>JALMGJ010000004.1:2281495-2676495 GCA_023362775.1 Charina bottae | reverse complement strand
GAAGGTGATTTCTATTTGCTTCTGCTAACCAGCATAACTCCTGTTCTGTTATGTAAGTGCCATCTCATTTGTCAACGGGACTTCTGAGGTGACAGAGGAAGTGATAGAGAAGAGCCTCTTTAAAGATACATCTGGAGTCTGTGATAAAGATTAGATGTTAAGGAGGGCTTAAGATACCTCTTCCAATGCATTGGAAAAAATCAGGGGGATGGAAAGAAATGTCTCAGCAGGAATTATCATACTGACAGCCTGCTCTTGAAAACATTTCAGCTATGGCTGCTGTAAATATGCCGCATATACAGTATGAGCTAAGAGTGAATTTTGGTGGTGTTTAGGATTAAAGGCAATAAAACTGGCCTAGGATGTAACATTGTTTTCGATTCTTTTTCCCCCCATCAACTTTAACTTCAGTTTCAATGGTATAAGTAAACCACTTGGCTTTTAATGTTCTTGCATTATTTCTGCATCCCATAACTGTATTGAGTAAATGTTGCACAGAAAAGTATACAGTTTGTATCTCTTCGCTGTAGAAAAGTATAGCTGCATAATCATGGCAGTTACCTGAATAATCCATCCATTTTGACTTTCAAACTGCCACATCTAAGATTGATTGTCTGTAGTTTAGGGAAAGATCTCAGCATGTGCTTCTGGTATTAAAAACCTCAGTCCTTTAGGAGTGAAGAAATGGAAGGTATACACTGGCTTTTTCAAGCAACTGAGAGACATACGGCCACAGGAACACTATATCCTCTGCTTTCCAAGAACAGCACCTCATGGGAGAGTCCAATTTGGCTCGAACCAAATTGCATTAAAGGGTTATTAATGTCTGTGGCACTCCATATTTTTTTCCAGATTCTAGTTTCATGAGGCTAGCAAGGCTAATAATTATGCCTGTACTTATCTAGGAGAAGCAATCTATGTTGGCTCTCAAGCAATGCTTCTTAATTGTCTTTATTTTTCTAGATTAAAAGAGGGATGGGAATAGCAAACGTAGCTATGGAATGGTGAAGAAGAAGGAGGAGGAGGAGGAGGAGGAGGAGGAGGAGGAGGAGGAGGAGGAGGAGGAGGAGGAGGAGAAGAAAAAGAAGAAGGAGGAGGAGGAGGAGGAGGAGGAGGAGGAGGAGGAGGAGGAGAAGAAAAAGAAGAAGGAGGAGGAGGAGGAGGAGGAGGAGGAGGAGGAGGAAGAGTGACATGAATGGAAAGGCTCTTTATGTTCGTAGAAGAGATGGCTCCCTGCTTAAAAAAAAAAAGGTTAAGGGTGGGCAGAACAATTATGGAGAGTCCTCCAAGTCCACAAAACACCTTTTCAGAGGGAACGCAGAGCTTCGGGGTGTAGAGGCTACCCTCTCTTTGATATTAGCAGGTCTCTATCAGTCGTACATTTGAGTTCCCACCAATCCTGATAAAATATTACTTTTTATTGGTAGAATTTCTTATTCATATTCATATTTTGAGACAGCCAACCATAGATTTACATACTAGAGAACCTCTATCAGATTAAACTTCCTCACCACAATTTATAACATAACAAATAAGTAGAGCAGACTTTGCATTTCTCTATAAACCTATCTTCTTAGTGACTCCCTAATTTCCTATTTTGCTGATAGCCAGTCTGGAAAGGTGATGTGGACCATCAAATGGTCCACATTGTTTGCATCCCCACCCCACCCCTCTCCTGCCTCATTGATCTGTTGTTCAACAATACATAGAAGAATGGGTCTTCCTGGTAAGTTCATATGAGGAACTGATTCTGATTTTCAGATGAAAGTATGGCCTCACTGAGTTTGACAGATATTGTGCATGACATGGATGTCCTCATAGCTTGTGATGATTCATTCTTGGGGGGGGGGTGGAATTCCTGCTGAATGCTACTGTAAATGGCCTTGAAGGATGGGAGGAAGAGCAGCTACCAAGGCAATGGTCAGATAAGAGGGTCTTGAGCCTGGGCCAAGAAAGTAGCTTGAGAAAATGTCTCAGACAAGACCGTCCTAGTTTGCACGAAGATTAATTGAGAGGTGGGGGAAGCACATTCGGACTTCAAAGATTCTGTTACTATAGAATTGTTACAATAAAAGTATGTTGGGGTTTGTATATACCCAGGAATTTACAGATAGATAAATTATACTGGAGAGGCTTGATATCTAGGTAAGAGGGGAATTATTCTGCAAGTCACCCAATTAGCAGCCATTGTTGTAGGGATGATGTGGCAGCAATGACTCATACTACAGGTGCTATCATTTAGTTGGGTGTGGCAGATGATGAGAGTGACCTATAATGTGATTGGTCAGTTTATGTATATAAGCAGAGAAGATCTGGTATTCTTTTTTCTCGTTGCTGCTAAACTTCTCATCACTGTATCCCGTCTCATTGCTGTATCATTTGTTACTGCTGTTGGATGTATTTTGGACTATGTATGTATGTATATAAAGGAGCAGGCCGCCCCACGGTGCGCACTCTGACAAAGTAGTCCTGACCTTGGTTGGCTTTGGTTTCTTAGTCTGGTTTACCTTTTTGGGCTGATTACCAAGATGGCTGAAGAAGAGAAACAGGGAGAAACCCATTATTAATGCTAGGGAGAATTCTCCTCAGCTTCCCCTAAGAAGAACCAGGGTAACTCATTACTAAACAAAGTTGGCAGCATAGTTAATGTTTCTCAGGTTACCATAAAACTCAGGATGGAAATAGACATGACTTCCTTTAACCTCTTCTGCTGTCTGCAGTATGAACTGTAATATTTTCTTCGATGCTGCAAAGAGATATTCTAAAGAGAGCCAGTTTGGTCTAGTGGTTAAGGTGCTGGGCTAGAAACCAGGAGTCTGTGAGTTCTAGTCCCGTCTTAGGCACAAAAGCCAGCTGGGTGACCTTGGGCCAGTCCCTGTCTCTCAGCCCTAGGAAGGAGCCAATGGCAAACTGGGAGACTGTGAGTTCTAGTCTCACTTTAGGCATGAAAGTTGGCTGGGTGACTTTGGGCCAGTCCCTGTCTCTCAGCCCTAGGAAGGAGCCAATGGCAAACTAGGAGTCTGTGAGTTCTAGTCCCACCTTAGGAATGAAAGCCAGCTGGGTGACCTTGGGCCAGTCCCTCTCTCTCAGCCCAACTCACCTCACAGGGATGCTGTTGTGGGGAAAATAGGAGGAGGAAGGAGTATTAGGTATGTTGGCCATCTTGAGTTATTTATAAAAATAATAAAGGCAGGATAAAAATAAAATAAAATAAAATAACATAATATGGCTTTTTACACAAAGTATGCAAGTCATGTGACACTGCATTGAGTGTATTCCTGCCATTTTGCAAAGTACTTTGAATCTCCAAAACTGTTCATCAGGTAATGTCCGAGCCATGATGTCGCAGTTGTGCTTTCTATTTCAGGCAGCAGTGAAAGATGATTGAAGGGATCCAAGCTGCACAAATAGAGTCTAACTAAAGTGCTCCCACTCTTGAAATGTTATCAAAGATCTGGCATGCATACAATACAGCCTGACAGCAAAATGTACAGGGTGGGGAACTGAAGACAGGAGGGAGGGAGATCTTTTACCGCAGAGTTGTCAAATCTATGGAGAGAAAATACCGTCAATTCTGGCTTTGCTCAGTTACTCATTTTTTCAAGCCCAGTTTTATTCCGGGTCTCTTTCAGATTTAGTAAAATATACAAGCCATACAAGGATTTGCACTCACATTTTAAATGTGTTACTCCATTCTCCACATTTTGTGGGCTGTTACCTGTCTTTTTCATAAGCTATTTTCCTTGCATGACTCTGCTTTTCATAATTATAAACATATAGAGTTCTACCAGCACCACCCCCAAGATATGAAGTTTTAGACCCCTGTTTCTAAAACATTGCATCAAAGCAACTATGACTTTATTTCAGTTTTCTAGTGGTTCAATAAATATGTACTGGTTAACTTTATATTGAAAATGCAAATTGAACCAATACAACATGCAAATGGAGGAAGGAAATTTCACTATGACCTGAATAATCATCAGTAGAATCAGATACAGTATTTAGGGGAGACCTGCATCAAATAGTTTCCTTGGTGCATTTTGCTCACACATGGTGTATATTTCTTTGAACCTTAATTGCAACCATGGACTCTTTTTTTTATATATCTTTCCTTGAATCAAGGAGATCACAGATATAAATGCACTACCTGTTCAGTACAAATAGCATGATAAGATATACCTGCCATTACTATATTGCTGGAAAACACGTGTTAACCACCCTAGAACATTATATCAATAAACAAGCAGTTATATACTCTAACATGTTGGGTGTGCATAACTAGGTGACAAATATTTGCTTTTTGTTAATCAGAGAAGGGATTATTTGCCCACTACAAATCCAACAATCAGGCACATCTGTTTTGTGAATCCAGACTGTATGTTATCAACTGAATCCATGAATTAATCAATCACATTTTTATTTGATTGATCATTTTAATTGTTCAGGAAAAAGATTAACTGGTAGCATGGAGAGAAAGGATAATATTTTCTTATATTCGAGTCTCTATAGATCTTAATGTAATGGGACAAAGACAAAGCCTGCTCCCTAAACTTAGATAATCAGCCACTTGCCTCTGGAGATGAATCCTGTCCTATCATTGTTTAAATCCTAGTCCTGTCAGTCTCTGCACAGGAGCTAAAGAGGAGTGCAATCATCTCCTTTGCCTCCAGCAACAATACATCTTATTCTAGCTTTCTCTTCCCAACGTCTTAGTGGCCCACAGTTGGAAACAGAATGCTACATTAGATATCGATCAATGTAATCCACTCTGATCATGCTTTTTATACAAAAAACTTGGGTTGGTTCATTGATGCCCATCTTCTTTTTTGTCCAGCTTGTACTTGGCTGCAATTTTTCACATTTTAAGCCCTGTCAAACTACTTTGAATGCCAAGTGATTAAATTCTTGGTGCTGAAGGTCAACAGATGCTAACAGTTTCCCTATGGCAATAAAGCTGAAAGAGAGATTTGTCAAAGATAGAATCATAGAAGTAGACTAAATTCAGATATTATAGAAGAGAGAAAGGGAATGAGAAAAAAATGGGGACTAGAATTTCATCTGCTTTGTTCTTTGCTTCTGCTTTATTTAAGAAATGGAAAGGAATTGGAAAAGGAATGTACATGGATGATGTTGAAAAACAGCCTGTTTATGCCTTGTAGATTGCTCAAGAAGTGGTTATTTTCAGAGAAAGTTCTTTGTTTCCGTGCTTTTTCATACCACCAAGGTCAAGAAATGCTGTACTTTTGTGTCAAAGTAACTTTATTTTTAAAGTCAGATACCGGAGAATTTACAAACCACATACAGTAGAGTCTCTGAGTGTTTGTGGGTATATTTGCAAAAAAACCTGATAGAAAGAAGAGGTTTTGGATGAAGGGGCTGGAAAGTCTTACTGAAGGAAGAAAGAGAGGAAGCAACCACTGGAAACTCTATTACATGAATGTCACATTGAATATAAGCCAAGATTTGCAGAGAGCAGTGCCTGCTGTGTTCTCCTCTGCTGATCTCAGTCACTGACAGATCAGGCACTTTGACTGAGAGGTTGTGCGAGAGTGTTATAAACACAGAGTCTTGCTCATGGGCTCCTGAGTGAATCACAGCACCATCACAAAGAAGTTCACTACAGTTCATTCTATGCTATATTGATTAGCAAGGAAAGCATCCAGGTTACGGCATTACGTCTTGATAAAAAACGAATGCCTTTATGAAAAATAACCAAATGTTGGACTTAAATGTAGGCATACCCACTACACTTCCGGGGTAAGCAACATTGTACAAAGCACATAAAAAGAATAAAAAATAGTGAACAAAAGAAATTGGGGCAGGACAAAAGAGAAAAGAAAAGAAAATCTAGCTGAATCTCATTTGCTCCAGCAGCATTCAGTATATCTCTCTCCATATGGTGCATCTTTAGAAACCATGTTTGCTTTCAACATATTCATAAAATCCTTCATAATTGCCTTTCATTCTTCAAATCCTCTTCTTCAGAACCCTAACCCTCTTTTTCAGGATCTCCTCAATTCCCTTTAGCCATGACTTCCTTGGTCTTCCCCTTCTGCTTGCTTCATTCATTCTTCCTTTATATATTTGTTCTGCAATTCAATCTTCATTCAGTCTTTCTATATGACCAAACCATTGCAATCTATCACTTTCATCCTGGGAACTCTCTTGTATTCAATCTACATTCATTCACCACCCATTCATTTTTGACCCTTTCTCTTCTTATTTTATCATACACACGTTTTAGGTACCCCAGTTCCACTACATTCAAATGACTTTTATCTTTCCCTGACACACATTTCTCTCCCATATAATAAAGTAGTCAAAACAAGTTTCTCTGTGAAACTTCAATTTAAAAAAAACATTCATTCCCCTCAAAAAAATACAGAATATTCATGACCTTTCCACCAGCATTTGCACTATTTAAAATTTCTCCATCCATTTTCTCATCTTTGGTAAGCATTCTACCATGGTACACAAATTCATCTACTTGCTCTAGTGTTTTTTGGCATTTATGTATAACTTGCAATTATTCACTTCATTTCCCTTTGATGTTTGATACATTAATTTTCAGGTCCATTCTCCTGGTTGCATCGTACAATCTATCTAACATTTGCAGCAATCAGTTGGGTACTCAGCCAACAGCATGGCATTAGCTGCAGACAAAATCATACACTTCCCCAACCAACTTGTCATACGATTAAAACTATTCCTGATGCATTTATCCATAAAGACATTAAACAACCAAGGAAACAGAAAACTTCCTTTTTTACTCCATGCCCAGTGAAAAGTTGGAATGAAACCAAAATGGAAAGATCTAATGCCCTCCAAAACTCCATGGGAATTTATTAACTGGACATACTTTGCATTCCAGGGGTAAAGGAGTATAATCTCCTGTCTTAAAGCACTCAGATTGTAATTTCAAGTTAGAACTGGCTTCTTAAGTACAATTACTTCTTCAAATAAGAATGCTGTTCAGGATGGATGGATGGATGGATGGATGGATGGATGGATGGATGGATGGATGGAACATATAGAGCTTTGATGTAACTATAGTGTAAAAATTAATTAAGATTAGATGACTGTTGACTCCAATGAAAAACGGATTAGTGAATTTCTCTTAGTGGCATTGGCCTCAGCAGACTGTAGGTTGAATAGTAAGGCCCTAAATAATCCTGCAAGGTTGTGACCATATAACCAAGTGGTGGGGCATTCCTGGCAACTGTCTACCATTCCTTATATGAGATGCACCTTTTCCTAGGATGATACAACAGCCTTTTACCGCTCAAGCAAGACCCAGAGAAAAAATCAATTTAGTAGGAGAAGTTGCAGACAGATACTATCTCCACTCTTACTTGCTCTCTGAAGGACTTTTTTTTAAATTTATTTCTTATTTATTTATTTAATTTTTATCCCACTTTTATAAATAACTCAAGGTGGCGAACATACCTAATACTCCTTCCTCCTCCTATTTTCCCCACAACAGCAACCCTGTGAGGTGAGTTGGGCTGAGAGAGAGGGACTGGAACCAACCTGGCGTTCATGCCTAAGGCGGGACTAGAACTCTCAGTCTCCAGGTTTGCCATTGGCTCCTTCCTAGGACTGAGAGACAGGGACTGGGCCAAGGTCACCTAGCCGGCTTTCATGCCTAAGACAGGACTGGAACTCACAGACTCCTGGTTTCTAGCCCAGCACCTTAACCACTAGACCAAACTGGCTCTCTCTCTCTTTTTGCCTTCAAACTCAAAGTATTTGATGATGTGGGCCCATTCCCCCCCACCCCCATGTCCCAGTACCAAAAGTTATACAGTTGCCTTCTTGTAGGATATTTGTTAAAACTCTTGAGTAGCTGCATAGTCATCCTCAGTTAAAGGAAATTCCTTTCACACCAAGGAGGGAGCGGGGTGTTGTTTTATATAACCAGCTGCCAAGGATATGGATGCTTTTTTTGCCTTTTTAAAACTCAGGATGAAGCCTTCATTTTCTGCTTTGATATTTACCCAATAAATATCCCCAGAGAAAATGAAATCGATATAATGATAATAAAATATGTACAAATGCAGATCAGTGCTATCATTTTTAAATGGTCTCCTCCACTGAGATTGAAATGGCTCTTTTTACCTTCCAAACAACTCCATTCCTACCAAGCCAGGGGCAGACTGAGAATGTTTGGTGGATACATGATTGTAAAGCCCAGGCGGTGATTACATTCCTGTGAGATCTACACATTTGACCTGGGGTCCACTTTAATACATTTATATCCAGGTTCTCTTAGGAATCTTAATATTTTTTTTTTAAAAAAAGGTAGCATGGAAGATGTTTTAAGGTTCATCCACAAAGACTCTGGAACCAAAAAAAGTTAACAAAAGAGGGTAAGAAATAACAGAGCAACTGTATGCAGGGTCTTCCTGGAATTATGGTTTTTGGTGGGATTACATCAATGAACTTTACTGTTCAAGGGTGCTTTGCTCCTGTCAAGTCTTTGTTTCTGAAATGCTTTCAACATGGACATCTGATGTGTGCTTTCTTTCAGGTGTTTTATTTCAATCATAGGACAGAAGAGAAGGTTTTTATTCCAGGAAAGGGGGGGGGGAGAGGATGAAGCAATTGGGGGGTGTGGTGGGGGTAGGCATCCTTCAGAGGACTTTGCGTTATGCTCAGACTGAAGCTAATCCAATTACTGAATCAAAGCAAGCAAAGTAAGACTGTACATTATAATGAATCGAATAATATAACGAAGGAACAATATTGTGGGGGGAAACTTTGATATGTTAAATTGTTTCTTCCCATACCAACCTGCTCAGGAACCAACACTAACACTAGATGCCCCTGTCTTTTGAGTTTAGGTGGGTACCAATGAAACCTAATATTGTTATGTTTCCTTAGCAATTGATATTTCTTAAGTTATTGTTCTTCAGGTCCCTAGATCCATCCACTTTGCTTGCTGTTGTTTTCCTTCAGTCTGTTTTTTCTGGGAGAACATGTCCCTATGACACTATAGAGACATAGGGTTAGAAGGGGCCATTTAAGCTATAAATCCACACTCCAATTCTTGATGAAGAAATCTAAATTGAAGTATTCCATACAGGTAGCTGTTCAGCCTCTGTTGAACTCATCCAGTAAGTGGAATCTACTACCCTTCTGGATCGTTGACTTCACCGTTGAACTGTTTTATTGTTAGGAAATGTTTTATAACATTTAATTGGAGTTTGTCTTTCTATAATTTAAATCCAGCATTCCCTCATCTTTCACTATAATTCAACCTTTCTGAAAATGAGCCGTATGCTAAAAGTTTTGTATCTCCAACCAACAGCAGATGATCTTCAGAGTGGAGGCCCCCCCAGTCTTACTATACATTCACTATTCAGTGTTCCAATGAATGGTTTCCCTATTAAAATCTCCTATAAATAGACATAGGGGAAGAATGGGAATATCACATTTTTGCATGCCAAAATCAAACAACTGTATGCCGCTGAGAGTCATTTTTATTGTGGCGGCATACAAATATGTTAAATAAATAAATAAACAAGTACAACAATAATTTTTAAGAACTAGGTGGTAACTGAAATCTTGGTAAAGGATATGTCTTAAGTATTTCACCCAAACTGAACTATAAAGGAACCCATACCTAAAGTCATCACACTCCCTCTTGTCTATGAAGGTTCTCAGTCATCCAGGTAGAATTGTCTGTAGCTTGAATCATGTCAACTGGATTTCTATTTTCTCAGTGGAAACGTTTCGCTCCTTATCCAAAGAGCTTCTTCAGTCTGAGCAAAGTTGGTAAGGCCTCAGGCACAATCTTTCTCCCATCTTTCTCCCGGCTCAAAATAACTTTGCTCAGACAAGAAATGCAATTCTTGTAAAGTTGATCTGTATCAATGCAAAAACAAGCAAAGTGTGTGTAATACAAAATAGGTCTCACTTTTGATGAACACATTGCAAGGAAAAAGTGGGGCAGGCAATACTTTTCTGACATGCAAGATTTGGAAATATACCCACCTGCAAAGGCAGAGATTTCCACAAACCAAAAAAACGGGCTATTGAGAAAAGATCTAGCCTTCCTTGCTCTTTACATATCTCAAGAAGCGCAGTGCATCCCGGGAGGATGTTCTTCTTCAAAGGCAGCCATACATGGAATTTGTGTGTGTGTGTGTATGATATTCAGTCTTGCTTTTTTATTATTATTCAGGGCACGATGGCTCAGTGGTTAAGATGCCAGGCTTGTTGATTGGAAGATCGCACATTAAGCGGTTTGAGACCCGAGTGCCGCGTGATGGAGTGAGCTCCCACACTCACCCCAGCTCTTGCGAACCTAGCAATTCGAAAGCATGCAAATGCAAGTAGATAAATAGGTACCACTTTGGTGGGATGGTAACAGCGTTCCTGCTTGTCATGCCAGCCACATGATCACGGAAGCGTCTTTGGACAGCGCTGGCTCTTCGGCTAACAAACAGAGATGAGCACCGGCCCCTAGAGTCAGACACGACTGCGCAAGGGAAACGTTTACCTTATATTATGATATTCAGTAGAATTTGGGGTTGAGGTTGGCTGTTCATTTCTTAGCACAATTATGATCTTCTCTGATTATGTGCATGAATTGACTGACTCTATGTACACCTTTTAGTGTTCTTTGTTCAAAGGTTTAGCCTTCCGTGTTTCTTTATAAATTAGGTGTCTTGTCTTTCCGTAGATATTTTGATCCATGACAGAGATGCAAACGGGCCATACGTATGGTCATTCCTTCAGCTCTAAAACAGAAGTATACCAAAAGGTCATTGCAAGTCAAGTTTCAGCTAAGATTCCGAGTAGGAAGAACATCAGAAGCTGGACTTCTTGGGCAGCTGCCAATATCCTTTCCCCGGTCATTGTGATGGCCTGGATCTTGGGATGTTGTCAGGTAGCTGTATTTAGATACCTTAAATTACCTACCAGGCTTGATCTCACTGTCATTTCAGGGCATTATGATGACTTAAAGACTTGGACACTGCAGTCTATCTGCAATCAGATGACCTCTTCGTAGACCACAGAGAGGAGTCATCTTCAACTTCAATCTTGCTCTGTTTCGGAGGTTCTGAAGTTGTGCCCAATCGTGTGTGTGCAAAGCCTTCAGTGTGCAGTGCCTCGCTACTCACAGGTCCCAGGCCAGCAATGGAATTTTGTGCATACCAGTCCCATTCTTCTCTGATTGTAGATGTGCAGCTGGGTGTTCACTGGCTCAGCACTGCCATGCTCATTTCAGCCTGACGGAATGAAGTGGATCCATCTTGGGATTGGAATGTGTGTCATTATTCAGCATAACTATTTGCTCTCAGCTGGACTGCAACTGTTGAACGGGAGAGATTCAGTAGTTCCACTGATTTATAGTGTGCAATTTCTTCAGCGGTCTCTGCTTGTGGCCTGGACAGTTCACCCAAGAGCAGTTATCATGGTGAAGCTAATCATGAAAACGCTCTCTCCAGGTAAAATCACAGCACCAATTTAACTGCTGAATATCTTCCAGATGACCACATTAATATATCCGGCTCTACCGGGGCCTTATGGAACTGGTCATATTAATACTGGCATTCTGTTTTAAGAATACTTTCTGCTGATAAAAACCCTACAACATGCCCACTACTGTTGTGGGTCTTCCGGGCTGTGTGGCCGTGTTCTGGAAGTTGTGGTTCCTAACCACAACTTCCAGAACACAGCCACACAGCCCGGAAGACCCACAACAGCCATCGAACTCCGGCCGTGAAAGCCTTCGACAATACAATGCCCACTACTGTTTCTTTAATTTTATAAAACCTGAGCATCTACTTAAAATTCGATGAGGTCAGGGAGAAGGGGGGAAATACTCTTGTCATTCGCATCTGACCACATTCTGCCATCTTGACATTGACACGTATCTCATCTCAAGACTGGCTTCTCTGGAATTAATGAGGCTTCTTGCTGAGAAGACTACTTGAATGTGTCAACATGAGGAAAGGTGACAGTCAAGCCTTCAGCCAGCAACAGTCTAACTCTCTGGCCCAAACAACACCAGATGTACATTAATAAATATAGCCTCCAATCCCAGAATCCCCACTGTTTAATTGAATGGAGGAGGAGTGGAGACTTCTTCTACCTCATCCTTTGCATTTTTAATAGTGTCATCTTTATTAGCAGCAATATAACTTTCACATTATTTCCATTTGTTTTGACATGATAATGTAGTCTCTGCAGACTCACACTGACACCATTTCATTTTGTCTTGATTTTGTAACCATCCCCTTGACATCTCCACAGACTGATTTAATGCCATTCTGACATTGTAATGTGCTCTCCTACAGAATTGCATTGACATCTTCTGGGGAAATTTGTGATGGCAAGAGGTCCCACCAAAGTGAAGAGATAATGCCATTGTCACAAAATTCAATCACCCCTATGCCCAAGAGCTATTTAGTTGGGTTAGATCTCCTTTCAGGAATTCCTTCCCCCAAAGGGATATTTGTTTAAATACAATTCATTTCAGCTCCTATAAAAATAAGCCTGATGCATCAAACCATATTTTCAGTTATCCAGCATGGTGAAAGCTGTCTGCTAAATTCTATGACTGGACAAATCCTTTGAAACAGGTGCTTCAGCGTCCATGCAAGGACACACGAAGCACCTCTTCTTGAATTGTTAAACAGCTGCACCTTTTCCCTAGCTCACGCAGCTGCTTTAGAAGCTGCTCCCATCTGCCTCCACATGTGTAAGTGTGCAAGTTCATATGTGTGCTATGCATGCCCAAAGATGCAGAGACAGCCAGGGGTAACTTTGGAAGCCTCCACAAGAAAAGGGGGGAACTGCTTTAAGGGTGCCAAATGTCTTCCAAAGCACCTGTTCCAAAGGACTGGCAGAGCATCAGAAACACACTCAAACCAGCAGAGCAAGCATTACACCAGTATTGTGTAAATCAAGGTAATACAGGAATATAGTTCTAGGGATATAACTTTTCTGCCAAAGGGACACAAGAAGAGCAGAACATAAACATCAACAACATAGGGATCAATGAAGGAGCCGAACAGGGCACAGAATCAGGTGTATGCTGAGTTTCAGTGAAGGAATTTGAGTCCCATATCAAAAGCTGCATCTTTGCCCCTATGTCAGTAAGTACACGAACAAAGGTAAAGCGAAGTTGCAGTAAAAGGGCCCTTTGTCCAGGAAATAGGACAGCAAAAATATAGAAACATTTATAATCGTGGATTTTAGAAATTAAAATTCCTAGAAGGACCACCAAACTGGAATGGCACAGTGCCTAAGAGATGGACTGAATCAAAGCTGATGCAGAATGCGGCCGCGCGAGCAGTTTTGCGATACCCAAGGAAGGCACATATAACACCATTGCTCCGCAAGATGCCTGGGTGCCAGTCTGCTTCTGGGTACAATTCAAGGTGTTGGTTATCGCCTTTAAAGCCCTACATGGCATGGGGCCAGGGTACCTGAGGGACCACCTCAACCCCGTGACATCGACCCGTCCCACCCAGTCAGGGAGAGAGGGTATGCTATGGACCCTGTCCATGAGGGATTGTCGATTGGCAGGGTCCAGGAGGAGGGTCTTCTCTTCCATCACGCCTGCTCTTTGGAATAAGCTACCCCTGGAGGTAAGACAGGCCCCCACTCTCCTGGCCTTCAGGAAGGGAGTTGAAACCTGGCTATGCCACCTGGCTTGGGATGGGAGGGGTGATAGCCATGCATGGAGGTGGTGGGCACCATGATGGTGTCAACAGTAAGATCTCGATTTGCCATCTTGTATTTATACTGGCGTGGTGGCTCAGCGGTTAAGACACCAGGCTTGTCGATCGGAAGGTTGCAAGTTTGGAGGTTCGAGACCCGAGTGCCGCATGACGGAGTGAGCTCCCGCACTCGCCCCAGCTCTTGCCAACCTAGCAATTCGAAAGCATGCAAATGCAAGTAGATTAATAGGTACCACTTCCATGGGATGGTAACAGCGTTCCGCACGCGTCATGCCAGCCACATGACCGTGGAAGCGTCTTCGGACAACGCTAGCTCTTCGGCTAACAAACGGAGATGAGCACCGGCCCCTAGAGTCGGACACGACTGCACAAATGTGCGGGGGGAACCATTACCATTATTTATACTTCATATTTGTATTTTTATGTATATTATATTTATATAATATATTTACCTTTACATTGTATTTTAATGATATGTTGTTTTTATTGTTGTAAATGGCCCAGAGTCATTGTGTACAAGTTGGGCAGTCGAGAAGTTCTATAAATAAATAAATAAATAAATATTAATAAATAAATATTTTTGACATTGATGTGTACTCCCACAATGTATTTTGCCATTCCTCGAAAGAGGAATTAAGTGTGATTCCTGATAAAAGGCATAACATATTGCAGAAGCTGTTATCATATATAGAACTAACTCAGTATAGTTTATAATGTTATTTGTTGTTCGTTGTTGTTCAGTCGTTCAGTCGTGTCCGACTCTTCGTGACCTCATGGACCATAGCACGCCAGGCCTTCCTGTCCTCCACTGTCTCTCGGAGTTTACTCAAATTCATGTTCATTACATCGGTGATGCTATCTAACCATCTCATCCTCTGCCGTCCCCTTCTCCTTTTGCCCTCAGTCTTTCCCAGCATCAGGGTCTTTTCCAGTGAGTCCTCTCTTCTCATTAGGTGGCCAAAGTATTTGAGCTTCAGCTTCAGCATCTGTCCTTCCAATGAGCAGTCAGGGTTGATTTCCTTTAGGATTGACTGGTTTGACCTCCTTGCAGTCCAAGGGACTCTCAAGAGTCTTCTCAAGCACCACAGCTCGAAAGCATCAATTCTTCGGCGCTCAGCCTTCCTTATGGTCCAACTCTCACAGCCATACATTGCTACTGGAAAAACCATAGCTTTAACTATACGGACCTTTGTCGGCAAGGTGATGTCTCTGCTTTTTAATATGCTGTCTAGGTTTGCCATAGCTTTCCTTCCAAGGAGCAAGCGTCTTTTAATTTCATGGCTGCAGTCACCGTCTGCGGTGATCTTGGAGCCCAAGAAAATAAAATCTGTCACTGCTTCCATTTCTTCCCCTTCTATTTGCCAGGAAGTGATGGGACCAGATGCCATGATCTGGGTTTTTTTAATGTTGAGTTTCAAGCCAGCTTTTGCACTCTCCTCTTTCACCCTCATCAAGAGGCTCTTTAGTTCCTCTTCACTTTCTGCCATTAGGGTGGTATCGTCTGCATATCTGAGGTTGTTGATATTTTTCCCAGCAATCTTAACTCCGGCTTGTGATTCATCCAGCCCGGCCTTTCTCATGATGTACTCTGCATATAAGTTAAATAAGCAGGGTGATAATATACAGCCTTGTCGTACTCCTTTCCCAATTTTGAACCAGTCGGTTGTTCCATGTCCGGTTCTAACTGTTGCTTCTTGACCCACATACAGGTTTCTCAGGAGACAGGTAAGGTGGTCTGGTACTCCCATCTCTTTAAGAATTTGCCACAGTTTGTTGTGATCCACACAATCAAAGGCTTTAGCGTAGTCAATGAAGCAGAAGTAGATGTTTTTCTGGAACTCTCTTGCTTTTTCCATGATCCAGCGAATGTTGGCAATCTGATCTCTAGTTCCTCTGCCTCTTCGAAACCCAGCTTGCACTTCTGGTAGTTCTCGGTTCACATGCTGCTGAAGCCTAGCTTGTAGGATTTTGAGCATAACCTTGCTGGCATGTGAAATGAGCGCAATTGTACGGTAGTTTGAACATTCTTTGGCATTGCCTTTCTTTGGAATTGGAACGTAAACTGACCTTTTCCAATCCTGTGGCCACTGTTGAGTTTTCCAAATTTGTTGGCATATTGAGTGCAGCACTTTAACAGCATCATCTTTTAGGATTTTAAATAGCTCAGCTGGGATACTGTCTTCTCCGCTAGCTTTGTTGTTAGTAATCCTTCCTAAGGCCCACTTGACTTCACTCTCTAGGATGTCCAGCTCAAGGTCAGTGACCACACCATCGTATTTATCAGGGATATTAAGATCTTTCTTGTATAGTTCTTCTGTGTATTCTTGCCACCTCTTCTTAATCTCTTCTGCTTCTGTTAGGTCCCTGCCTTTTTTGTCCTTTATCATGCCCATCTTTGCACAAAACGTTCCCTTGATATCTCCGATTTTCTTGAAGAGATCTCTAGTCTTCCCCATTCTATTGTTTTCCTCGATTTCTTTGCATTGTTCATTTAAGAAGGCCTTCTTATCTCTCCTTGCTATTCTCTGGAATTCTGCATTCAGTTGTTTATATCTTTCCCTTTCTCCCTTGCCTTTTGCTTCCCTTCTTTCCTCAGCTATTTGTAAAGCCTCATCAGTCAGCCACTTTGCTTTCTTGCATTTCTTTTTCTTTGGGATGGTTTTAGTTGCTGCCTCCTGTACAATGTTACGAACCTCCATCCATAGTTCTTCAGGCACTCTGTCTACCAGATCTAATCCTTTAAATCTATTCCTCACCTCCACTGTATATTCATAAGGGATATGATTTAGGTCATACCTGATTGGTCTAGTGGTTTTATCTACGTTCTTCAATTTAAGCCTAAATTTTGCAATAAGAAGCTCATGATCTGAGCCACAGTCAGCTCCAGGTCTTGTTTTTGCTGATTGTATAGAGCTTCTCCATCTTTGGCTGCAAAGTATATAATCAATCTGATTTCGGTATTGACCATCTGGTGATGTCCATGTGTAGAGTCGTCTCTTGTGTTGTTGGAAAAGAGTGTTTGCTATGACCAGCGTGTTCTCTTGACAAAACTCTATTAGCCTTTGCCCTGCTTCATTTTGTACTCCAAGGCCGAACTTGCCTGTTATTCCGGTTATTTTTTGACTTCCTACCTTAGCATTCCAGTCCCCTATGATGAAAAGGACATCTTTTTTTGGTGTTAGTTCTAGAAGGTGTTGTAGGTCTTCATAGAACCGGTCAACTTCAGCTTCTTCGGCATCAGTGGTTGGGGCATAGACTTGGATCACTGTGATGTTGAATGGTTTGCCTTGGATTCGAACTGAAAGCATTCTGTCGTTTTTGAGGTTGTACCCCAGTACTGCCTTTCCCACTCTTTTATTGACTATGAGAGCTACTCCATTTCTTCTAAGGGATTCTTGCCCACAGTAGTATATATAATGGTCTCCTGAATTAAATTCGCCCATTCCTGTCCATTTTAGTTCGCTGATTCCCAAGATGTCGATGTTCAATCTTGTCATCTCATGTTTGACCACATCCAGCTTACCTTGATTCATAGTTCTTACATTCCAGGTTCCTATGCAATATTGTTCTTTACAGCATCGGACTTTCCTTCCACTTCCAGACACATCCACAACTGAGCGTCCTTTCGGCTTTGGCCCAGCCGTTTCACACTTTCTGGAGCTACTCGGAATTGCCCTCCGCTCTTCCCCAGTAGCATTTTGGACACCTTCCGACCTGAGGGGCTCATCTTCCGGCGTCATATCTTTTAGCCTTTTGATACTGTCCATGGGTTTTCTTGGCAAGGATACTGGAGTGGTTTGCCATTTCCTCCTCCAGTGGACCACGTTTTGTCAGAACTCTCCATCATGACCTGTTCTTCTTGACCTGACTTCATTGAGTTACGCAAGCCCCTTCGCCACGACAAGGCAGTGATCCATGAAGGGGTATAATGTTGTAGGCTCGGTAATGTCTAGTTGATTAAAAAAAAAAGCTGGCAAGAAAGAAAACTGAAGCTTTAAAATTTGTTTCATTATTTTTCTTCCAAAACTGTAAAGCCCAACAAGCAATAATCATTCCACTGGTGTAATGGGAAGTTTTGCCATTGTCAAATAAGGGCCCACAAAGATTTTGAGTTTTATGCTATAAGTTTTACAAATTTGGTCAAGCATTTAAGTATTCTGCCCTGGTTTTATAATTCCTTTTGAACAATACTGCTTATTTGAAGATATTGAAATCAGTAAGTTGATTGTGACCATTCAGAAGAAAAAGAATCTTGAAAAATTTCATCTTGAAATATTTCAGCTTTGCTTTATTAAGGATTAGGTCTTGGTCTGTACAAATTATTAGCAGTTCACTATTTTGTTTAATATATTCACCTTCATGGTAAGAAATATAATATTGAGGCAAGGAGCAATAAGTGTGGGCTGATTCTTTTTCTGTGTTTTTTACTGTACTTTTAACATGCCATTTATGATGGAATCATCTCCTATAGCTGTTGTGGGTCTTCCGGGCTGTGTGGCCGTGTTCTGGAAGTTGTGGTTCCTAACGTTTCGCCAGCATCTGTGGCCAGCATCTTCAGAGGGCAGGAGCACAGATAGAGATCTGACAGAGATTTCGCTTCTGTCTGTGCTCCTGCCCTCTGAAGATGCTGGCCACAGATGCTGGCGAAACGTTAGGAACCACAACTTCCAGAACACGGCCACACAGCCCGGAAGACCCACAACAGCCATTGAACTCCGGCCGTGAAAGCCTTCAACAATACATCTCCTATAGATTGTGCATTTTTATCTCTATCGAGCCAAAGATATTTATGCAAACATTCTGCTCCTTCAAAGTAACCAGACATAAAGTGATATAATCCAGAATTTCCTCCCTCCCTCCCTTCCTTTTTTCTGCACAGCACAACCTAACAGAAACCACTTGTGCACTTATTATATCATCTTGGGGGCTGGGAGCTGGGGGAGAAAGACTGGAGCCAATTCTATTCTAGATTACTGGATTTTTCTATTTCAGTTTGTATGTTTATTTGCTGCTTTACTTCCTATTACAACTAGCTTGACTTGCTTTGTGAACACAGATGGTTCATCCAATTTACATTTTGCTTATCCAGAGGCGAACTAGTAAGATTAATGCAATGCCTGGCTTTGGGTAGCCATATTGACAGTTATGAAAAGAATGCTTACGAAGCATTTTCAGATCACTCAACCAAAAAGTATTTACAGATGTCCAAGGTATGTTTTTGTTTTTTATTGGGAACAAATGGTATAAATAATATAAATGCAGAAATGCTGAGTCTGAATGATACATTTCAGTTGCATCACCATTCAAAATATTTGCTTGTTTAAGTAAGCATTCTAAAGTGGCTACTGACTAACTAGCATCAATACACTGGAAAGCAAAGCTATTTCTCCCTGAGTAGAGGGGAAAACAGTGTGTTCAATGCATAGGATTTCTTATTCAGCTGACTTCACCTAAGGCGAGAAACACATCAATTGATTTCTCATTACTTGATTATTCAATAGATTGCTGAACACTTGATGATTTGCAGCAAAACTCTTTCAAAAAGTATTTGCATCTATAGTGATCAATACGAAAGTTTTGTCTGCAGGATTCAGTCTTTGATTCCTAACTCATATGTTCAAGTCATGTACACAAGTGTGAGGAAATCCATACGTCAGTAATCCCTTAATCATTATTACAAATACTTTAGACAGAGGGGCAAGTCAATCAATATCTTCCACATATAAGGTTATGTTTTGAGATTTTCTTCAGGAATAAAACTGGTGCTATTAGTACATTTACTTGTAGGCAATGATGGCTGAAGGAAGCAACAAGATGTGTTGTTTCTTTCGTCATCATGTCACACAAGTTTGTCTCTGAAATGCTTCTATTGACCTTTCAGCTCTAAAATATAGCTCCTAAGGTGGTTTACGAAAATGGAATCTCAATTAGAAGACTGTAAAATGTTTTGAAGGGGAAATATTCTGAACTTTAAACATTCCATTCCAACCTCCGTATCAGGGTCAGTATTGATAGGGCCTGAACAGAAGGGTTACAGTGCCAGGATAGGCTTTCCCAATGGTTTGACCTTGAAATGCACCGATTTGACCTCCAAGTGCAGGTGGAGTGACCCATCTCAAGGAAGGACCAATTTCAATAAGATCAGAATTACCTGTTCTGCTACCTGAAAATTTCTGGTGAGGTTGAAAGAGCCCATGGTTCTAAGGTCAGAATGAAATCGATTATGTGCCATCAAGTCTGTCTTGACTCTTAGCGACCACATAGGTAGATTTTCTCCATGATGGCGCACCAATCACCATTATAACTGAGTCCACCCACCTTGCTACTTGTCCTTTTCTTCTCTTTTCTTCCAACTTTCCCAGCATTAGAGCCTTCTCCAGAGAGCTGGGTCTTCCTATAATGTGTTCGAAGTAAGACAATTTCTTGACTACTTGTTCCTTGACCATTGATGGTTGAACCTAAAAGGCAAAAGCTCTCTACCACTTCAGTGTCTCTATTGTCATATCTTGCTGTACCTGTTGTCATCAATTTGGTCTTCTTTATATTTAATTTTAGTCCCATTTTTTTTCCACTGTGCTCCTTAACTTTTATTAGTAGAGCTTGCAGATTCTTTGCATTTTTGACTATCAGAGTAGTGTCATCAGCATAGTGCAGGTTATTGATGTTATTGTCCTCCCCAGCTGGTGCTTATTTCTTCAGAAGAGATAATGTGCAAGCCTTGGGTACCAAGGTTGTGTGCCATTTGACACTAAATTACACCTCCATCCTTTAAAGCAGATTTACTCTTTTCAGATTCAGTGGAGAAAACTGCCTGTTTCAAATACAGAGATAAGATTCAATTGCTAGTCTATTCAGATATTCTATAACAATGGTGGATTCTATTCTATGCCTTGTCTCAGAGAGCATAATGTGTAATGACTAGTTAGTGGACTAGAGTTGGAGTGGAGGGAGAGGTAAGCAAACTGATGTCATCTAGATGTTTTGGACTTCCACATCAATCATCAGGCAGCATAGTTGATAACAAGGGACTATTAAAGCTGTAGTAAAGCATTTGGAGGGGCGTGGTGGCTCAGCGGGTAGGACGCCAGGCTTGTCGATCGGAAGATTGCAAGTTTGGAGGTTCGAATCCCTAGCCCTGCGTGCGGAGTGAGCTCCCGCACTAGCTCCAGCTCTTGCCAACCTAGCAATTCGAAAGCATGCAAATGCAAGTAGATGAATAGGTACCACTTCGGTGGGTGGGTAACAGCGTTCCATGCGTGTCGTGCGGCCACATGACCGTGGAAGCGTCTTCGGACAACGCTGGCTCTTCAGCTAACAAACGGAGATGAACACCAGCCCCTAGAGTCGGACACGACTGCACAAATGTGCGGTGGGTACCTTTACCTTTACCTTAGCCTTGCTAAGCTGATGGAGGTGTCCATGTCATGACATTTTTTAAAAAAATGAAACCAGGGTGGTTTTGTCAACCATTTTTGGCCACTTTCTGTTAGATGAGATGAGAAACAAAACTCCAAACTTTGTTTGCCTGCTGGATTTATTAATCAGTGAGAATCTCCACCTGGAAGCCTACTTTCATAGATCGTAGCCTGGTCATTAGGCTTCTGATCAAATCTAATAGCAAAAACCCATGTTTTCATGTTTGCTTTTTATTGGCTGGCCTGGAAATAATAACTCAGGATCAGACTACACAGCCCCAAAGCCAGATCAAAAATATGGGTTAAGATCAAAAAGCAAGATAGAAAGTTGGTTGCTGAATAGCATAGAAATATGACAACAGAGAGCTGGTGAAAATAAATGGGTGCAACTAATATCTCTGTAAAAAATGAACCAGAGATGGAAAAATAAATATTAAATGTGTCATAAATTTATTTTATAACTCCACAGTTAGTTACTGAGTTAACAAAAACATTGCATTATGTTCTGATAAGGGGACCTGCCAGTAAGAAAAATCGCAGTAGATAAAGTTGCAACAGGTCATACTATGAATTTAGAATATAAAAGCACAAGGGCAGGAAATATGGAACACTACAACATTTTTTAGCTGTTAAATAAAGTTAGCAACGTTCTCAGCTTGATAAGCTACCCTAGTGCTCTCAAGTAAAGATGTCTGAAATGCCAATGATTTTCCATTCCCATGGTAAAAAATTTCCATATTGGCACTCACAGATAGAATCTGCACAAGTACCGGATTTTACAGAAGCAATTGTGCATATCATGCCGAACAGTGATTTGGACTGACAGACAAAACAATGAATGGGGATGAATGCACAACCATTGCAAATGCATGGGAAGTAATTCCTAATTAAACAAAATATCTGGATGATTAAATATAAAATGACATCAGCTCTGTTTTTTTTGAATGGATAACAATGCTAGTGTTCTCTCTCTCTCTCTCTCTCTCTCTCTCTCTCTCTCTCTCTCTCTCTCTCTCTCTCTCTCGTTAATAGTGTAAGTGATGCACAGTTAAGTACGAAGTGTTTAGTTACCTTGAGTGCTCACCAAAGGGGTATAAACCAACCAGTCAACCAATAAAATAAATATAAGAATAAAACAAATTAAAATAGTTGCCACAGAAGCATCTAAACAGAAGCTCCTAATCTATCATGTAAAACAGGGGTTCCCAACCTTTTTGGCACCAGGGACCAGTTCAGTGGAAGACAATTTTTCCAGGACTGGGGGGTGGGGTTTGCAGGAAGGAGCCAATTGCGTGGATGGGGGGCAGGGTTTGCAGTCAGGAGCCAATCCTGCGGATTGGGGGGCGGGGTTTGCAGGTGGGAGCCACTTGTGCAGACGGGGGGTGGGGTTTGCAGGCAGGAGCCAATTGCATGGACCAGGGGGTGGGGTTTGCAGGTGGGAGCCAATCACGCAGATGGGGGTGGGGTTTGTGAGTGGAGGCCAATCAGGCCTCACGCTCCTCAGCCCACCTCTCCACCCTTCTTTGCCGTGCAGTGTTAGATGGAGGTGTTTCCCCTTCAGGGTCCCCACCAATCAGCTGCTCCGGCTCAGGCTTTGTCTTTGCACCTTCCCAGCTTCTTCCTGCTACCGGCTGCTCTTCCTCCAACTCATGGCGGCAGGGACAGGCTCGTTCCTGACACCACCGCTCACCTCCTGCTGTGCGGACCACTTCCTAACAGGCCGCGGCCCACTAGTGGGCCATGGCCCACAGGTTGGGGACCCCTGATATAAAAGACTCACTGTGGAAGGGTTTCACTTTTGCATGAAAAATGTACTGGACTTGTAATAGCAGAGTGAAATAGCTATGGAAATAAATAGGAATCTGTTTGTCAACCCTACATTTAATTCTATGTAGTTGAACCATAGCAATATGCTGGATTTTTTTTCAGCCTACAGACGATCCTCATCCTTTCAAACTCAGTGAAACATGTACCTGTTTTCAGGAGGGCTGAAAAAAATTTCCTAATTCATATGATTGCACCAATAACTGATTTGCAATCTCCAGTCCTCTTTATCAGGGTGAATATTATAAAAAGTTTGTGTGGAGGGGAGAGAAAGAGTCACCCCATTCCTCAACAATCTAGTTTTGTTTTGTTTTGTTTTGTTTTGTTTTGTTTTGTTTTGTTTTGTTTTGTTTTGTTTTGTTTTGGTGATGCACTGGATAATTTTGTCCAGGCATACACGTCCTTTCCTCTCCCCCACCTTCTTTTTTAACAGTATAAGTGGCCCAGAGTCATTTTGGCATTGGGTGTCCTTCTAAATCTAATTAAATAAACAAACAAACTGAGTATCATCTGCATATTGATGATACCTGACATTGTGTCAATGGATGATCTCGTCCAGTGACTTGATGTAGTCATTAAGCAGGGAGGACAAGGGCCTTATGGCTCCCCAAAAACCAGGATCTGTGGGATCAGCCTCTCTCCCATCAACACTGACTGGAACCAGCTATGGAGAAAGGAAGAAAACCACTGCAACACATAGACACACAAACAGAAACCCCACATCCTCTACAGCAAATAAAGCTCCTGAATCAAGTAATTTTTGAGTGGAGGACAGGAAACTGAAGAAATGTTTGATATAAAAAAGTGGTGTCACTCATTGATAAAGGCATCTGTGGGAATAGAGAAAAGGAGGAAAGTGACAAAATGTGTCACAATATTGCAATACAAACTCTTCCACTTATGCAATGTTGCAAATGCAAAAGGGCAGAGCTTAGTGATGATGTCACAACTCATGGTTCTTCATTTTGGCATCATTGTGGTTAGGAACAAGGACCTAGACTTGCTCAATCAATCCAGTTCTGGGCTAAACATGGACCCAAAGCAGGAGAATTCACCAACCCACAGATTTGCTTCTGACCCTGTCTCATTTTCAATTAAATATTTGTTTCATTTGGATCTGTTTGGCCAATCATGGGGTTCCAGCAGAGAAAAAGAGAAACCATCTTCAGGAATTCTAATTAGGCCAATCATACATCCCGTTTTGAATGGGACACTCCCGTTTTTAAAGCATTTTTCAACCGTCCCGTCATTTTCATAAAAATCTCAATTTTGTCCCGTTTTTCAAACCCGGTGGGAATGGCCCAGAAGGAGGATCCGAGCTGGAGCGCAGACCGGGGGGCAGGGTTTGCAGGTGGGATATAATCACATGGACCGGGGGGCAGGGTTTGCAGGCAGGAGCCAATCTCGCGGACCGGGGGGCGGGGGGCTCTGTCTTTTTCATGAATACGGAATATTACATATAAGACCCATTTTGCCATCCTGAAATATGGTCAGCCTAATTCTAATGAACATATGAACATGGATTCTGGTCCTCTCCCCTAGGCCATTGTGTACAAGCCAGCCCTTGACACTGTTTCGCATCAAAAATGCTCAAGTGGATTCAGGAACCTTTTCCACCCATTTCCAACCTTACTAGGGAATTGGCCCTATGAGCAGAGTAAACTTTCTTTTGAAAGTAGTCTTCTGTTTCGATGAAGGTTCTCAGTCATCCAGGTGGAACAGTCTGTAGCTTGAATCATGTCAGAAGACAAAGTAGGAAGGAAAATAGGGGAAAGATTATATACAGGTATATTTCAAATTATGGTATTTGAAATAAATATTACCTGTATATTTCAAACCCACCAACACACTGAGACAGAGGCTTGTACACCCCAAAGATCAAACTCCAAAACACAAGGAAAGCAAAGTAGTGTATGCAATCCAGTGAAGTGAGGAGTGCTCTGAACTCTACATTGGAGAAACCAAACAACCTTTGTACAGGAGGATGGCCCAACACAGGAGAAGTAACACCACAGGACCAGAGTCAGCAGTTTATCTTCATCTAAAGGAAAAAGGACACTCATTTGAGGACATTAATGTTCACATTTTAGACAGAGAAGATAGGTGGTTTGAGAGAGGGGTCAAGGAATCCATTTATGCCAACTTGGAAAATCCTTCCTTGAATAGAGGTGGGGGCCTCAGGCACAATATTTCCCCTATTTTCCTTCCTGCTTTGTCTTCTGTGCCTAGGAAGATTAAGACCATTTCACAAGCTCAACAGCAGCATAGTAATCTTAACGATCCTCCTTTAGATGATAAAGGGACTTAGAAATAAACATCTCAAAATAACCATGACCTAGCCCCAGGTGCAAGGTCACACAGCCACCCTAGAAACATATTTAAGGATTCCCTTACTAACTTTGCCCAGACTGAAGAAGCTCCTTGGATAAGGAGCGAAACATTTCCACTGAGAAAATAGAAATCCAGTTGACATGATTCAAGCTATAGTCTTCTGTTTGTTATATTTTTCAAGACTAATGTGCTTTAAACACTTTTACTAACAGGTGCTTCAGTAGCTTGTGGGCAAATGGTTAAATATTCATTATTACTGAAAAGGAAAATAAAAAGGGCTTGTTTTCTTACCAGCTATGTGGAAAATTGTGAAGTTGCTGAAATTATCTACTCTTCCAGGCTCTGCGGTTAATCACAATGTCTGATGGAGAGAGTGGGGGAAGAAAACGTGATGTTAGAATAGTGTCCATCAAGGTTTCTTTGCCTTATGCTTTTAGAAAACAGCCTATGGGGCTAGCTCGTTCTTTGAAATTAGAAGCAGAAAGGAATTGCTTAAGATACAGAGGATGCTTCAGGAGAAACACAGGAAACTGCTTTAGAATGGAAAGACCAGGAGTTTTCAGGACTGGAAGCTGACTAAGATGGGTCACTAGAACCTGGACTCGATTTTCTTTAAGAATCAGATCCAGGGCTACCACCCACCATATCATAGACCTATAAATGTCGTAGACCTGTATATCATTGCTAAGAATAAAGCTATAATTAGACACATGAGAAATAATTGGCTTGGGCAAGGACCCTTGCAGAGGATCTGGGAGTAAATGTTCAAAATCTGAGCAAAATATCTGTGTCCCCTATTAGCCATCCACTTGAACTGCCAGTGAAAAAGTAAGGCAGTGATTGGGATTGTATTTGTACATTTAGGAGAATAAAACTGGCATAGATTAGGGGCAAAGCTTTCACTTTGACTGCTGTTTCTTTCTTTCTTACTCTTTATTATTTTATGCTGATTTTATATTTTAAGTTTCAAGTTTATGGTTTTTTTATGCTTGTATGACTTCTTTTATTTCATTCAATATTTTTATCAATCGTTTTGATTATTTTAATTATCTAGATATTAAGATAAGTTGTTTTGATATTTTTCAGAGGAAAGCTGCGTACAAATGTTTTATTTTCTTCCCCCTTTATATATACTAGATTGTTAAAACTTGACAATACTGTTGGGGTTTGTATATACCCAGGAATACATCCAGTATTTAAATTATACTGGAGAGGCTTGATATCTAGGTGAGAGGGGAATTATTCTGCAAGTCACCCAATTAGCAGCCATTGTTGTAGGGATGATGTGGCAGTGTATGACTCATACTACAGGTGCTATCATTTAGTTGGGTGTGGCAGATGATGAGAGTGACCTATAATGTGATTGGTCAGTTGACCTATAATGTGATTGGTCAGTTTATAGGAGTCGGGTTGTATTCTTTCTTCTCGTTTGCTGTAACTACTCATTGCTGTATCATTTGTTACCCGTGTGGATGTATTCTGTAATACGTATGTATATATAGTAAATAGGATATTTTATCTAATCTCTGCTTTAGTGTCTATTTACTGCATAGAACGTGAATCACTGGTGTCTTGGAAAATAGAGCAGGCCGCTCCACCGCGCGCACTCTGACAAATACTGTACATCTTCTTTGCTCGTTGTAATGTAAGTTGGTGTTAAAAAACTGAAGAATATTATGATTTTTTTCTTGTTAGTATCCCACCTTTAAAATATTTGGTATTGGACAAAGAATGAAATTATTTCTCTAACATTTACATACAGAAAAATGTAAATGTTAAATTTTTTCATATGTAACTGCAAGCTGAGCTACAGAAGATCAACTTTTTGGTGTGCATAAGAAAATAGAAATAAAGCATGTTAACTCATTATGAACCTCAACAACCTGATTTTTTTAGTAAAGGAAATGATAACAAATATTGAAAAATGACATGCAATTGCCTCACAGGGCAATTGTTTTCTGTAATAGATATAATTTTAAAACTTTTATTATATAGTATTTAGTCTGATTTACAAAGACAGATTACATTAAAAATACAGTATCTTACTTTGAAGTTGTACCTAAATTTCATGCCAAGCCAATGAATGAATCCATGACCTTATATAAAATTAGTTTTAATTGATGTGAATTAACTCTATTTCTAACTCACTGTCTAATAAATAACAGTTTAAGCAAATAAACTGTGCAGATTGGAGCAGACTGAAACGGAGTATGGATGGATGGAGAAAAACATATTTTGGTCGTTAGTTTTCTCAAATAATGCATGAAGTAAGAGTGCCACCTGCAGGAGAAGACATGCATTTCTGCTCTTCCTAAAATCTTGGCTTCTATTTAAAAAATGCTGCTTAAAGATTAATGGTGTTTACTTGTCTGGTTGCCCAGTGTTTTGCATTTTATTTGTCTGATCTCACTAGTCCCTTTGAAAAAGACTTCATTTCTATCTCATTCTCTCACGAGAAGGCCTTTTGTCTCTTCTGATGTTTAAACAGGCACCATAATTTGAAGTTCCAGACAAACAAGAACTGTTTCTTGTTACAGTTTCAAACAGACAGCATGTGCCATCCTAACAAAAACAAACTCCACAGATTTTGCCTGGTTCCCACTAATACCTGGGGCTACAAGAAAATACGGCGGTTGCCATATTGCTCAACTTTTAAGGTTATGCTAGTTTATCGTAGCAAGGGACAGCAGCTGCCAGAACTGGTCAGAAGCTAAGAGGGCCTGATTAGTTCTTGAAGGAAAGCCTACCAAGGGATCTCAGGGCCACAAGACCAAACAAGTTGAAAAACACCTTCCTGGAAGAAGGCAATGGAGAAAACACCATGGATGTGTGTATTATGTCATCAGGGTCTTCACCTAATCTTGGAGGAGCTCATCTCAAAGGAGACTTGACCCTTTTTAATGGTCTGTTCACTATCAAACATATTAATTTTTGAAATGTCTGTTCTTGGACCCACAGGGGAGCAAGGGAGGGAAGTGACGTTGTCAGGGAAACTCTGTGTGCAAGCACCGAAGGACAGAGATTACAATGCAGGATTGTCATTTGGTGTCATTGGGATTAGGACCATGCTGGAACAGGTTTCTTCCAGGATGATGATGGTGGTGGTGGTGATGACTTTTACAATCTAACCTACAGCCCAAGGATTTATTTTCTGCTGCTCTTCTAGGCAAGTCCCAAACGGGTCTGATTCTGCATAGCTTTTTTAAAAAGCAGACAAGATGAGCAGAGGGCTCCCACTAGCAAAACATACCTAAATCTATCTATCTATCTATCTATCTCTCTATCTATCTATCTTCTAATATATATTCAATTTGTATAGCCACTCATCTCAAACCAGTAACTCTGGGCTGCGATCAATCATAAAACAATTGAAACATTAAGGGTGGCTATGCAAGTAATATACCAACTTCTCTGAAATATCACATGCTATTATACAATAATAATAAAAAAAGACATCAAAAATTAGGACCATTGTATGGCTTAGGCTTAAGCAACTAAGAGTACTCCAATAATTTAAGAAATAATAGTCTGTTTCCATTAAAATAACCAAACAATAAATTGGGTAAATAGCTTCAGAGCAGCATATGGAAACTGAGAACCTCCTTCAGGACTGAATAAAATATCTGACGTTGGAGCCTTGTAGAGGTAAAACATGAGGAATTCATATTCTTTGAATCTGAAGAAGGAAAATATGTTGGGCTCAGACATAAAGCTGTAGTCTGATACTATTAAAGTTCATTTCACTTTCCCTGCATACCTGGCTTTAACTTACTGCATGCATTGGGCTTCTGAGAGGGGGTTTAGGAATACCAGGGGAAGAGTAGAAACTGGGCTAATTGAGAGGGGAAAACTGCGGAGTTAGTATCCGCAGGCTTTAGTTCTTCAAAAAGGGGATTGAAATTTCCTTCTCCCTTTGCACAGTTGAAAATAGCTGCTTTAAGAAGCTGATTAAAATCTGGGAAGAGGAAAGATGAGAAAGAGGACTAACGTCTGTGTTCACCAACCTCCCCAACCACAATGCCCTCCAGATACTTGGGATTCAATTTCCAGAAGCCTCAGCAATGGTTCCCAGCCATGCTGGGAGTTGTGTTTTCATGTGTGAGGTTAGAGAAGACAGCCCAGCTTCTAGCGTCATTGCAAGCACCATTCTGGGCATCCTTTGGGATGGAATGAGGAGTGATGGCTGTGTTTACAGTGGTTATTTTTCTTCTTTATTCCCTTATTTCACCAATAAGGCATGTAGGGAAAATCCATTCACACGAATCCCAAAATTTCAAGAGTAACATTATACTTCCTTTGGGGCAATGAGAGATGAGTAGTGAAGGAAGCAGCATTGCAGTTTAGAATCTGCAGAGAGAAAACTAAGTGTTATTGGCACTTTACATTAGCCGGGAAGAGGGATGAAAACACCCCCCATACGTTTCCTTCTCTATGTTAATCTGATGCAAATTTTGAGTAAAGGGTTTCATGGGCCATGATCGAATGACAGTGAAATAGTGCCAAAGTTTCCCATTTAGCTCATTGATATTCAGCAAGTTTCTTTGTGTTCGGTGATGACATATGAAGCTGAGAAATGAAATATGGACATAATTTGGGGAGTAAATGCATCTTTCTTATTTTTGCAGCTAAATAAAAGCAATCAGTAAAGTAGCCAACATATTTCCCAATCAAGATAAGTATTCCGAAATCATTAGACTGAGATATTCAGTAAACTGTCACGAATGATGGTAATAATAATAATAACAACAACAACAACCCTAACAACCTGGTGATGGATATCACTGTGTGCTAAGTCTAAAGACTACAAATGATTTAAACAATTCTGAAAATCGTTTGAAAGAAACAGTCCAAATAGGTCATTCCGTGTAGATGGGTGCTTGGTACGAACTCACAGAGGAACAATTAAGAGCATCTTGGTTCCAGTTGCTTGTTCTAGAGTGAAACTTCCTTCTCCTTTATTCCTTCTCCTTTCTCAACACAGAAAAGGATGTGGAATATAGAAGTGCTGTCATTATTCCAGAGAGTACAAACAAGGGAACATGGTATTACATGCAGAATGTGGTTTCTGAAAAACCTCAACTTTCTTTAAAAACTCTTATAGCTTTGACAGCATTAAAAAAAAACATGTCTCCTATCTGGTAAAATATCACAAGCCAGGGGAATTACTAAATATGATTCTTTGCCTATCCAGCCAGAGTCCTCTGATATTAATCATAATGGAGGGGTGGGGGGGGGTAGAGAAAGAAGTTTGATTTGTGTAAGTTGATTTTTATCAGGGTTGACTTATCACACTTTTATGCCTGCTGTTAGGTGAAAGTTTACTAAGGGAAGTTTCTACAGATTTTTTTTAAAAAAAACTATTGGATGGTAAATAAAGAGTTTAAAAAGAAAAAAAAATCAATATATTTTCCTATCAGAACAACCAGAGGCTAGCAGCCAAGAAACTGTTGTTTGCTTATTTATTGAATGTATATCCTACATTTCCTGTTAGGGTCCAAAGAGCTGTAAATAGCAGTCCTCCTTCAAATGTATTCTCATTACAGCCTTGTGATGTAGCTTTGTTTTAGAGATCATGATTAGCCCACAAGCAGCTTCTTTAAGGACCTACCAACCGATACAATGAGTACAACCACATTGGATCCCAAGCATTTTTCCTGCTTTGAACACCACTAAATAGGATTGTTTCACCCTGCACTGTTTGTCCCATTTCTCTACCCTATAAAGATTGTTTTTAATTTTATTTGTGGGCTCTGAAAGTATTTCGCTCACACTCCCCGCCTCCGCTCCACTTTGTGTCATATGCAAATCTGACAAACTTTCTCTCCACCTCTTCACTCAGGAGAGGAGGCCAAGCTGATCCTGGAGAGGCTCCGCTGTGTCCATTTTGATGACCAGCCATTGATGACTACTCCTTGAGTATGATTTTGAGCCAGCTACATACCCACATAATTGTTAGGCCATCTAATGTTGTTAATGTGAGTAACAATATTAGCATGCAAAACGTCATGTTGAACCAAGTGTTGGGATAATAATAACAGAACAATATTAAGATTTGCAAATGTTGTACCTTAATGCTATTAATCAAAATGGGTTCTCTTAAAACACACACACACACACAAGCCAAAAACAGCAATTACTGCAAGAATTGGTATTGGTTACCACCCAGCTCAGAGAGCACCAAGGACTCTGCAGTTCAACCTTGAGCTACATATATTCTCTTGTATTGGAGCAATGAGATTGTCAGGACTGCTTACCTGTATGTAAGTAAGAAAGTAAGTTTATTGTGGAACCAGAGGTCATAACATAGGAATGCCATAAAAATACAATAAAATAACAATAAAAAAATAAAATAGTGAAATTATAAAATAGAGTAATAGAGGAAGTCTCTGTCCTTGTGGTGTTGGTCAAGAGGAGGACATTATCCTTTATGTCCTCCACTGCCCCATTTACAATGAGATCAGGGCCAAATTATTAATGGCAGATGAACTCAAGGGCTCCGACCTTGAAAAATTGAACTATCTTCTTGCAGATGTGTTTCCAACTGTCAGCAACCAAGTTGCTACTTTTGCTCTGCTCTCATTTAATCTTAGGAAGAAATACTTAAATTATTTGCTGTAGCTTTGGCTTTATTTTATTGTAACCATTTTATATCTAATACTCCCTTACCTGTATGTCTTTTTGTGCCCAGGCATGCCATGGAGAAAGGAGATTTTGTCCACCTTTCCAAGTTCATGCTTGTCTCAGTCGTTCACTGTAAGTGGTGAAAAGTCCAGAAATGTCTAAGGTTGTGGCAGAAATTAGGCAAATACAAGAAAAGACCCTGATGCTGGGAAAAACTGAAGGCAAAAGGAGAAGGGGATGGCAGAGGATGAGATGGTTAGATAGCATCACTGATGTAATGAACATGAACTTGAGCAAACTCTGGGAGACAGTGGAGGACAGGAAGGCCTGGTGTGCCATGGTCCATGAGGTCATGAAGAGTCGGACACAACTAAACGACTGAACAACAAGAACAACAACAAGCACATCTTGGGGTTTCAAATGTAGCAAAGGAGAGAAAAACCCAACTCCAGCATTCAGTTTAGAAATCTTTCTTTAGTCTCTTCAAACATGCCCTTATTCTCTCTAAGCCAAATTACTTTGAGAGCATTTGCCTTTCAACCTTATCAAAATTTGTATTATGTTCTCACAGCAGACTCTTAACCAAACACATTTCAATTCATTAACCACTCTAAGATTCCACAATAAGTGCCACCATAGTATCGTTTGATAAGAACAGAAGACTCTGAAAGAAGACACAGCTTATTGTTATGGAAATGTGCATTTCAGAAAGGTGGATAACTAGCTATTGACATAGGTTCCTAATTCCCAATTTTTGTGAAGAGTAGGTAATTTTGTTCTGTTAATCTCTCTATTCATTAAATGAACATTGTTTTAATTGCAGGGCTGGACTGAAAGCTGATCTGTGATTTTCAAAGTAATAATATTTTGCCTCTATCTTCCTTTTGTTAGGAATAGCTTTTGTTTTTTTTTAAAAAAAGCCCTGCCTTTAAAGCTTCCACTTTAATTTATGTTGTCTATAAAATATATTCACCTTTTTTTCCCCTGTCTCTCTCTCTTTAAAGGCCTTGTGCCTTGAAGAGTTGAGTAATATTAAAAATTAATCAGGCTCTTTAATCAGTTAATTGATTTCTGCTAGAGACCCTGCTGTTTTAAAGGATCTAGATCACTGCTCTGAGTTTAGTCCCACATTTTAGAAGAGGGTCAAAACCTATATTTTTCAGGAGAATCTAACCCTGTGATTAGATGTTGTCACTGGAATTATTTATTTTTATTTGTGTACATAATAACACAATACATTTAAGGAAACTTCCTGTGACATAGATCAAAAACAGAAATCAAAGCAATAGAACAATAGGAGGGAAGTCAGAGAGTTTTTTGCGAGACCCTTAACTGACCATAGATATTTTTGATTTTCATGATTGGAATGAACCATAGCAGAAGAGAGAGTGTGGATTTGCAGGGCATATGCCTTGGTTCAGTTCAGTTGATCAAGATTATCTTGTAATGGTTGTTGTGGGTTTTCCAGGCTGTGTGGCCGTGTTCTGGCAGTTTTGGTTCCTAACGTTTCACCAGTCGCTGTGGCTGGCATCTTCAGAGGACAGGAGCACAGCTAGAAGATTCTCTCTGTGCCCAAGTGGAGGGTGTGTGTTCCTGCTGGTGTTTATAGCTGCTGAGGGTGTGTGTGTCTTCTGTGGGTCATTATCTTGTGACTTTGAGCTGTCCATAATGTTTATTATTTATTTATTTATTTTAATTCAATTTATATGGCTACCCATTTCATCAGAGTGATCCTGGTGGGTGGATAACAACAATTAAAAACCAGCAAGGGATAACAAAATGTTCTGGTTCCTTCAACACTCTCACTTTGTCAGCTGGGAAAGTGAGCAGTTACCTCAAAGGCTGAGAAGCTTTTCAGGATCTGGGTGTATCACACAATCTTGCACAGTGAACTAAATACGCCTCCACACAAATTGCCCAAAAACTTGCAAGATCATCCTATCAAGATTCTGACCATTGCCACCTGTAATCTCTTGATACTGTAGCTTCTCAGAGAGCACTGAAATCTGTTGAGATGACACGAGAAGGTTTGTGGCATCCCTGAAATCTGAAAAGATTGGCAATGCTAGGAAACTCCAAGCATTGAAATATTTAATTTATTGGTTTTACAGATAATGAGAATGAGAATGAGAAAGTGGAAGTGTCAGACTGAAGGCATTCAACTGGATTTCACAAAATCCTAAATAAAATGAAACAGTGATATAGTTAGAGATATATGTCACACTGACCAGCCTTTTCTGGAGAAGTAGTGATTCCTTTACAGTCCTTGGAAATTTCAAATGAACATGTTAAAGAAAAATAAGTGTGGTGTGAGAAGGTCCTTTTTTCCCCCCTATGACTGTCTATCGGGCATGGAAGAAAGCATCCTTTTCATAAAAAAAACAGTACTATGAGAGTATCTCTGCTTGTTATGCAACCAACTGACACAGCACATTCATGAAAGTAATGCTACTCATAGGAGAAGTATTCCATAATTTCAGCAGGCTAACATTTCACCATTGAAGACTAAGGAGAATGCCTTTGTTTCTGTTGTAATTTATTGATGTGCCATCAAGTATATGTTGACTCTTTGCAACCACATAGATTTTCCCCATGACAATCTGCCCCTAACCTGTTGTAATCCCAATACACCTGTTGTCACTATAACTGCATCCATCTTGCTGTTGGTCATCATCTTCTCTATCCTTCCACTTTTCCCAGCCTTAGAGCTTTGTCCAGAAAGTCAGGTCTCTGTGTCCTAAGTAGGATAATTTGAGCCTAATCATTTGTGCCGTGGTTGAGAACTCTGGGTCTTCAAAGTCCAACCTTTACTTCCATATAGTGTCACAGGGAATAGCATTGTTTGCAGATTTCTGATCTTTGTATGGATGTTGTAATATATATGCATCCAAAAGTACAGTTTTATAAAGAAAACACAGTGCAAACTTGCTTATTCTACTGGAACAGAAGGTTTAAGTTGTTCATCTCAGCAGAACCTCAATCCTCATGTGTTCTTATGCAATTTAGCAACCTCTGCAGAACATTCCTAAATTAACTTTGTCTCCCAATTCAATTGTACTGTGTTTCCACAGTAAACAGTGAAAGCTTAACAGAGAATAAACACAACTGCTGATTTAATTTGAATAATTTCTGCTTTTGTATAACATTGATCTAATCCAGTTTCTTTCCTTTCCTTCTTTTCCTTCACAATGCCCTTCATCAGCAGCTAGGATAAAGATACAAAAATAAAGTTCCCATTGCTTTTGTTTTAATTTATTAATATAGGATTAATTGAATAGCACCAGTGGTAATATTTATTTATTTATTTATTTATTTATTTATTTATTTTCTATCCCGCCTTTATTATTTTTTATAAATAACTCAAGGTGGCAAACATACCAAATACTCCTTCCTCCTCCTATTTTCCCCACAATAGCAACCTTGTGAGGTGAGTTGGGCTGAGAGAGAGGGACTGGCCCCAGGTCACCCAGCCAGCTTTCATGCCTAAGGCATGAAGAAATGATTTACATAGAGATATACAGTGCTGAAAATATTTCACATACTTTACCACAGAAAACTTTAAAATGCTTCCAATTAATGTGTAATTTTCACTATATGACTTAGGCTGTGTATTTGAAAATACAGGATGATCTGATTGAAGAAGTGATTTTTTTAAAAAAAGATTGTCTGCACATGAGACCAAAATTTATTGCATGTAAAATCAATGATTATCACTGACTTTGTAGAGTCAATGCAGTTTGCATTCTGAGGTTTTATTGTTGACCAAAGAGATTCAGTTTTCCGCATCTTTGTTTGAGTCCCGGATAAAGATTAACGTTAACTAAAGTGACATTATTGGTCTTTGTGAATCTCATCTTTCACTCTGCATACACTATTAAGAATCTATGGCTGATGAAGAAGTTATTACATATTTTGTAAAAGGCTTAAGACCTGGACTAAAATTGCCACATCATGTCAGTAAGGAGAAATCTGAAGGTAAATGTTGATGTTTCTTATTGGGAGAAACATCTAAATCAAACAATGGAAAAAGAGTTGGTAAGATGTGTACAGTTTATTGATAGGTTTATGCACAACTTTCAATCTATTGTCTATATCAAATGCTCTGTAGAGTTATTATTTCCTGAGACCATTCACTTTGGAATGGGATAAAAGAAGATACCCGACATAGTTGAACTAGAATTGGCTACATTCACAGAAATATGATAATATGACGCAGAGCATGATTTTATTTTAGGGTTCAACACTTCAAAGGGTAGCCATATAATATGAGTTAAATAGAGGGGGACTGACTTGAACTAATATAAACTGTGAAGTACTTTATCAACTGTAAATTCCCACATCAATCCCACACAATTTGTGGCTATCAAAGAGTCCCTCCCTTCTGTTGATACGGTGATCAATGGTTTTAAAATTGAAATCTATATTGGGGAAAAAGGGAATTGCCACTCACCAACTTGACACTGCATTTAATAATAATGGTTAGTAAGCTGATTAATTTGAAGACTAACAGAGAAAGAATTAGGGAGCTAGAGGAAAAGTGTTGGTTCCCTGATATATATAATCTCCCAAGAGGGGAAATGTGCTGGGAGTGAAATATATTTGGTAGCATAAATTGTCTAAATCCAATGGATGACACACAGTGGAAAGAATGCATGGGATAGGAAACATTAAAGTTAGAAGTATAATTATTTTAAGGAAGGGTTTTTTTAAAAAAAATATTTAGAAAATAACATGGTTTATATAATTATGGTTTATTATATGGTTCCATGGTATATTACCTGAAAATAGCCTGTTACAGGAAAGTATAAGTTCCTTCAGTGTATCTATATCCAACAGCCTGAGACGTGCTCCTCTTGATTATGCAGAGAGAGTGAGTCACTATCTGAATTCCACAGGTCACAGTCAGGGGAGAAAGAGAAGTGAACTCGGAGAGAAATGGATAAAATGGATGAAAGTCCTGAGAATAGCCATCTAACTAATAAAGAGGCATGTTAAGTGCAGACATGCAAAGGAAATCTTTGAGGCAAGGCAAGGAGATCAAACTACCTTCTCATCTTTTGCCCCTCCGGTCAATGGATTTCTAAGGGCAGAAAGCTGGTGCATGCAAAGTAGAATTCCAATCCCCAGGACGGTTAAAAAGACATCTTTATAAATGTCAGATCCCTTATTAATTTTCAGAATTGTAAAGTTTTGCAAGTTAAAGATCAACACACTAAGACTTATTTTCTCCATAAAACTCTTCGCACTTTGCTAGTTTGCTAAATGTAACATTTGGGTGCATTCATTATACTTAGCAGCAAATAATTCTTGCTGACTGCATCTAAGTGAAGCCCATTATTTATGGATTTCAAATAAAATATTCTGGCCATTACCTCATTGGAAAATAGTTAAGAAAGATGTATTGGATTTCAGCATCTGGAAATGTTTGGCAATGATTAGATTTTTTTTAAAATCCATATTAATGTCCAGAACTGAATGCAAAAGGAACCTCAGAAATGAATCTCAGAAAAAAATATTTAAGGTCTCTCCTCTCCTCTCCTTTTCTTTCCTTTGGAGGAAGAAGAAAGTCACCTCAAATCAGTTTACTATTTCCTTGCCAACCAAATGTGACTGGCTCTGTCAAAGCAAGGAGTAATGCCTATTCATTTGATGTCCATTCACATTCCAGTATTGACAACAAGATAATACTTTCTAAACCAAGTTAAGACATAGTGTTAAGCCCACTCAACCTTTCAGTACTTGTAAGGAACACAAGATCAACACACTTTTTGGAAAATCCAAGTTGCCATTTTCTTCAATATTCGAATATTAACAAATGCTTAGTCTTGAGTGGGGATCCAGATTCGGGGGGGGGGGAGTTGGAAATTTTACCTGTATGAGGTTCTACCAACACTTTACAACATTGCTTCCCGCTCCCTCCAGCCTTTATCTATCTATCTATCTATCTATCTATCTATCTATCTATCTATCTATCTATCTATCAAATTTTGTCACCGCCCATCTCCCCCCTCAAGAGGGACTCTGGCCAGTTAGCTTCGGTTTTCAGCAGGGACAGTGAATCTCCAAGCATTCTCTGTTTCTCTCTTTTGAAATTACATTAAGGTCTTTTTCTCTGCAGTTCCTCATTTTTAAGAATATGTCCAATTTTATTTATTGGCACTAAATATTGTATAAAATTGGAAGAACAATTATCCAAAACATGGGTTTTTTTGCACTTTTGCCTAATGGGCAAAGTTTTTCTTACAATTTTTAATTAACATAATGCATTCTATACTTTTTCACAAATATATTCCTCTTCCTATGTTTATTTATCTAATATATATGGGCAAACTGTACTGCAACATTCAAAGAAGTGCAGATTTTGAACAATAATTAGTACGTGCATTGGTTCAAATATGCAGAATTAGGTAAGTGTGCATTTCATTGTGAACTAAATTATTTTTTGTGATCCTAATGTATTGACATTATTTATATATAAAATTTATCACCCACTTTTACATCTTTAAAATCTGCACATGATCTACCCCTAGGTTCTCAGGCTTGCTCCATCTTCAGCTTTTAGATTTGTTCTCTTCTTTTACCAAAGACAATGTTATCCACTTAGCAGTTCAACTGAGTTGAAACTTCTAATGTGAAGCCTCATTTCCATGGCAACTGTAATTTAGGCAATTACAACATAATGTACTACCCAATACACAACAAAGTCCACTTTTTGTCCTATACGAATACATTCCTTTCTTTCGTAGCCTGGAATAAGAAAGCGGCCGGGGCCTTGGACAGGATCGCGCCTATGCAACCCCTCTTGTCCCATCCGACCCGATATTCCCCATGGTATACGGAGGGATTGAGGGTACTGAAGAGGGTTAAGAGATGTCTAGAGCGCCGCTGGAGAAAGACAAAGACCGAATCAGACCGAACACAAGCTAGAGCTGCAGTTAAGGCCTACCTTGTGGCGGTAGGAGCGGCGAAACTTCAATATTTCTCCACTTATTGCATCCGCAGAATGCCGCCCGACGGCCCTGTTTAGGATTACTCGATCTCTCCTAGGTAAGGTGGGCCTGGTGACCCACCTGCAGGGCCGTGCGGAGGAATTTTCAGAGCATCTGATGGATAAAATTGCTCTTATATATTTAATTAATTTATGTACTGTATTTTATAAATTTTTATATGTTTTAATTGCTGGCTTGGTGTAAACCGCCCAGAGTCCCCTCCGGAAATGGGGGGAGATGGGCGGTGATATAAGTTAGAAATATAAATAAATAAATAAATAAATAAATAAATAAATTGTGAGCTCACACTACAGCATCTAAATAAGTGGATGGAAATGTCTTTCTCCATACTGGAAATGCATGAGATTTCTAACTGGGTCTTCCCATTGACACTGCTAATGGTGAATACTGAGCATGGTAGCTGAACACAGTGGGAAGAAACCAGATAGGATCAGACTATTCTCATCCTGTCTGATGAGGCAAAAGATGAAGGTGGCCAAATCTATTAAGAGTCACAGAGTCTTTATCATAAATGGTGGAAATGTAAGTGAAGGCACCAGCTAATTGAAAGGTGGCTTGGGACAGCAAGTCACACACTTTGAAAATATGCAGAGAGGACCTTATGTAATGGTATGTGGGAATGATGTGGGGAGACAGGGTAAAGAAACACAGGCAACTTAACCAGCAGCAGGAATGAGTGCAGGGCAAGCAGCTCGGAAGGGACCCTCCCTAGTTTCTTGGGCTGCAAAGGAGATGGGGAGAGAGATATACTTTCTGACTTGTAAGATTGATGTCAGCCTTGCGAGGTAAACCAGACAGGATACACGGACAGATGAGCTAATCCTACTTTATTGTAAGATTAGATTAACAGAATCTTGCATGTCTGAAAGTCATGTGGTGCCTTCTGAGAATAAAGTCTGTACATGGGGACACAACATAATATCTGTATCTCTTTGCTCTGAGAGGTTAAGGAAAGATGGATTGTATATACCATTCTGAGAGCTTTTGCATTCCAGGCAGAGTGCAAGAAAACCTGGTGTTTCTTCATCAAGGCATGACTTACACATGTTCGTCTGAAGGACTAGGAGAATTGAATAAGAAGGCTTTCAAATACATAAAGAGAGAGGAGTGAAAGGGAAGGTGGAATAATAATAGTGTATTAGTATTTGGGGTTTCATTTTTGTAAGCCGCCCGGAATCACTGTGAGTGAGTTGAGCGGCCATATAAATCAGATAGATAGATAGATAGATAGATAGATAGATAGATAGATAGATAGATAGATAGATAGATAGATAGATAGATTAACTAACTAACTAACTAACTAACTAACTAACTAACTAACTACTAACTAACTAGAGTGGCAGCAAACTTTTGTGCCAGAAAAAGTGAGAAGTTGGTGAAAGATATGGATGAGTGATCCTATGGAAATCGGTTGAAGACACTAATTATTCATCCCTGTCTTTCTTATATTGGGAATCTATTAAATCATTTCTCCGTTGTTAACTCTGGGTAGTTGTTAAACGGTCTGAACACCCAGCTAAATACCTATGCCTACATGATGCTGTTATCATAGCAACGTAGTACCACATTAAAACAAAATAACTCACATTTTTCATCAGTTACACACCATTATGTGCTGGAGAGACTGTGATTATATTAGCACAATTCTCTCAGGGACAGGAGAATAGGGTGTAACTTTCAACTGTGAATCATGCCACAGTCCTGCTATATAGGCACTTACTCCTCTATTTTCTAATGCAGTACTGAATTTTCACCTTTTAATGAAACACCAAGGAGGGACTCTCTTCTGCTGTACTGCAGTGAACCTATTTAAACCCACAACTCTAATTTGCCAGCAATATTTTTCACTTAATTTGCAGCAGCCTTATGAAGTTAAATTACATGAAACCAGGTTGCCTTTTTTTTCTGAGAAATAATACTGTTCATATCATTCCAAGCATGACAGACTGAGCATCACAAATATACTATGAAACTCATTAATACAGAGCATAAGTAAGCATTCAATTTTTTTCACATTTCCATAATTCCTATATGTATATTTTATGGTATATTATTATCTCTCTATCATCTCTCATTTATAGGAATAAAAAATTATTTTAACAATGTCATTTTAAAATTAAAGAGCTGAATATAGAGTGAAGGTACACTGGAAAAAAACAGTTTCATTTCAAGTAATTATTGGCAGCTTAGAAGTTCTGGATGCAGAATTTTTCATTTACACAACTGAAATTATCTCTCCAACTTTTCTTCTACCTATGCCTGATCTGTCTCTTTCTCCTGCCTTGAAAATATGATTTTGTAGTTAGGAAATACATTTAAGCTGTCACATCATTAAAAAAATAAAGATGGCCTGTTTCCATTTCCATCAGAAAAAGCATAAGGTTCAACTGTAGCTGTCATGGCAGAAATACAATATGTGAAGAATAGCCTAAGATATTACCTCCCCCCTCAAAAAAAATCACTTAAATTCTGCCTGTCCCATTACAGGCTATTTGTTCCAATTTTCCCCACTAGAAGATGATGCCATGTATATCACTGGGGGGAAAAAATGGGAGAAAGAAAAGGTTAGCAATGAATGGGAAACAGTGAGTTCACCATTTATGTGCTAAAAAGCTTCACCACCATAACAAAGATAAAGCTGTTAGTATTTTCTAATCATCTTTATAACCTTTAAGGGCTCCTTCTGATATTACTACTAAGGAAGTTGCTGCAGCATCTTCCTTTCCTCTGCTCCTCTGCTAAGCTCAGGAATTCATATTCTCCATAAATATAAGGTCCCTTGGAAGATGCTTCCATCAGTGGCTTTCTGTGCTGCTGTGGTTCCAAGACTGGTAATGTTGGCATGAGAAGTAAGCATGTTGCCACTTCATTTCCTATGACATGCTGTCTATACTTTCAAACTGAACTAAAAAAATCAAACAAACTTAAAGGCTACCAAAATTCAGTTCCAATTGTTGTACAACAGGGGTCCCCAATCTGTGGGCCTGTTAGGAAGTGGGCCATGTGGCTCCCGCCTGCAAACCCTGTCCCCCGGTGCGTGCCATTGGCTTCCACCTGCAAACCCCACCCCCCGGTGCGCGCGATTGGCTCCCGCCTGCAAACCCTGCTCCCCCAGTGCACGCAATTGGCTCCCACCTGCAAACCCCCCCCGGTGCATGCGATTGGCTCCGGCCTGCAATCCCTGCCCCCCCTGTCTGTGGAAACATTGTCTTCCACGACCGGTCCCTGGTGCCAGAAAGGTTGGGTACCCCTGTTGTACAAGACAATTGTCCTTCCTGGACCAGCTCCCAACATCATTTGGAACAAAACAATGGTGGCCACTATTTTTTTTAATAAAATTAATTCTTTATTTTATAGTAATACATAAATAACAAAATCTGACATAATATAACATAACATAAATAACATTTTTAAAGTAAATACAATCATAACTTTCTTACAAAACAACCTTTCTTTTCTCCTCCCATAACTTGACTTCCCTTCCTTCTTCTCTTTTCTCCATCTTCTTTATCTCCTCTTCCCCCTCATTCCTTCTCCACTTCCTTTCCCCATCTACTCTACCTTACTCTTCACCTGTTCATCTATCAACCAAAAAAAAAAAAAAAGACAAAAATGGTGGCCACCATTCTTGATTGGAAACATTATGCATTTTCAATCAAAGAGAACTAATCAAACTGCTGGTATGTCAGGGAAATCCACAACCAGCAGTTGATCACTTTCTTTAAGTTTAGAGAGTGAGTTGGGCTTCTTTTGTTGGACTGAAAGGGGAGCAAGCTTAAATCGAAGAGAAATCTGGCTGCCAGGACCGAGCTGCCACTGCACAATCAGAAGAGGCTGTTTTAGGGAGGGGGGTAGGAAAAGTAATTGCAGCAACAGCAAGTAAATAGATCAATGGGTGGGGTGGCCATCAAGAAGGTGGTGGAACAGGTGAGCCGTCACTTCTGATGAGCAGGAGAGGATGGCTGCACTGTGCTGTCCTCCCCATCTGCTTACTTTAAGGGAGGACACAGGGATAGCTTTATGCCTCATGAACTGTAAGAGTATGCAGTATGTATTTTTGTTCAAACAGTTCAATAAGATGGTAGTTCCCTGGCTCTTGCTTGCTTAAGGCTCCAATAGTTATTTAAGCCCCCTTCCAATTCCTAGTGTGTAAGGAAAGAGATAGTTGTAATTCTCCCCCCCCCCCCGCCATCCCCATCCCCCAGGGCTCTGCATTAGTGACATATTTTATCAGGTCCTGTTTTGTCTGCCAATGCAGAGAGGCAAAACATTGTGAAAGAAGCTCCAGTTAGAATGATGAACAAACCAATAAATAGATATTGTGACTGCCACTTGCCTTACTGATCTTGGCAAAGCTAAGTAGGAGGAAGAGCAGCTGGTAGCAGGAAGAAGCTGGGAAGGCATGAAGACATAGCCTGAGCTGGAGCTGATTGGTGGGGACCCTGAAGGGGAAACACCTTCACCTATCAGCATGCGGCAAAGGGCAGAGAGGCAGGCCGAGGAGCGTGAGGCCCAATTAGCCCCCACTCGCAAACCCCACCACCCGTCCGCGAGATTGGCTTCCGCCTGCAAACCCTGCCCCATCTGCAAGATTGGCTCCCGCCTGCAAACCCCACCCCCTGGTCCATGGAAAAATTGTCTTCCACGGAACCGGTCCCTGGTGCCAAAAAGGTTCGGGACCCCTGCTGTATGCCCCAAATGGACATCAACCTAAAGCCCACAGGACTTCAGCTCAACATGTGGGAGCTTCTACCTTCATGTTTGCCACTAGCTCCAAGTTTATTTTTATTACACACTTTAATTTTATTTTTATTTAACACATCCTGATGTTGAGCATTGGTGACATCTTTTAAAAGAAAAATGAAATGTGCCAAAACTTTATGCTTTTGCATACTGTATATGTTTTATTTTCAGCTTCCAGATATTGCATAGGTAGAATATTGACAATTGTTTTAATATCATAGGGGGATTGAAAACAGGGATAAGAACCTGTAGTAAAGCTGTCAGAGCTGAGACACAAAACTTAGACAGCAGCAAGGACGTCCTTTCTATCATCTCGTGGTCAGCTGGATTTTTGAAGCCCAGATCAGGTGGCCCTAATCTGTAGTCTTCTGGATGTTGAGGAACTTTAGCCGTCAGTAGTTTCATTTAGCATGGCCAGTCATGAGACCACTACAACTTGTAATCTGAGCAACATCTAAAAGTCCTCAAATACTTTAAAAACACATTAATAAGACACTCAACTGAGGATTAGCTTGCACATCCATTCACTCGTACCTGGATTTTGAATAATAATGCTGTTATGTCTGTTGACATTCAGGACACTGAAATGAAAATATAACACTAAATTTTCCTGCCCTGGAACAGAAGAACGTAGAACTTCGCAACATCTCAAGTTATCCCTTTTTTAAATGCTGAATTTGTAAGCAGCACATAGCTATTTTTTAAAATAAATTCTGTCTGCCTTTTGAGAGATAGATTATGTATTTTAAAATTGCTTTAAATAAATTCAAATATTTTTTCCCCTTGCTGCACTTCTGAGATGCCAAAAAAGATTAGTTACATCTAATTTAAATTGGGCTAAATCTATAAATATCCCTAATTGTCATATTTAGTAGTAACAACGGAAGCACCTGTTTTAAATAATCCGACCTACACAGCTAGTGGAATTTTTCATCTAGTCATTGGAAATATCATTCACAATTATAATAATCATGCTATAGAGACTCTAGACCGAAAATGAGTTATTGGAAACATCTGTTCAAGCTTCCAAGCTGCAAGTTGCTATTAATATGTTTTATATAAATGGATTCTCTAGCTGCAATCCTGTAATCCATATCTAGAATAAGCCTGGTTGGGTATGTCTGAGTAGACATCCATAGGGTTACCCTATTAGTTTCTTAAGGAATTGATCCTTCAGTTATCTAACACTACTATGCCAAAGAACTAAGTCAACATATGGTTTGCTGTCTTCATATATTTTGGTCAATCAGTCAATGAACAGAATTCCAAATAAAAGGAATGGGGTATAATAAATCACAAAATGATACACCCTGGGATATAGCATTATCCATAAACACACCATTTTTGTTCTTGCTTAACCTAGTTTGAAAAAAAACTGAGGTCCTTAGCATCTGTCCATTTCAAAAGCTCTGAGGATGGGGCATAGGTTTGGAATAGAGAGAAAGCTACAATACATGCCCAGATCTTTTTCATAGTTTATATCAGATACTGTTTGAGTTCTATTCTTCCCCAATTAAATCCCAGTGCTACAAAAAATTGACTTGAAAAGCCACATTGTTGATGTTCTTTCTGCATTTCTTTCTCCCAGACTAAGATATAATTATCTTGGAAAATCAAAGCAGGTAAAAGACCAATGAGAGAGACTCTAAGACACAAATTTGTGTCTATGTAACTGAGCCCATGCCGCCAAAAAGACATCCCAGTGTCTGAAATATGGCTCCTTGATTGAACAACTTCCAGCAGGTGGAAGATTTTATGCACACACGGTTGGGAACCACACAACATCTGGCTAATTGCCTTTGCTTCAAGGGTGGCAAGTGTATATTCCCTCTATAATAATTCCTATTATAGGATAAGAAAGAAGAAAGAAGAAAGAAGAAAGAAGAAAGAAGAAAGAAGAAAGAAGAAAGAAGATGAAAGAAGGAGGGAGGGTGGGTGGGTGTGAGGAAAATACAGCCTTAGCACTTTTCTGTTCCTTATCCTCCACTGATCTAATTTGTTCTTTCCATTCTAGACTCCTGAGAACTGAAAGATGACTCCAAGATATATTTAAAGGTCTTGACCTGTCTATGCTCTTTCCATTTATCTGCTATTGATGTTTACAGTGCCCTGACCCTTTGAAAACATCTTGACCTTGGTTTCTGAGCAATTTATATTTAGCTGTTCCTCAGTTCCTCAGTACAATAAGTTGCTAGGGCCAAAATACTTCTTCTCCCACCCAACTGCATCATGGAGAGAATGCAACATATAATGTCTATATATCTTTATAGGTCTATCACTCTCTGGGGATGGGTTTCTATTTTAATCAAAGCAACACTACAGAGTTCACCTTAATGTTAAATTATAACAAGCCAAATATATTTATTTCTATATACGGAGATCAGCCAATAGATGGTCTTGGTCACTATATCTAACTTGCATTGAGATGTGTTCCTGTAGCATCTTGGTCAAGAGTAGCAGCACACTTGATCAATGTAAGAGTGAGTTCCACCAAAAGTAGACACAGGGAACTGAACCAAAACCAGCTTTGGGTGAACAAATGACATAGAAAACATACCACTGGCAGTGTGAATGTACTTCTCCACTAGACATTATAGTATAACATATTGATCTTGTGTTACTCTCTGAACCCAGCTTGTTCAAGACATTTTCTTACTCAAGCCAATCTGAAAGTTCCCCAGAGAGACATAATTTGCCTCTCGGGAGCAGAAGGCCCACTGGATGGCAGGTCATCAGGTCAGGTAGAGACAAGGATAGATCAACTCCACTCTTTGTCTGAACGGAGATGCCGCAGGACACACAGTACCTGGCATCTGCATTAGTTTTCAGCAGTTCAAGGGATATCAAATCACCCCAAGCACATTCCTTTTCCCATTTTTAATTGTCTAATTAATACAATGATTTCAGAAGAGGATACTGAAAGCTGATTTAGAGGGCAATTTGGCCATGGGAATAGAGCCCATGAAACATAGAAGAGTTCCTAGAAACACTCTCACAAACATTAACAAGTGCTTTGTCATCTGTTCTAATCACGCTGCTCAGAAAATTATCAATTAGGTGCCACAAAATGTTGGGTTTATTTTACTTTTAGTGGCCTGAAGGAGATATTCTCAACTGTAGCAATTCCTCCCTCATTTTCCTTCCAATAAGGGCTTTCTAGCCTCTTTTCATATCTCCCAAGTAGTCCAAGTAGATACCTATTATAAGTTCTATGTATTTTAAAGAGGGCTATTAGGTTTCTCTTTGTTGTAACATTCTCAGTCAAACCTAGAATGGGTGTACACTATTAACCGTTCTTTTCTATAACACACAGTTGCATGCAAAAAATATGTTATGTTTAACTTTGTTATTGCCAAGGCTTGATCAATTGACTAGTTCTGTGAAATTCAACTGCAGAATTCCTTTGCTATTCTTCCTAAATAAATATTATACTGTTGGGGAATACTTCTCTGTTCCTTCTTATTTGATGTCATCAAATCCTCTGCATTCTATTAGACTACAAGATGAAGCTTCTGCATGTAGGGGTTCTGAAATGTTAGTAACAGAAAATCCCAAGCAGCATTTTATTTAGTTTAGCAGAGTAGAAAGCGTCCAGCAATAAACTTGCACAGAAAGGCTTAATTAAGTTCAGGGTAAAGTAAAACACTCTCCACACATTTTAGTCAGTGTAAAAAGGAAAGGAAAGATTGCTTACATTTTTATTCGTGGATCTTGTTACAAGCAGTTTTATTGTTGAAACGGTCCCACGCATGCAAGCGAGTTGTTCTGACCAAACCCACTTTTGGCGGATTTGCTGGGTGCAAGTATGAGCCACAAGGAGAGAGAAGGTAAAGACCTTCCTCCCTCGTGGACTTCAAGGAGAGAAGAGGGAAAGAGGAAACAGGAAACTGGGATTCAAGCCCCTCCCACACAAAGCAGCAAAGCTAGGTTGCAGCAGAGCCGCCCCTCCCTTGTGTTCGTATGAGACAGGCTTGGTTGAAACCCCATATTTCCAACACTGTAGATATCCCAGAAACCAAAGCCCAGTTTGAGTCTTAGTCCAAAATGAAGGTGGGAGAAGTATTTGCCCCAAAGGAAGTAAACCCTTCCTCAACTTTCCATAAGAATCCCAGGATCCAGGACACACTCGAGAAATCTCTTAAAGCTTTCACCAACTCTGCTTTTGCAGTAGTATGGTGCCAAATTCCAGTGACGGCATTTAATCACGCACTGAGACACAATTGCCTAAATGGAAATAAATGTAAATGCTGTTCCAGGGATCAGTTTGAGCTGCTAGGACAGGTAGGCTTTGCATGCAGTGACATTTGTTTTGTGTAACACACTATGCCTAATTTAGCAGGCTGTTGTCAGAGGAACTTTTAAAAACCAGCTCAGCGGCAGATATGAAAAATCTACACATCCTATTTCATTATGCTTTAGTGAAATCATCCAGATCTAAGAATTTATTTTTATGTCTTTGCTTCCTTGTTTAAGGAATTATTAGGTCTTCAAATTAGATTATGAAGCACTTCTAGCACCCTGGTGTTTAGTTCCTGCCACTTAATGTGCTTTTCAGTGCCCAGGTTCCTTATTCACAATGGAATCAAAGTAAAACAAATAAAATAAAAATAGAGACATAGCAAGGCCTTTTTTATTTTTTTTTCCAAATTACTATCCTCTTATTAGGGGAAAATGAACTTCTGTGGCAGAACTCAAAAGAAAGAGATCTTTGGCTCGTGTCCTTAGTTGGAAGTAGAGCTGTCGCAAAACTGCCACCAATTTATTTCCAAATGAGATGGTGCGAGTTGCCAAAACAGAATCTTTCAGGGCTCAACTGCACTGGTAATTTATTGAAACCCATTTTTTTTATCTCCAAATACAGTAGCTGACAACTTAAAATTGCATTAATATCAATTAATAAGACTGGAAGTTACTTAGGAAAGAAGTCTACCCATTTTCCTTTAACAGAATAATCCAGGACTTGAATGGAAAGGAACACTTATTTAGAGGAATAATGGGATAATGATAATGGGATAGAAATTGATTACGCCACACTCTTTCTTCCATAAAGGCAGCTATTAAGAATAGATGATACTTTGCATTTAAACTGCCATTTTGGAAGTAGAACCCCTCCCCCCAAGAAATCCACTAAGCACCATGATCTATTCTACAGTTCCCAATCCATCTTGGATTTTATTTATTTTATATTGGTTGTGTTTTTTAGATAGTTTGTATTTTGTATAGCTTTTATATTTTTAATTGTTGTAACCCGCCCAGAGTCCCTTGCATGGGAGATGGGCGGGGAATAAATTGAACAAATAAATAAATAAATAAATAAATAAATAAATAAAATCTTGTGATCACTGGAACAATGGCAGAAAAAAGGGTCTTTCCACCACTACAATGCATCCATAATCACAAGAAGCAATTCCAGAAGACTAAAATAATATTTTATGAAATATGAAATATTCAATAATATGAAATATAAAATAATAAATAAAATAATATTCCTGTTTTCTTCCAATGAGTAATGAGCCTTGTTTTTACTTAGCCATCTTACTAATCCCCGAACTTTCTGTATTGATTATTTAATATACTGTCAACAAATCTAAACAGAATCCCTCACCCTCATCCATCAAAATCCTGGTCCTCTCTCTTTTGCAGTATGGCTCTTAAAATGGCACATGAAAACTAGTGTGGCTCTTAAACTAATCTGAGTTTCAAACTTCTTTTCCAGACTCTGTAAAACTGGTCTAACTTTAAGCCAAGTGAAACAGCTGCAACTTGGAATTTTCAGTCTAGAGCAGAGCTTTCCAAACTTTTCATGTTGGTGACACACTTTTTAGACATGCATCATTTTGTAACACACTCTTACAGCAGGGCATCATTTTGTGACACACTCTTACAGCAGGGCACACGACAGGCACTAGGACCTGTGTGGAATCACAGCAGGTTTGGAGGCAGCAAGGCACAAGGCAGGCACTAGGACCTGTGTGGAATCCTGGCAGGGCTCGGAGGCAGCAGCAGCCGCGACACACCCAGACACTGCAGCCGACACACTAACGTGTCCCGACACATAGTTTGGAAAGCTCTGGTCTAGAGAGAAAATATTGAGAGAAGGTATGACATTATGTTCATGTACATAAAGAGCCAGTTTGGTCTAGTGGTTAAGGTGCTGGGCTAGAAACCAGGAGTCTGTGAGTTCTAGTCCTGCCTTAGGCGTGAAAGCTGGCTGGGTGACCTTGGGCCAGTCACTCTCTCTCAGCCCTAGGAAGGAGCCAATGGCAAACCAGGAGCCTGAGAGTTCTAGTCCCGCCTTAGGCATGAAGGCTGGCTGGGTGACCTTGGGCCAGTCGCTGTCTCTCAGCCCAACTCACCTCACAAGGTTGTTGTTGTGGGGAAAATAGGAGGAGGAAGGAGTATTAGGTATGTTCGCCGCCTTGAGGTATTTATAAAAATAATAAAGGCGGGATAAAATTTAAAGGAAGGAAAGAAGGAAGGAAGGAAGGAAGGAAGGAAGGAAGGAAGGAAGGAAGGAAGGAAGGAAGGAAGGAAGGAAGGAAGCTATAAGGAAGATGGTCAAGAACTATATTATATGACCACATAAACTATGACCAGAAGTTAATGGGTATAGTAAATTGCAGCTATTTAGATTTCATTTAAATATAAGGAAGAACTTCCTGACAATTAGATGTATACAACAGTCTACCTAAAGTGGTTTTGGTTTCTCCATCACTGGAGTTTATTAAGAAGGGGTTGGGCAGCCATTTCACATGTTTTTTTTTTTTGTAATTGCACAGGGTTGGACCAGATAATCCAATTCTACAATTCTCTAATTTGGTGAAATGGTAAGTGCTGCAGAATGGGGGAGGAGCAATGAGGCCACAGAAGATGGTGCTGTATGTGACATCTGGCCTGTCCCACACTCACTAATTTAAGATGCTTCAGGATAAGGAATGGAAGGGAGAAAGGATCTTTACTTTTTCTTCAGGCAGCCTAATGTCCCAGGGACCTCTATACCGCATACCACTAGTGTAAGCATTTCTTCTCCATCTGCAATATCGAGATTTGGATAATTTATTTTGTGTAGGGTGCAAAAAATTCTGGCAATCTCCTGGGACTTGATTCTGTAGATCGCTAATTCGAGGAAGATGCCTTCCAGTTAAGAATGCACAGGGGGTCTAATTCAAGACTTCGCTTCTCATCAATTTGTTGTTAGACAGAAATTCCCCAGCTTGTGGGTATTCTTAACATTACCTGACCACAAAATAATGTGTTAACTAATTGTTCATATATTTTTATATATTTTTCCTTTAAATATAGAAGCAAAAATAGAGCAGTAAAATAACTAATCAGTCAGTTTTGCCTTCCTGGGTTGTGGGAGGTGTGGGAAGGGGAATGTAAGAAAATGTACAGCTTAATAATAAATCTACTTTGGGCCTGAACATTTTATGTCATCCAGACTTGTTATTAGTCAGTGCTGATCATCAGAGGCAACCTCTTCTCTGAGGTTATTAATGTCATGCTGAAAAAAAATTCAGCAGTGGTTTGGGAGAGAAGCAAATGGTTTCTGATGGAAGGCACGATGTAGATGAGGAGGAGGGTGCAGGAGAACAGATGCAGGAATAGAACATTGAAGCCAGTTAATCGCTGTGTGTCTTTTGAAAAGCATTACTTTGTTTTGCTATACTACGTACGAGTCAATACATTCTTTTGGAGGAGGCCAATAGCAAAACAGCCAGTGGAGTTTTTTGTCAGCAATGGACGCAACTAATCCATATACTCGGCTGACTGGAGGCACACGCTCTCGGCTTCCACACTTCCAACCAGTTGTCAATACCTCTCGCACTCGTCTGCCCAATTTCCAGGAGGCGCTTCTCATGCTTGCAGCCCAGTTGTTGTCCTTTTGGATAATCCCTCCTGTAAGATTCTGACATCTGGACTGGCTGGCAGATGAGTGCACGGTCTTGCACTTTGAAGCCTGGCATCACCCCAGTGACCATCTCTTGGAGAATGTGGGCAAGGTCTTGTTTTGTCTGTTTCAGGAAGACTATCAAACAGGTCTCCCATAGTGAGGCCAAGCTCTTGCAGATCCTGAATGCATGGTCCAAAATCTTTGGAACACATACACTAAGGGTATCAGCTTTATTTCCCTATCCTTCTTGGATGCATCTGTCCTTGCAGCAGGCATGTGTCTTAGGGGAGCCTTTCCTCCCCTTCATGTGGAATGACACCCCTGTCAATGGAGTGTCAGCTCCTATTTATCACTTCTTTCCTTCTCCATTAGGAATGGGCTTGTTCTACCTCCCCATCACTTAACCAGACTTAAACAACTGCTTCTGAAGACATGAGGCACAGACTTGAAACCACAAACCTGGAATGGTACTAAGTGCATCATTTGCATGTTATGCCTCAGCCGGTGTCACTACTTAGCCAACTTTAGTTATCTGAAAGTTATCTATGTTTAGTTATCTATCCAGATAAGAAGCTGAATATATTGGGTTACTTAAAGCAATGTGCTTTTATAACATTCTCTACTCAAACTTGAAACTCTGTGGTGAAACACCACTGTATATACTTCATACAAAATCAAATATTTGTGGGTTATAATTACAGCAGCAAGAAAGAATGTGTTGCATTTTTTAACATACATTTCAAAGACTGCTCATTGGTTTCGTGTTTTATTACAAGATAATGCATCTTGGTTGTGATTTCCATCCACTGTGTAATTAAGGCATAGCTCCAAACAGTGACAAATGATGCAGAGAACAGGGGTAATTATACTTATTTATTTACATCAGGTTAGGAAGACAAATACCAGTTATGATCTATATTGCTGCTTGCCAGGTAGTTAAACAGGAGAAGGGTTCTCATACATTAAAATTTATCTTTTTCCATTGCCTATGCTCATCCCAATATAAGATAAAAATAAAAAGTTTCTACTTTCTTTAGTCATTGTTGTTGTTGTTGTTGTTCAGTCGTTTAGTCGTGTCCGACTCTTCGTGACCTCATGGACCATAGCACACCAGACCTTCCTGTCCTCCACTGTCTCCCGGAGTTTACTCAAATTCATGTTCATTACATCAGTGATGCTATCTAACCATCTCATCCCCTGCCGTCCCCTTCTCCTTTTAGGTAAAGGTAAAGGTTCCCCCCGCACATTTGTGCAGTCGTGTCCGACTCTAGGGGCCGGTGCTCATCTCCGTTTGTTAGCCGAAGAGCCAGCGTTGTCCGAAGACGCTTCCACGGTCATGTGGCCGGCATGACGCACGCGGAACGCTGTTACCTACCCACCAAAGTGGTACCTATTCATCTACTTGCATTTGCATGCTTTCGAATTGCTAGGTTGGCAAGAGCTGGGGCTAGTGCAGGAGCTCACTCCATCACGCGGGGCTAGGGATTCGAACCTCCGAACTTGTGATCTTCCGATCGACAAGCCTGGCGTCTTACCCGCTGAGCCACCACGCCCCTTCTCCTTTTGCCTTCAGTCTTTCCCAGCATCAGGGTCTTTTCCAGGGAGTCCTCTCTTCGCATTAGGTGGCCAAAGTATTTGAGCTTCAGCTTCAGCATCTGTCCTTCCAATGAGCAGTCAGGGTTGATTTCCTTTAGGATTGACTGATTTGACCTCCTTGCAGTCCAAGGGACTCTCAAGAGTCTTCTCCAGCACCACAGTTCAAAAGCATCAATTCTTCAGCGCTCAGCCTTCCTTATGGTCCAACTCTCACAGCCATACTTTAGTCATTAGCACGCATCTACCCAGGCAAAATAAAATATAGGGGTAGCTCAGTGATCAAGAGAGAACCTCTTTTCTGCTTCTTCTACCTGGTCCTGTAGAAAGGAACAAAATTAGATACTGTATCTGGAGTTCCCAGAAGATAAAGTGCAAGTTTTATCTAACTTAGAACTTAGACCTGCCCTCTACCCGCAACTGAAATAAATGGGGATGATTTGTTTTATTCATTACCAGCAAAGATACAAATGCCAGAATTGCAAAGGAGAGATGCCAGAGAACACACATTCATTGGTTGCCCTTTCACTGCTGGTTCCCATCAAAAGCATTTGCAACCTGTATATGTCAGATGGAGGTTCTTGGGGTGGGGGGGAAAAAGCAGAGGACAATTTCAAAGACATTTTACCCGACATGCTCCCCTTTTCATCAGTGTGAATCATCTTTCCACAACGGGGAAGGGAGAGATACCTGGACGTCTAAGAAAGAGGAAGATCATCTTCTATTTATCCAAATTTCTTTCCCTAATGAGACAGCGTAGGTTTGTTCTTATTGTTATGTTTCAAAATCCATAAGCAACTGTCACTCAGTCATGGTATAGTTTCTTTCAATTCATTCCACACTACTTGACCACTTGCTACGTTCAGTTAGTGTTTTGTAAGTCAATGAAACAGAGATTGTAGTACTGTAGTCAGATGTGAATATTTATTTATTTGTCAAGTTTGCCTGACTCTCAGTGACTCTGGGCAGATCACAAATGAAAACACATAAAACAATAAAACAATACAATAATACAAACAAGGGACAAAATATGGTGAGAACTGGGCAAGATCTGAAAGCAAAGCCACACTACCCAGAAGGGAATTTCAATCACCCTAACGAAGGCCTGGGTCAACACCAGGTGTTCAATGCTCTCCAAAATACTAGGAGGGTAGGGGCCTTCCAGATCTCGGGGGATCCTCATTCCAGAGGGCAGGTGAGTATACTTTTCACCATTGTCATTAAACAGGTTGTTGTTGTTGTTGTTTTTAATTTCTCAGATCTGATTTTATTTGTTTGTTTGTTTGCGGAGGGTAGGTAGGGAATAGTAGTAGATATGCCGAAAATGTTAAGCAGAAGCATCTTTGGTTAGGAGGGGGTAAAAAAAAATCAAGATGATGGCTATACCTTCCCCCCCCCCCACTAGTAGATCATAATTTCCAACTGAGTAATATTATTATTATTTATTATTTATTACATTTATATCCCGCCCATCTCCCCCACAAGGAGGGACCCTGGGCGGTTATCAATAAAGTGATAGGGATTACATTACATGGTTGCAGCCCCCATCTTGATTTTTTACTCCACCCTCACCCTCCGATGATCCTGATTTAAACAAATGGGGTGGAAGATGTAGAAGATATAGACAGCAGAAGACTTTCTGGGTCCTCCATTGCAACAATGAGAAATGAAAATAAAATCCTTTCTTTCATCCTTTTTGTTGAATGCCCAAACAAATGTGGAGTTAATAAGGAGAATGAATGTAATAATCAAACACAGAAAAAATAATAATAAATTTATCTCCTTCCACAAGTCTCAGTAGGATGCTGCCCCATTCCCCAGGTGAATCACAATTTCCAGTTTTAGGACCCAACCTTTTTTCAAAACCATATCAATATTTTTAAATATGATACCTGATTGTTATTCATATTTCTAATCTGCTGAAGTCAGACAGTGACATCCACTGTAGCTTTTATAATAGTCCATTGATACAGGTGCAACAGCTTGGTGGTACATCAAAATCTTTGGTCCAAGAAGACCACAGATCAGAGGAGTCTACAGGATCCTGAGCCTTTACCCAAATTATAAAAGCAGCCTTGCACTGTTGCACTTTGAGCCTCACCCTTTCCTACCTCCACGTAGCACCATGGTGTATGAACCAGAGTCCCAGAACTGGAGTCACATTGCACAATACTGCTTTGATCATTTCCCCTTCCTTGTAGATGGCTCTGTTCCAGATGTGAACCTTACCATTTCATGTTAAAAAACAAACAAACAAATCTCAGAATTTTTTTTAGAAATACTTCCTGGAGTTGTTGGAAGGCTGTCTAGGTAATTAGTACTGGAGTGAACCAACTGAAAAAAGAACAAGGCAACTTCTTATTATTATCTGTTTATAATAATAGATGGATGTTGTTATTTATAATGATAAATAGATGGATAAATAAAGATGGATGAGGTTCCTACATTAATGCTTTATAGAAAAAATCTAATATGCCACAAGAAATGATGATTCATGCTAAGCCTCTTCTGATTAGGGCTACCAACTCCGCCAGGATCTGATTGTCTTTGCTGCATCTAAACTTCTCCTACTTTCTCTGAATCCCTCTTCATCTGTGGTGCTCAGAACTGGGACAGTATCTGAGGTAGGGCCTGGCCATATCAAGAATAGAATGGGATGATTACTTCCCTTGGTTTGAAATTAGGCCTAGGTTCATATACTAGGCAATGTCAAGCTTGGTTAATATCTGGATGGAAACAGCCAGGGAATATCAAGGCTGTAAACTAGATTGGGAAATCAAGAAGCAGCAGCCATGGCAATCCACTTTCAGGTTCTCATTTTAGATTCCCCCCACTCCAAAAGTCATTAAACTAATTCAAAAAGGAATAAAGGAAGAAATGGCAGCATCTAGCTGGCTTTGGCTGATGTAGAAAGCTAAGCTGCCCTGGCTTGGTTTAGGACTTAGATGTGACACCAATTACAAGGCAAAAACTACATGGACATATCTGTGAAGTCATCAGGAGCTGGGCTTGACTTGAAGGAGAGCTTAGAGGTATATATACTATATTTGACTTTGCTTTTAATACATGAGAATTAGCATAGTGTGACTGTATGGTAAACAAGCAGAGGTTATTTAAAACAAGATTTTCTTACTGCTACAGTTTGGAATTATCATCATGCTTTTAATCATTAGCATTTATTTCAAAGGTTTATGCTTTATAATTTTCTATCAAAAGGGCTCAAATGCATCCATAAAGATCTGACCCCTTTTACACACTGGTGTCTGAAATATGAGTACTCTGTAAGTGTATGCATCCATCTATCTACAGAGGTCATGTGATGTTTGATTATACATTGTTGTAAGTGTAACTAACTAACAAAATGATGCTCAAAGGCATTTTCTGTTTGTAACCAGTTCAACAAAATCCATAACCAAATAATTCATTGGACCCCTTAATTTGGAATGTATATTATGGCATCATAAAACAATTAAAGTTTTTTCTTTTCACTTTACAGCCATGAATAAATCCTCCTAATTTTGCCAAAGCTTGCCTTGTAATCACCAGCTAATCCAATTTGTATGCCTATGGGGTTAAAAAGTAGAACAATGGGCCTCCTCAGGATATAAAGATTTAGATAAACAAATTGAAGGTTTCTCTGTATAATCCATGGATCCACAAGAAGGATTTGTGTTGTTCTTTTATGAAATACTTTCTCTTTTGCCTTTAAGCCAATTGTGTCGATAACCTTAAACCAAAACTAAGAAAGACAAATACGTCTTCCCAAAACAAGTGTGCCATCTGGATGCTTTGGCTGGGTAACAGGTGCTTCTGGGGTTTCGAGCCTAATTTTTGGCCCAGATTCTTCACAATGATGGGTGACTCTGTAGCTATGTGCAATTGTGCATTGCATTAATTGGAGAGATTGGAAGAGGCAAAGAATAGTAATTAGTCAGTTGGTCATGCAGAAAAGAGAACAGTGGCTTGAAGCCATAGTACTGAAGACACAGATGTGCTGGGCTATCAGCTGTGACTCTCCAAGGTATCTTACTAATCTATTGCAGATCAAGCAAACAGTCCATCTTCATCCAGGTACTCAGACTGTTTAAATCAAAAATATAAATTTCAGAAGCATGGGGGCTGAATGACCTAAAATAAAACACATGAGCCTTGAAGGCAGGACTGGAAAAGTGCTAAATAAGCCTTTTTTTCAGATCAGTTCCTGCACATTTTTAAGGCAAAGAAGGGATAACTTTTGCATGATTTCAGTTGCCCAATGTCAAGTGACTGGAGGATCCATGAGAATGGTACAGGATGGAGAATGGGAGTCTTGGGCATTGAAAGGAAAATGGCAAGAGTTGCAGAGGTGTCTGTTCAATCTGGAATTTCATCAGAATAATGGAGCATGCATTCTGACAAGTTTCATCCATTTGACCCTTTTTCCACATGTACAAAAGGGGCATGATGTAACATCACAAGGCACTTTTTATCATTCTCCTCCCCCATGTGGACATTCATGAAAAGTTGTGAAGGCATCTTGCACAAGCAGAAGCGTTTTCAATTGTCACAGATCAACTTTGGATCCAGCTAGTGTCAAATCAACAGTTTTAAGGAACAGTCCTAAGCAAAGACATACTGCAGAGATGGTTGTGCTTGGTCGCACAATTCTCTTGCACATGGGATGATATGGGGGGGGGGGGGTAGAATGACAATTGGTGTCATAGTGTAGATATCTTAGGACTGAAGTCAGGCATTCAAATTATGAGACAGGATTTTTGTTGAAGGACGAGATGAATACATATAAATAGTGTTTATAGATAGTACTGGTTGAAAAATTATCAGTGCTTGGCATTGTTTATGCTAATTGGCAATCTATTCGTTTTCAACAAAAAGCATCATGGAAATCTCTTTCAGCCATCTGACCCAACTCACAAACAGTGCTGGGTGAAAAACTGGCTCAGTTTTCCTTTCTCTCAAACTTCCTAATTCACAGTCCCCAAATGCATAAATACAATGGAATGACCTCCCAAGTAGGTAAGGACTTTGATGATGCTCAGGAATGTGGGCCCTCTGGGGAAAAGCATGAATAAAAAGACAGTATTAGAATTCCACACAAAAATGTGTATATTAATGAACAGCACATATGAAAACAGGCAGGTCTTGTAGCATTGGGGAATTTCAACCAAACTTCCCTTGGGAAGGGGGTGTTGTCTGGACTGGCCCAGGAATTCATAGCTTCAATTACAGCCATTGACCTGGCCCAGCATATCAAGTTGAGAGTGTAAAACTAATTGTGGTTTCTGTCTTGGGGCAGATGTGGTGCAGTTGGATCACGATTTTGTACAAAAACAGGTGCGTATGCAGCATAATAGGGAACAAACATATTTTCTGGACAAGAGACATGGCCAAGAACTTTTCTCTTTTAGGTAAACGCCAAAAAGGCCAAGTCACATGGAACATACTGTGCCAAATGTCAAGTCGTTGCTCTTTATTTCACATGTCAACATGTCTTTTACTGTTAAAACTGGACACAATACTCAAAGATTAGGAGGAGGGGCATCAAGGAAGAAGAAAGAGAGAATATTCATTTCTGTACTTCTCATAGAGCCTAAAATTGCATTTATTTTCTTTGCAGCGATATCAGCTTGCTGACTCATATCCAGTTTGCAATCAACTACTATCCCAAACACTTTTCACAATTACTATTGCAAAACTGCAGTATCCTTATAGCTGTGCATTTGATTTTTCTTTCCTAAGTGAAAAGTTTTGAAGTTTAAGACAGGTGCCATCTGTTACTTTCAACCCATTTCTCTAAGAGGTTATGGTTTAAAAGTTTAGTTCTGTTCCCTTCAAAGTCCTACTCAATTCTGCAATTTTGAAAGCCACCCTGAAGAATGGGAAGCCTGAGCAAGAAGCATTAGAAATTATTTGGGTGTGATTTTGTTTTTTTAGCCAGTTTTGCATTTACCTAATTGATGTGCCATCCAGGCACACTAAAGTAGCATATTAATCAGCACATCATGAGATACTTTGCCAAATGCTTTGCTGGAATCAAGATATGGTATATCATCAGCATTCCTGCAATCTATTAAGATGTTATCTGATCAAAACAATGAGATAGTCTGTAAAGACTTGTTTTATAACAAATCCATGTTGAGTTCTAGTAATTATTGTAATGTTTTCAGACTGGGTGCTACATAACCTGTTCTGCAATCTTCCAGGTATTGATATGAGACTGATTGACCTATAGTTCTCCCCCTTGTTGTAGATGGGGACATTTACATGTGTGTATGTGCGCGAATTCCAGCATATGATTATTTAAACAATGGAAAAACACCACATTCAAATTAATCTTCATAACATTAATATGATTCAATTTACTTTCAGCAGGGAAATTAATTACTTTCCATAAATACATTAGTACATTATCAAGTATAATTGGGGAGTTTAAATATGATTAATTGCACTGGAAATTATCTGCTTATTCTTGTGCAAAATCAATATAGGGACAATGAAAATACAGATGTAGGGATTTATACACAGTCATTATGGTTTGTCCAGTAAACTTTTAGGTCTATGAAGGTGATGGCCCGGTTTGAAAAAGGTCTCCATCCTGCCACATAAGGCTTCAATGAGTCTAACAGTTATCTGACTTCTGCAGATCTGACATTTGTAGACACATGTGGGCTGTGACAGGAAAGGGAATGGAAGAGGGAAGAGATTCTGCTTTGCACTGCTGCTGCTGTTCCAGAGTCAACCATCATCTCAGGAGTAGCACCAACCTTCACTGGAAACAGAGGCTTGATGAATTTCCTGGTGACCACTGCTGGCCTGTTCTCACTTTGATTTCTTTCCTCCTTATGAAGGATCAAAGGGAGAAAGAAGAGGTGCACCTTATCTAGGCTGCAGAACTCCAGAAAGCCACTAGATGGCAACAGAGAGATACACAGAACTAATGTTTTTCCTTGCCTAAGCTGGTTCTCTTAAAGTCCAGGCAGCTCTACTTATGCTCTGATTGGCTTCTTCTTTTTATCTGCTGTCACACGTTTCGCGACCTTCTAGGTGATAGCAAATTTAATGCTTTTCTCTTTTGAATGGCTTAGCATTTTGGTCAATGCAGCATGTTCCTTTTTTCATGGTTCCAGGAATTGGGCAGCCTCCAAAAATGCATTCATCCAGTAATCAAGTTAAGGTTGTGATGTGACAGCAGGCCTGATGCATCAGCTGAAGAACTATAGAGGAAAAAAAACAGTTGTATCCAAATCATTGTTCTTTCTTTACTATCTGTTGGAGGAAAGGAGGGAAGGGTATGAATTATGGAATATCACGTGTCAGCAGCCATTCCTCTCCCCATAGGACAATGTCCACAGTTCTCCAAACTTAAAATAATAGGACATTCTCAAATCTTGAGCTTTCAGGCATCTTTCCTACAGTCAAAGGTTATTTCATGCCTGAAACGGTACAAGGTTTTGGGACAAGATGGGTAGGTAGGTAGGTAGGTAGGTAGGTAGGTAGGTAGGTAGGTTCATTCATTCATTCATTCATTCATTCATTCATTCATTCATTCATTCATTCATTCTTTCTCACTGAATGTCACTCTGGGTGGCATACAACCAACAATTAAAACAATATCACAGATGTTAAAAAAAACCTTAACAATATAAATAAAAGCAAGTTTGCAGAAGAACATTCATCTAAACACAATATAATCATAGAAAACACATGAGATTTGATTTTAGGAGGTTTTTCAAAAATTGGGGGAGATGGAAGCCATTGCATGAGATCACTGGGTTATGCCCAGGGCCTGCAAAGACTTCAGAGAGCATCCTCTTACATGAAGAAATACAAAATCCTTGATTAAGGGGAAAGTCAGGTACAACTCTCTGTAGTCCTAATAATTGTAAGGAGCAATTATTTTTAATTTCCAGGAACTGCTTACAAAGAAATAGAATGGTGTTGATTTTCTCAGGCTGCATAATTATTGGACTCACAGAAAATGAAGCTTAGAAGAGGAATTCCATGAACCATTTTTATTATGTGCATTCTGATTTTTAAAAGGTTTAGTTTTTAAAAGGTTTAGTTTTTAAAAGAAGTTTGGTCTTTTTCTTTTCCTCCAGAAGTGCTCAAGTTGATGGATTTTTGATCTTGCCTTCCCACCCCCCATCATAATAGACTGGCTCACAGATTATTTAAGTGGCTCAGAGCATTGCATGCCCCCCCCCCCATGTGTGTGAAAGTTATGTAGGTGGCTTACTTCATACTGATGATAGATACCTTAGAGAAAGAAAATAAGAAATGGGTGTGGTTAAATTTAGTTCTAATTACTTGAAAGTTTTTCCATGTAAACAGCTAATACAGTATATGGGTGTCATATATTTTGTTTTTCAGAGAACGCAAATTAGGAAAGGTATGATTGAAGTTGACCATCCAAGCGAACGGTCAAACGGGATATGTCAACGTGTCAAGTGAGCTTGCTAAATGGGGGTTTAGGGCAGGGGTCCGCAAACCCTTCGTCTCATTGACCCCTTCATGAAGTTTCAGATTGTTCATCAACCCCCAAACATTTATTATATTAAAATACTACTTTAACAGCAACAACAACAATAATTGAGAGTCCCATTGACCCTTGGGGTTGATATTGACCACTATGGGAGACCCTGGTTTAGGGTCAGTGTAGTTTTCCTTTTTCTGCTTTTTCTTGTGGACTTCCATCCAATTATTAATTATGTCAAACTGGATTAGTTTTTTTGACATCAGCCAAAGACAGATGCTTTAAAATACTTTGGATATCTTGCATTATATTATGGTTGGTCGCACAGTCAGCCAGATGTTTAGAATGTATTTGGCATTTTTATACACCTATCGAGTCCTTCCCAAGGACCTGGGATAGGCAGATGTTGTTGTTTAATAACATTAAAGATATTGTTGCAGGATGTAAACTATTCCAAGTAAAGCTGCCTTTTGCAATTGACTGATTATGATTTTGCCAATGCCGATGGTGTTCAAGGGGTGCTCCAGATATTTTGGGATTGCACCCAAGATGCCTATTACTATTGGTACTATCTTTGCTTTCTTTTGCCACAGTCATTCTACTTCTGTTTGCAGGTCTTTATATTTCGTGAGAAGGAGAAGGAGAAGGAGAAGGAGAAGGAGAAGGAGAAGGAGAAGGAGAAGGAGAAGGAGAAGGAGAAGGAGAAGGAGAAGGAGAAGGAGAAGGAGGATATAAATGTTTGAACAACAAAATACTGTCACTCAAACTTAAATATTTGAGTAGGCAATTGTTGAGCAAATTATAAATTGTTAGTCTCTAGATAAATAGATAATAAACATGGCTATAATTGATTTCCTTATTTTAACATGTGAAGCTAAAAACTATTCAGAAAAGCACATCACATCTATGAAAAGAACTAAAAATAAGATGAATGCTAATTATCACATTTCCATCATCAGCATGTAAACAGTGCTTAATTTCAATACTTTCTCTATATTTTTACAATAGCTCTCCCTAGTGGTGGCCAGAATAATTTTGCTAGCAGCCTCCCTATATTTCGTAGGGCCTATTAGTCTGGAAACCAGGTAGCGACCAACTCTAAATCAAAACCTGTCTATATAATCCAACATTTCAGCTGCAATCCTAAAGCACACATCCTAACCCTGAAAAGTAAACTCCGTGGACTACAGCGAACCAGTCCAATTCCAAATAAGCAGGCAGAAAACGGTGTTGTAAAAAGGCAGTGATTTTTATTTAATATTTAAACCACAGTTCTAGTTACATTTGGGGTGTGGTGGCTCAGTGGGTAAGATGCCAGGCTTGTCGATCGGAAGGTCGCAAGTTCGGAGGTTTGAATCCCTAGCCCCGCATGACGGAGTGAGCTCCCGCACTCACCCCAGCTCCTGCCAACCTAGCAATTCGAAAGCATGCAAATGCAAGTAGATTAAAGCTACCACTTCGGTAGGAAGGTAACAGCGTTCCACGTGCAACTTGCCGGCCACATGACCGCAGAAGCGTCTTCGGACAGTGCTGGCTCTTCGTCTAACAAACAGAGATGAGCACCGGCCCCTAGAGTCGGACACGACTGCACAAATGTGTGGGGGGAACCTTTACTTTTACTAGTTACATGACTGCATGTGTACATGCAAGAAGACTCTGCAGTTCATTCGGAACTGTAACCAGGCACAAACCACATCTTCCTCTTGAAAGCATTGACTCATCTTGGAGGCTCAGTCGGCCACGACCAGAGCCTTTCAGTGGCTTTGCACGTGTCCACATGTCCACGGGTGCACAGAAAAGACTCCCACCGGCATGGGTCAACTGGCAGCCACTTGAAACAGCTATGTTGAACCTTCAGAAGGACGTATCTCCCTTAATCCTTTGTGCCTTACTTAGCAAATAAAGTGTCTCTGTCAACGATTTGCATAATTCATGGGTATTTCTGTATGTGTGTTTTAAAAAAATCTTCATTCTAAACTGGGAACATAAAATGCTTGCACTTTCCACTTGTGCTGCAAGCACTTAGAAAGCTGCAATGCAAAAACATCGAATTATATTCTGCACCATGTAAGGTGTAAAGATTTTGCTTACTCCCTTATGCTATGCTGGCTTTACATTTATCAGGCTAAACGTGAGTTCTGGAGATGCTCCAGACAAACATTCAACAGTTTCCCCAAGGACTGATAAAAATACTTTTGATCTCTCTGTCTGATGGATCTGTACAAGGCATAATTTTTCTTCAAGATTCCACCTACTATAATAAATAAGGAAGCAAAAATATCATTTTTCCTCCTCCTACACCACCACCATCACCTCTGATGCCTCCTCCTTCTCTCTCTATCATTATCATTCATCATTGGCGATCACTCTTAGCCGAGTAAGATTGTCTTCCAAAGGTAAAATTTTAACGGTGAGTCCGTAAGTGGCTATAAAGGCCAATTCTGGATCCGCACAACCTCCCACAATGAGGGCATAGGTTTCCGGGTGGGAGACGGTCATGATGAGGGTTTGCCTGACGTGCCTTCCTTTTAGCTCTCTTCTCCTTTTCGCCCTGTACTCGTGCTTCTTCAAAGTCCATAGCGCCATTAATAAAGGCTGTCCTCCAATTGAAACGACATCGACGCTGAAATTCAGCATCGCCTGAGCTCTGCGAGTGTAGCTTTCTCCCGAATGAAGCGTAGAGTGTTTGAGGATCGGGACATTCGCAGGGAGACCAAAATGCTTGTTTACAAAGCCATTGTACTACCAACCCTTCTGTACGCCTGTGAAACATGGACCCTCTACAAACGCCACCTCCAACTTCTTGAAAGATTCCATCAACGCTGTCTCTATCATTAATAACAATATAGGAATGATGGAGAAGCAAGGAAATACCTAATCAGAATGGAACACACACTTTTCCTCCAAATAATGTTCTATTCAGGTAGAAAGTTCAACGTAAATTAAGTTGCTGAATATGCTGTGTGTGATCTCAAAATAGCCATGACCTAGCCCCAGGTGCAAGGTCACACAGCCACCCTAGAAACATATTTAAGGATTCCCTTACTAACTTTACTCAGACTGAAGAAGCTCCTTGGATAAGGAGTGAAACGTTTCTACTGAGAAAATAGAAATCCAGTTGACATGATTCAAGCCACAGAATGCTGTGTGTGTGTTTGTGTGTGTGTTAAAAACAGAGTCATCTTCCATTAGGGTAAAATACAGGGTTCCCCCACTTTAAATGTTATTTCTGAATTATTTTTGCTAATATAAATTACCCACAAGATGGCAGTACAAGCTTGCAAAAACAAAATTCTTTGTTTAATGCAGTACTTGCAGAAGACATTCTATATTTTTAACTCTCCTTGTGTGTACATGAATGAAGCACACAGGCACACACATGCACACACATGCGCACACACACACACACATTCCATGGTGGGAAAAATGTAGGTCAGATTCAAATAGGTGTAATAAAGCCTTGATATAGGCTTAATTACATGGAGTTAGTTTACGTTTTGCATGGCATATTTTGCCCCCAGGTACATCCTTCTCTAAACTGCTAATAGCACTCTTTAGAAATGAGAAGGAAAGTGAAAACTGGCTATTTAATAGAGATGATGATGATGATGATGATGATGATGATGATGATGATGATGATTGCTAGAAAGGAGAGGGACCAGGCTGTATTAGATTCTCACCCCTGGTGTAAATGATTATTTGATTATTTGTTCAAGGATAGGCAATACAGGAGATGCAACCAATCCTCCAAATACTAACTTCCTACCAAATTGCAATTTACAATTACACATAGTTATAGTTCAAAACCATATATAACTTATACTATGAAAGTAATAAATACACAGGGAATCATCATATCAACTTTCTATTTGAAAAGATAATTTTAGGTTGACCCAACTTGTGGTAATGCATATTCATGCATTATTTTGGCAATAATACAGAAGTAGTTTGCCTTTGTTTTTTTCTGGGATTTTTTTTTAATTTCCTGGTCTATTTTGTAGTCCTAGTTTAAGGTCTCCTGTTGTAGTATTAAAGAGGGCTAATCCTGCTTAGGGTTAGGGTTAGATCAGTTAGATCCTGCCTCATCGTCATAAATCCTTAAAGTTTTGTCTAATTTCATTTCTACTTTGGCTTGGTTTTTGAAGACCCGAAAGACCAGGTTAGAGACAGATTGTCATGGAGAAAATCTATCTGTGTGGTCATTAAGAGTCATCACTGACTTGATCAATCAATCAATCACTTTGGCTTGGCCCACCCACCTTTGGCACCCAACAATAATGTGTGACCTCATTCTAGAAAAGGTCATGCATCCAGGTAGGTAGGTAGGTAGGTAGGTAGGTAGGTAGGTAGGTAGGTAGGTAGGATAGATAGATAGATAGATAGATAGATAGATAGATAGATAGATAGATAGATATAGATAGATAGAGATAGATAGATAGATAGATAGATAGATAGATAGATAGATAGATAGATAGAGATATGCATGCAGATTGCAGCTCAACACCGAAGGACTGCAGGTAATGAATTATACTTTAGTTCATTCTCTAATTAACTAAGCCCAATCAATTAATTTTATTTTGGTCATAGACCAGCATATAACTAACAATTCCGCTAAAATAAAAATAAAAAAGTCATATTGATAGAATAAAATAAAGATAAAAATATTAAGGTGAAATTGCAGAGTACAGGTATTAGAACGCAAAAGAATCCTATAAAATTACAATTAAATTTTACAATGAATAATCTAAATGCTATAAACTAAGACAGATAATTATAAAAGGACATAAGTAATACTAGAATATATAAAATACTATGAGAATGTAAGGCTATGCTATGCTTAGTTAGCATAGCCTAAGTAAGCCATGGTTTCATATTTTAAATAAACTTGAGGAACTATTGTTCATTCTAAGTCCATTATCACAGACACTTCATCAGAATTCCCAAGTGGTGTAATGGAACAGTTTATTACTGCTTACTAAACTAAACATTTTTCTCTAATCTTAGAACATCTTTGCCAGGATTCCATTTGTTTCTATAGCTCCTAATGGCTGGCTGTCACCCCATTAAAGCAGCCACATTCTTTAATGTGACTCCTTAAAAACATCCATCTCTCTTTTCTGGCACTCCCAGAAGGCTGAAAGATGTAGCTGCTTTAAAGAGATGCTGCCTTTGTTCTTCAATGCATTAAAAGAAAACACCTCTTCTGAAACATTCTGAATCATGCACAGCCCTAATAAATAACAACCATGACAACAACAAAATAATACCATTTGACTCAGAAAGACAATAATGCTGGGCTTGCATGCATGTAGAACATTTCATTCCACTCTAATTATTTACTAGATGAGCTATTTCAGTGTTGAGGAGGCAATTAAATTCATACCAGAATAATCAGGCATAGACAGGAACAATTTAACTTCTTCAGTTGTCATTTTGGCAGCTGAAACATCCCACTCAGTTTCCCAGAGCATTTTGTCCAAAATGGAATAATGTGGAGACTTGGGGAAGGGCTGGCTTCTCTTCTGAGGGATCAGTATTTATCTATTCTCCCTTCTTCACAAACCAGATTCTCAGCTGATAAAATGGCTTTCTTTTCAGAATCAGAATGACCATAGCCTATATCATCTCAGCAAAATCAGCTGGGTTATTATCATGTAGCTGCATAAACAATCTCTAGTGTTCCTTCTTTTTTAGGTCCAGGAGATGCAAGTTTATTTGAAATTGCTCTCCACACCACCTGTCTGTTTCTTTAGAGCATTCTGGTTCTCTGGCTGCCAAGAGTGTATTCCCACATAACAACACGCTGTTATTTCCCTTTTGTTCTCACATAACCTCATTTATGCACTCTGCGGAAAGGGGATGACAGGGCAATAAACACTGAGAAGTCTAATGCAGGTAAGCAACCACAGGCCTTCTGATCATGACAGCGTCTAATAAACAGGAATCACACATTGAGAGCCTACAGGGGCACCACTCATAGAGAGTGGTTCATGACATCATCATGGTGATGTTCATGACATCATCATGGACTACCTTCTTCCTAAGAACAGTACAGGAGAGTTGCAATGTCTGTGGGTTAGACATAAATACTGCATGAGGATGTAATATGATGACTTCCCTTCTCCAATTGGTGTAAGTGTCTAGGGAAGAGAAAAGCGGGCAGAGGTATCTGCATTCTTCAACAAGCAAGATTTAAGGAATGCATGCCAAAGTGACCAAGAAAAAGAGTGTGTGAGATATGAAAAACTCTGGCCATTGGCATGGAGAAATGGGAAATCCCTTCAGGCATAAGCAAAAAATAATGTCTTGTTTGATTTGTGATCAATCATTCACCACAAGAGTTTACTCCATCAAGTGAGAACCAAATCTGAAACCTGATGGACACCTTGGATCACCCATGAATGCCTCTATGGAAAACTTCCTTGAAGAAGAGGGATTCTTCCCTCTTCCTGGGGCTATTACCCCCAACCACCCTATGAAGAGATTCCTAGATGTTAACTTGTCTTTAATAGTGCATTTTTGTTTACAGTTATTTTTAGTGGTAAGGTGGTTTGGGAGGCTTAGCTGCAACACATGAAAATATATCTGTGCTATATTATGGTTCATAGCTGGGACAGGGACTTCAGTTGCAGCAAAATGGGCAGATGCAACTATTTTCTCCAAACTACTGATGAAATGGTTGCCAGAATCCTTCTGAAGAAGAAGAATAAGGACCGCTGATGCAGTCAGAACTATTCAGACCTCAGGCAATAAGGGAGAAGACAAATATTATAGACAGCAACAACAAAAGTTGTTCCCCACTGGGGGAGATGGGCGGTTATATAAATTTAATTAAATAAAATAAATAAATAAAAATGAAACTATTGAAAAACAGTGAGAGTGTACGCAGTTGTGAAGAGTTAGCCAGAATGGAAATGATAGTTTAATTTTAGAGAGATCTGCTACTGGATTGTCCTATAAGGACTGTGAATTTCCACTTTAAGGTTGACTCTCTCTCTTCTGTGATCTGAGATTGGCACCATAGGCCTTGTGGAGGTCTTTGCAGGATGAGCTAATTAACTTCCATTGATTTTTCACTGTTTCCACTGGAGCTACAAGGCAGATGATTTCCCACAGATCTTTAGAGACTTTTTCTCCTTCCTTCCTTCCTTCCTTCCTTCCTTCCTTCCTTCCTTCCTTCCTTCCTTCCTTCCTCCCTCCCTCCCTCCCTCCCTCCCTCCCTCCCTCCCTCCTTCCTTCCTTCCTTCCTTCCTTCCTTCCTTCCTTCCTTCCTTCCTTCCTTCCTTCCTTCTTTCTTTCTTTCTTTCTTTCTTTCTTTCTTTCTTTCTTTCTTTCTTTCTTTCTTTCTTTTTCTTTCTTTCTCCTTTTGATTTTTTTAAAGTAGCTTTACATTTTCAACTTATCTTGACTTTCTTCAGACAATATTTGATTGAAATAAACACACTTCTGAATGTATCATCAACAGCCAAAGCTTCTGAGGTTCTGCTCACATCAGTAGCAACCATGACTTCATTGTGGTTTTCTTCCTCATTTCCACTGCAATTAAGAGGTCCTCAGTGGTTCTCGATGTTGTCGAGGAAAAAAAAGATCCGAATGAGAAATAATGGTAGACCACTGGATGGTTTGCATGGCCTGAAGACTTATTTTGCTTCTCACTTTTTTCTCAAAGATTTGGATGCATGTTTACCAATCAAGTGGTGATTCCCCTCAGTTGTAGATTGGGTACAAATAGAAAAAGGGTTAGGTGCTGAAATATTTATTTTAGATGAATAAATCCAGAATAAATAGGGTCATCTCATACCAACATTTTCAGCATCCTAACTCAGAAGGCAAGGTTGACATTAACAGTTATAACCCTTTTAATTTGCTTTAATGCACTGGATGCTCACAGACATACAAAAATCAATGTGGTTGTCAAGGCGATAATCCGCAAGGAACAAATAATTGACAATGAGTAGATTTTTTTCCCCTTATGTAGGATTATCTGTGTTAATAGTACACAAAATACACATTTATCAGCCAAGCATCCTCCATGTTGTAAATATGAAACATATATGAATTAATAATGCAAGACTGTATGTAGTAATTGGAGGTGGGAGAATATAGGCTTTTTTTGGCAGTCTATCAAAAATGTTCTGTCCTTGAATTACATTATCTACCTAAAAAAAAGCTTTGGATTTTAAAAGATCCCCATAGAAAGAGAGAGCGAGAGAGAAAGAGCAAATCTACTAATATATCTATGTCATATAGATATAGTTCTGTGCAATGCTTAGCTTTTCCATCTTGTCAACAACCTAGAGTTACCAACTCCAGATGAAATCAATCCTGAAGATTCCATCTCGAAAAATACATGTATGTATGCAACACACTTGTATATGTACAAATGTATATACATATAGTTGCCAGAAGTCAAACATAAGAAATGGAAAGTATTTGTATTGCCTTCATAAAGTTAATCCTGAACTGCATTTACAAAACATTAAAGCATCCATTCCCCTCCTTCCTTCAAGAGAAACTACATAGGAGCAAGAAATAAAAATAGGATGGAGATGAGTTAAAGATAAGGGGTAGCTGCAAGACAAAAGGGGGAACTCAACTGGATAGAGAGGAGAATCAGAAGAGGTAACTGAAGAAGGACAGAAAGTGAAGAGAAAAAGGCCCTTTAGGGTTAAATTCACGAGGCAAGCAATTCCTTCAAAGCAGTTGCAATTTTTGAAGGACTTCCATGTTCTTCACTTCTCAGAAGCAAGGTCTGAGATTTATTCACATAGTGCTTTCCATTCTCCTTAGCAAATATTATACAACCCCCCAATTCAGAAGTAAGGTGCCAGTTTGCTGTAGTGGTTAAGGCACTGGGCTAGAAACTGGGAGACCATGACTTCTAGTCCTGCCTTAGGCATGAAAGCTGGCTGGGTGACCTTGGGCCAGTCCCTCTCTCTCAGCCCTAGGAAGGAGCCAATGGCAAACCAGGAGACTGAAAGTTCTAGTCCTGCCTTAGGCACGAAAGCCGGCTGGATGACCTTGAGCCAGTCCCTGTCTCTCAGCCCTAGGAAGGAGCCAATGGCAAACCAGGAGACTGAGAGTTCTAGTCCCGCCTGAGGCACAAAAGCTGGCTGGGTGACCTTGGGCCAGTCCCTGTGTCTCAGCCCTAGGAAGGAGCCAATGGCAAACCAGGAGACTGAGCGTTCTAGTCCCGCCTTAGGCACAAAAGCCGGCTGGGTGACCTTGGGTCAGTCTTAAACATAAAAATTGACAAACTTTCTATCTCATGACCATATATAAGTATATGGGAAACTGTGAGCATCTTAAATCCAAATCCAAAAATGCTAGAGAATTCCTGGAAGCTTGGCACTCAGACAAAGCAGCCATCAACAGACACATAGAGGTAAACAACATTTACATACCATTCATAAGAGACAATAGAAAAGCCAGAAGACCAGAACACCTCCTTGACAGCAATCAACAACCAGTTATGCAAAGATTAACATCAGGATTAGCACCAGAGGAACAATCAAACAGCACAATATACCCTAATCAAGGAACTATTAACTCAGCCAATCAACCAAGTAGCAAACAACAGCCCAATCAATGAACTACTAAGGAGAGAACAACACCTCCACCGACACAAGCAGGACAAGCCATGGCATATAAACAGAGAGCAAGTCCCACTCCCTTTTCACACTGAAGATGTTGCCTAGCCTGGCAATGAAATGTCTGCAAGAAAACAACAAGGCTCAGAGAGCACCAAGGACTCCACACATATAAATATTTCATTACAACACTCCATCCATCTCCGTAATAACTGAAGTATGCTTTTTTTAAAAAAAGCTGTATAGGTGGTACCAGACCAAACTTGCATGATCACTGTATTGTCAAAGGCTTTCACGGCCGGAGTTCAATGGCTGTTGTGGGTCTTCCGGGCTGTGTGGCCGTGTTCTGGAAGTTGTGGTTCCTAGGACAGCCCGGAAGACCCACAACAGCCATTGCATGATCACGTTTTTGTCAATGTTTGCTCTTAGCATTAGCCTTGAGACTTTTGACTTTGTCATCTACTCCTATAAAGAACGTAACCAAAATGGAACAAGCTCAGAAGAAAAGCTGTGAGCTCCTGTGTTATTGGCCCATGATCCACCCGATGGTGACTTCTGACCTCTGCTTGGGCTCAGCATTATTAACGAGACTCAGTGTGCACCCAGCTTGCCATATTAGGACATTTTGTAACCTAAAAGATATAGCCTCTCACATGCTATTACATAGAACATCTCTACCTTTTATGTCTCTTATATATACTTTTAGTTTTCATATATATTATAAAAATATAACACATATAAAGCATAAAAAGGTACATACACAAACTCCTTTTTACGATACATATAGTATCATACATACATACATACATACATACATACATACATACATACATACAGTACATTCATATCCCATCCCCTTCAGTTGGTCTATGACCATTATAAAGACTGATTTGATATGAAATGTTACTTCTGGACAGAGATAGAAGGATTATTCTACTTCTTTCCTCCCTCCCTTCGCTTTCTTTTTCTCCTTTCTTTTGTTTGTCCCTCCCTATCCCTCTCTCCTTCCTTTTCTTCTTCCCTCCCTTTCTCAGCAACACTTTTACACAGCTTGGAATTCTGCCCTACAAATAGATCACAGAATGGCAGTTGCATTGTCAAAGCAGCTTGATAGCCACACTTTGGAAAACATTTCCAGGGTTCAAACAGGAACCACAGAAATACTCAGAAATAGCTTTAGGTCAGTTCTCTTTCTTTAGCCTTCTCTGGTATTGAAAAACTAGAGGGAAAGACTTGAAGACAGAGAATAAAATAAATTAGATAGAGGTTGGTATGACATGGAGCCAAGAAGAAGGGAACAGTGATATTGTGAGGGAAGATTAATATTAGATAAGCAGAGGGATTTCCCCACCATTTTAAAAACTTCCTTTTAAAAATACAAAGCCTTGTAAATAGACTTTCATTATTTAATCTAAAAACTTAAACAGCTCATGGCATTTAGAAAAGGTGAGATATACTATAATGCATCATAAAATGTAAGAGACAGTAAAAAAAATCACTCTTTTCAGACAAGTACACCAAGAATGAGCTCCTAAACTTAATAAATTTTAATTTTAATAAATTTAAAGACCATAATAAATGTGTTGGTCTTTAAAGGGTCACAAGACCCTTGGGTATTTGCTGCAAAGGACTAATGCTGCTACCAGAAGAAAATTCTGAGTTTGGTTGCTAATGAAATCTAGAGGGGCATGTGAACATTTAAGAAACAAAAGAAACAGAAACAAGCACCTGTTTCTCTTGTACTTGTTGGTATCACTGATTGCTCTGTGGGTAATAAGTAAGCCATTGAGGTATGAACTGGAGGTGGGTTTCATTAATTGCATTTTGTATTTCTTTGGGAGATAAGCATTTTTGGAAATAGTCTTTTCATTGGCATCAAGGAAGACAACAATGACAAAATCTTCCACTTTTAGAATGGAAAACATGCACAAACAAAAGTATAAAGAAAAATGAATTGGAGGGACCAGTCTGTTTTCCAGCTCATGTTCTGTAACTCAAGGATTTCTTTTAAGTCTGCATTTCAAAGTAAACTAAATGGATTCATACTTTGAGGACTAATATGTGGATAAAGATAAAATCATCTTGCAGATTTTATTCTTCTCCGAAGGACACAATGGTTATGTCAGGACAAACCCCACAGCAATTCAAAACTAGTATGCACATAAAATGTTTAGGATAAGACATATTCACAAATGTGTGTTTGGGGACAAATGTGCACTTTATGAGGAAAAAGCATTTAAAAGGACAAATTGAAAGATGAAATTCTGTCTCGGTGTGTTTTAAATTGCTAATCAGTAATTTGTAAATGAGAATTGTGGATCAGCATGTGCCAATATGTACATACAAGCTCTCAGTATTAACTCATGAGAGATTAATGAAAAAAAATACATTTTCACTTGCTGGTGAAAGGTGCCAAAGGAGCAAGATCAAATGAAACACATTAATTTTATAAACAGAAGCTTTGGAAATTGCAGCCACTTCAAAGAAATTCTTATGAGGACTGGGAAAGGGAAAATAAGCATTAAATACCTCCTCTCAGTTCTGTACAAACCTAAGGCTGTTTGAGATTACTGCCAATTGCTATCTGAATATTGAACAAATATACATATGCACGTACACAATCCAAGTCCTACCTGAATCTTTCCTGGAAGAGACTTTCCAAATAGTGGGCCCTGCCACTTATTAAAAAAAAAAAAACTGTGGAGTCCTTGGTGCTCTCTGAGCCTTGTTGTTTTCTTGCAGACGTTTCATTGCCAGACTAGGCAACATCTTCAGTGCGAAAAGGGAGTGGGACTTGCTCTCTGTTTATATACCATGGCTTGTCCTGCTTGTGTTGGTGGAGGTGTTGTTCTCTCCTTAGGAGTTCCTTGACTGGGCTGTTGTTTGCTGCTTGGTTGATTGACTGAGTTAATAGTTAATAGTTCCTTGATTAGGGTATATTGTGCTGTTTGATTGTTCCTCTGGTGCTAATCTTAGTGTTAATCTTTGCATGTCTGGGTGATGATTGCTGGCAAGGAGGTATTCTGGTCTTCTGGTTTTTCTATTGTCTCTTATGAATGGTACGTAAATGTTGTTTATGTGTCTGTTGATGGCTGCTTTGTCTGAGTGCCAAGCTTCCAGGAATTCTCTAGAGTTTTTGGACTTGGCTTGGTTTAAGATTCTCACAGTTTCCAAGTTGAAAGTATGGTTAAGTTTGTCCTTGTGTTGCGAGATTAAAAAAAAAAACACCACAGTCACCAGCTTTATATCTCATATTTCACAAAATACTTTATGTAGGATGGAGACAAACATCATTTTTACCACTGTAGATTAGAACTGCAAAGGAAGTTTAGACATGTATTTGGAAATGGATATATGGGGATCTTTAAAACCTTACCCTTTGGGCCACGGGAAACACTTTTGAAATAAATATAACTCCTAGGATAGTTTGTATTTGTGTGGAATTCCTATACATACATATTGAAATTATTTCCAGAATCTCAATATATTTTGCTGTAGTTTTCTATAGGGTTGTTCAAATCAAAGGTAACTTTGAAAAAGATGCTCCCCAAATGTAACTATTATGCATACTTTACTATAAATAGTCCTTCTTGGACCCTTTTGGAATATTCATATACAGCACCTTTAGTTAATTGGACATTTTTGGGTTCAGAATATAATTTGTTGTTGTTCAGTCGTTTAGTCGTGTCCGACTCTTTGTGACCTCATGGACCGTAGCACGCCACGCCTTCCTGTCCTCCACTGTCTCCCGGAGTTTGCTCAAGTTCATGTTCGTTACATCGGTGATGCTATCTAACCATCTCATCCTCTGCCGTCCCTTCTCCTTTTGCCTTCAGTCTTTCCCAGCATCAGGGTCTTTTCCAGTGAGTCCTCTCTTCGCATTAGGTGGCCAAAGTATTTGAGCTTCAGCTTCAGCATCTGTCCTTCCAATGAGCAGTCAGGTTTGATTTCCTTTAGGATTGACTGGTTTGACCTCCTTGCAGTCCAAGGGACTCTTAAGAGTCTTCTCCAGCACCACAGTTCGAAAGCATCAATTCTTCGGCGCTCAGCCTTCCTTATGGTCCAACTCTCACAGCCATAGATTACTACTGGAAAAACCATAGCTTTAACTATACGGATCTTTGTCGGCAAGGTGATGTCTCTGCTTTTTAATATGCTGTCTAGGTTTGCCATAGCTTTCCTCCCAAGGAGCAAGCGTCTTTTAATTTCATGGCTGCAGTCACCGTCTGCGGTGATCTTGGAGCCCAAGAAAATAAAATCTGTCACTGCTTCCATTTCTTCCCCTTCTATTTGCCAGGAAGTTATGGGACCAGATGCCATGATCTGGGTTTTTTTAATGTTGAGTTTCAAGCCAGCTTTTGCACTCTCCTCTTTCACCCTCATCAAGAGGCTCTTTAGTTCCTCTTCACTTTCTGCCATTAGGGTGGTATCGTCTGCATATCTGAGGTTGTTGATATTTCTCCCGGCAATCTTAACTCCGGCTTGTGATTCATCCAGCCCGGCATTTCTCATGATGTACTCTGCATATAAGTTAAATAAGCAGGGTGATAATATACAGCCTTGTCGTACTCCTTTCCCAATTTTGAACCAGTCGGTTGTTCCATGTCCGGTTCTAACTGTTGCTTCTTGACCCACATACAGGTTTCTCAGGAGACAGGTAAGGTGGTCTGGTACTCCCATCTCTTTAAGACTTTGCCACAGTTTGTTGTGATCCACACAATCAAAGGCTTTAGCGTAGTCAATGAAGCAGAAGTAGATGTTTTTCTGGAACTCTCTTGCTTTTTCCATGATCCAGCAAATGTTGGCAATCTGATCTCTAGTTCCTCTGCCTCTTTGAAACCCAGCTTGCACTTCTGGTAGTTCTCGGTTCACATACTGCTGAAGCCTAGCTTGTAGGATTTTGAGCATAACCTTGCTAGCATGTGAAATGAGCGCAATTGTACGGTAGTTTGAACATTCTTTGGCATTGCCTTTCTTTGGAATTGGAACGTAAACTGACCTTTTCCAATCCTGTGGCCACTGTTGAGTTTTCCAAATTTGTTGGCATGTTGAGTGCAGCACTTTAACAGCATCATCTTTTAGGATTTTAAATAGCTCAGCTGGGATACTGTCTTCTCCACTAGCTTTGTTGTTAGTAATGCTTCCTAAGGCCCACTTGACTTCACTCTCTAGGATGTCCGGCTCAAGGTCAGTGACCACACCATCATATTTATCAGGGATATTAAGCTCTTTCTTGTATAGTTCTTCTGTGTATTCTTGCCACCTCTTCTTAATCTCTTCTGCTTCTGTTAGGTCCCTGCCTTTTTTGTCCTTTATCATGCCCATCTTTGCATATTATATCAGAATATAACAGTTCAGCTATATCTCCTGTCCTTATCATACCAGTTTGAAAATTGTGATACACCTTTTCCTGAAAGTTGCATTTTCTCATGACAGATTGACATGATAGTGTAATCAAGACCTTAATACTGATTTAAAACATGGCTCCCGGTGAGAATATGGTGGACTGAGCAGCTGTGCCCGCAAGATCTGCGGGCAGAACTGGCTTCGTGGCAGTTTTTTAAGGCTCAGGCTGGTTTCTCCTGTAGCCCAGAGCTTTTTTCCAGATTAAGGAAAAAGCTTGGAATCGACCCATTTGCCCTCCAGACGGCGAGTTGTAGCCAGAAGATCATGGACAGTGTGCATGATCGACGGGTAAAGACTTCGCCGGGAGGCTGGGATTTCACCATTTCCAAGCTGCACTGCAACCCATTTTAAAGGGACAGTAAGTCCTGCCTTCTCATATCTGAAACACCCAAGTTAATTTTTTTAAGTTTTGAACCTGTCACTGGGCCCACCTTCCCCAAAAGGGGTCGAGTGATACATTTTCTTTATATAAGGGGAAGGAGCAATTATATTAGTGACTTGTATATGTATTAATGGAAAGATTTATAGAAATGATATGATCTTGGTTTGATATAGAGTAAGAGATTGATTAAAAATTTGGTGTATATTCTTGCTGTTCAAAGTCGGAAGTCACCTTTATTTGTAATCTTTAAATTTCTTTTTTTAGTATTTTTCTTTTGTACTCTTTTGTTTTTCTGTAGTTTTTATCTTTTCCTTAAACTTATTAAAAAATACTGATTTAAAACAAACTCACATATGGAAGACTTGTATGGAAGTTGGTATTACTTTAAATCAACTATCGACTGACAATTATAAGACTTTATTAATCTCTATGCTAAAAGAGAAATATCATTTGTCCAATGCCAATACTTTCAAACGGAGATGAGCACCGGCCCCTAGAGTCGGACACGACTGCACAACTGTGCGGGGGGAACCTTTACCTTATAGTGGAAAATATTGGCAGTGGGTGGCATTGGACAAATGATACTTCTCTTTTAGCATAGAGATTAATAAAGTCTTATCATTGTCAATCAATGTTAAAAACTGAATGGTATAAGCAATTGAAGATCCCCATTATATCGAACCAATGGAAAACTGTTTGAAACTCAATATCAAACATTTCAATAGCTGTTAGATTATGGATTATTATTATAATTCGTGTGTGTGTGTATACGTACACACACATACACACATATTTTGTTGTTGTTGTTCAGTCGTTTAGTCGTGTCCGACTCTTCGTGACCTCATGGACTATAGCACGCCAGGCCTTCCTGTCCTCCACTGTCTCTCGGAGTTTACTCAAATTCATGTTCGTTACATCGGTGATGCTATCTAACCATCTCATCCTCTGCCGTCCCCTTCTCCTTTTGCCTTCAGTCTTTCCCAGCATCAGGGTCTTTTCCAGTGAGTCCTCTCTTTGCATTAGGTGGCCAAAGTATTTGAGCTTCAGCTTCAGTATCTGTCCTTCCAATGAGCAGTCAGGTTAAAAGAATTGGGGGCTCATCCAATCCATGGTATAAGAGGGAGGGAGGGAAAAACTCAGTCAGGAAATACATATATTTTGTTGTTCAGTCATTTAGTCGTGTCCGACTCTTCGTGACTCCATGGACCACAGCACACCAGGCCTTCCTGTCCTCCACTGTCTCCCAGAGTTTACTCAAATTCATGTTCAATACATATACATATACATATACATATACATATACATATACATATACATATACATATACATATACATATACATCATATACATATACATATACATATACATATACATATACATATACATATACATATACATATACATCATATACATATACATCATATACATATACATCATATACATCATATACATCATATACATCATATACATCATATACATATACATATACATCATATACATCATATACATCATATACATATACATATACATATACATATACATATACATATACATCATATACATATACATATACATATACATATACATATACATATACATATACATATACATATACATCATATACATATACATATACATCATATACATATACATCATATACATCATATACATCATATACATATACATCATATACATCATATACATCATATACATATACATATACACATATACATATACATATACACATACACATATACATATACATATACATATACATATACATCATATACATATACATATACATCATATACATATACATATACATATACATATACATATACATATACATATACATCATATACATATACATCATATACATCATATACATCATATACATCATATACATCATATACATATACATATACATCATATACATCATATACATCATATACATCATATACATATACATATACATATACATATACATATACATATACATATACATCATATACATATACATATACATATACATATACATATACATATACATATACATATACATCATATACATCATATACATATACATCATATACATCATATACATATACATATACATATACATATACATATACATATACATATACACATACACATACACATATACATATACATATACATATACATATACATATACATATACATATACATATACATATACATATACATCAAATGCATCATATACATCATATACATCATATACATCATATACATATACATCTTCATATACATCTTCATATACATCTTCATATACATCATATACATAATATACATATACATCTTCATATACATCATATACATATACATATACATATACATACTCTTTGTGTGTGTGTGTGTATGTACGTACGTACGTATGTGTGTGTGTGTGTGTGTGTGTATATATATATATATATATATATATATATATATCCTATATAGTGGACTATATAGTGGAACCCTTTACACTTTCACAGAAAAGGAATGAAAAAATAATCATGTTCGTGGAAATGTAATGAGAATTCATTTCATTTATCATATGGTAGCACATTATACATATTACAAATATATTATATTAAAAGTTGGAAATATAAAAAGTTATATAGAAAATAGATTCTACATATGAGTATATGTATTAGTCATAGAGCAATTGTAACTAAAAACAAACCTTAAGAATATCACATACGAGGCAGCCAGATAATCCTACAGATCTCCTGGCTAGAGCACATCCATCTTTGTCATCTTTACTATGCAATGAGAATAATGCTTCATTAAAAGATTTGTTTTTCCAATGTTCTAAAATTATTTTGTTATGGGAGGAAGTAACTACATACTGTATATTTACTCTGTGAAGGGTTGTGTATGAGTCAGTAGCTATTTATACCAAATAAATAAATAACTGAGTTTAAGGGAAAGCTTTAATATTTTGGGATATCCATATTCTTTTGAACTGCATGCCTATTACATGGAAATTGATGACAGGAGAATGGAATGGATTCTCCACACCCAGAGTAGTGTTAAGAGACTTGTCCTTCAACAGTGGAAAGATAAATTTATGAAGCCTGTCATTCAATGAATTGAAATCCTGATATTACTTGCAATTTATGAACACGTTTCTTACAGACGCAGACTATGTATGGATGATTACAATGAAATATAGTCCTCCTTTACTGAAAACATTGGCATAACTTCATACACCATGTGCACGCACGCACACACTCCCATATGAGAACCTTCCTTTCTTCCTCCCTCACTCCCCTCTTTTTGCATCATCTGCAAATTTGATAAGCAAATACTGTATTAACCATAATTTCCCTCTTGTACTTATAAAATGCATCTAAATTACAAACTTTGGAGGCTTCTGGGGGTTGAATCCAAGATTTTCATGGGCTGTGTGTCCTTATGCCAAACACTTTGTCCCCTCAAAAAAGTGGGTTTCCAAGAAAGCTGGCAATCAGATAGGAAAGTTTTGACAGAGAATCCAGCTGCATAATTCAGAAGCAGAATAGAGAATCTCATGCAATTTCTTCATGTTACCCAATATTGACAGTCACTCTGACACCACCCCTTTCACTGGTAAGCCCAGCATAAATTATATTGAGTCCCTCTAGAAGGCTTTATTTACTTTATTCCCCAGTTTGTTTGGACAGCAGTGTTATCAGTGTTTAGAACACTTTCACCCATATTATGTCCTGTAGTAAAACATCATCATTATTTTCACCAGTAGGGGGTGAGGAAGGAAAACGTTTGAAGATTATTTTTCAGCAATAAGGAGACCCCAACATACTACATTACAGCAAAGCCTGCAAACCTTGATGAATTTTGAATGAATAAAGACAGACCCTGAAGAAATAAAGGTCAGATTTATGTAATATTGGCTGGCAATGTTTTCCTGTAGCTCCTGAAGTCTAAAATAAAAAGGTTATTACATTTAAAATTGACAGGTTTTAAAATAAAGAGCTTTTTAGAGTCAGGAAGCAAGGATAAGATTCTTGGGCACGTGTCTCATTTGGGTGTTTGTTCTGAAGTGGGCCAAAGATAGAAGGCAAGGGTTTAAGCCAATTTTTGGTGGGTATTTGGGCAAGAAAATACTAACGAGCTATCTTAAGCACTAACCCTCATACACAGTATGTGTTAGAGAGTTACACGGGTACAGTCATTCTCTTCTGAGACCAATCAAGAGTATGCACTCTCCAGACCAACTTACTACCCTATTTATGCAAATCTGGATGCATCTCCTTCCATAGACTGCCACCTTACAGTGACTCACTCTGATAGTCTACAGATGGGCTGGCCAATTACCTTATAGGAGATGGGAAATGCCCTCTGCACTTGCATGTGTTATAATGTCATCTGGCTATTCAGAAGAAGGCAACCCACCCATAGGGAACACAACTGTGTTCCTTTATTTACTGCTCACTGGTGGGAACAAATGAGACATTGCATCCATAATGTCTTTTACAAAAGGGACAGAATGCATGTGAATTGTGGATTGCTAGTTATTAGACAAAGAGTGGAGTGTGAAGACAAAATATCCAAAGGGTATTAGGGTGTAAAGAAAAAAAAAGGGTGTAGCTGAAGCTGAAGCTCAAATACTTTGGCCACCTAATGCGAAGAGAGGACTCACTGGAAAAGACCCTGATGCTGGGAAAGACTGAAGGCAAAAGGAGAAGGGGACGGCAGAGGATGAGATGGTTAGATAGCATCACCGATGTAACGAACATGAACTTGAGCAAACTCTGGGAGACAGTGGAGGACAGGAAGGCCTGGTGTGCTGTGGTCCATGGGGTCACGAAGAGTCAGACATGACTTAACGACTGAACAACAACAAATTAGGGTGTAAAATCAAGCTCTTCAAGGGCTACATCTAGGGGAAATGTTAGCAAAAGTAAGTATACTATGCTAATAATTTCTTCCAATAACCTCCATTTTGACAATGAAATCCAACTGGGTTTCTAACTCATTCTCCCTTTCTTATCCACTATTTGTTAGGGTTGTAACAAGTATTGGTAAATGAAGGATATTCACTTCATCAGGGCTCAGTTATAAAGCTGTACTGCCTTTTGCCAGTTAGTATTATTTAATTATTATTTAAAATTAATTTTAAATGGTGGGCCTTTATGCATTCCCATTGATCTGTCTGGATACAATGAAGCTCCCCCTGCTGAGCATTTTTCTGAAGTGCCATGGCACGCCGCCCCTTTTAAGCAGCAGCGTCTTGGCTTTGCAAAAACAGCATATCTACAGAGACTCCTGCCTTTGAAGCAGTGCTCAGCAGGGGGAGCTTCATTGTATGGAAACAGATCAATGGGAAAGCACAGAGGCCCACCATCTGCAAAAGCCGTTTTTTGCAAAGCCAAGACACTCTGCTGCTTAAAAGGGGGGTGCCATGGCATTTCAGGAAAATGAAAACATAATCCACATGCCAGGGCAGAAGCTGAAAAAAGAAGGCTTGTTCGTGGAATTAGAATCCCAGGGACATGTGGTAGAAACTTGGCTCTGGATTCTTAAGGTTTATCAAGCATCTAGACTGCCAAGAAGCTCACCATGAGGCTCTTAGAAGCTAGGAGGGAGTTGTAACCCAATTGATCAATGGGTCTACCATTGTCTGTATATCTCCCTCCCCATGAACCATTTGTAACATTTTCAAAAAGAATGTGGATATGCATCTGTGAGGTTATAAATCAAGCAATGACAGCTTTGCAAATATTAAGGGGCATTTTTTCCCCTTAGTAGAAAGAGGAAGGCAAGTTTGATACACCTCCCCAACCAATGTCTGGTTGCTTGCACAGTTTCACTTCTAGGTTCACAGAGGAGACAATGCCTATTTTAAGATAGCCATGTGCCATGTGCATGCATCTTCTAAAAGCAAGGAAATTGTTTTCCTTTTTCAATACTCTTGTTTTTAGGCCTCGGGTTTATATAAACAGAAAGGTGGGATATATTGTAAATTCAAAAACAATTCATGCATAAACATTAAAATATATTATTATTATTATTTATTAGATTAATAATAATCTAATTATTAGATTTAATCCAATAATTTAATCTAAAAATTTATCACCGCCCAACTCCCACAGGGGTGGTTTACAATAAAACAAAACCAGGCAATACAATATAAAATCACACAATAAATACAATATACGGAGATTGAAACAGATTGGGCATGGGCAAGAGATGGCCATTAGATGGCAGCAGAGAGGTAAGGAGACTCTCCTTCCTGCCACCTGGTCTTTGGTGATATTTTGGCAGCCAAAGTATAAATAGAAACCACCATCACAGAGACCCTAAAATCACATGTTCTGCTTTGGGCCATGAAATATTCAGCCTACAATGGTGCCTCTGTTGACTCGGTTCTATAGAAGTGCAAAAGCCATGGCCTGTGTCCCAATTGCAGATGCCCAACATTTCTTCTGCAGTCCCCAGAAGGCCTAATGTTAATAGAAGGGGACCTAATGTCCCCTTCTATTAAGGCATCGTTTGAAACCTGAGAAACCTCCCACTTTCAAAAGGCTGAACCAATGGAATTTAGAGCAATTGATTTTGTGACATCCTGCTTTATTGGTCCATTTGATCTTTCTAATATCCTAGGCCAGGAGAAGGTCATCAGATGCCAATAGATGTTTGGGGCATGTTTTAATTCTCTTCAGTAGAAAATTCTATAAGGCTGAAAGAAGAAAAAAGTCTTCTTGTTATAGAATTCTGGAGAATTATTTTAATATTAGGCCAGGGATGAGAAGTCTATGGCTCTCTAGAAGCTGTTGGGAACAACCTCCATCCCCCACTGACCATATTGATGGTGAACTGGAATCTAACAGCATCTGGACAGCCACACTTTGCCACCCTGGATTAGGGAAATAGGAGATTCTCACACTACAGTGAAGTGTTTGCGTGGCTTAAACATGAAAAGCTATCTTACCTAAGACGTATTAAAGAGCCTGAAATAGCTCACATCCTCCCCGTAATATTAAAAATTTGGGAAACTGACCTATTTGATAAATTGAAATGGGAAACAGAACTTGCATTATCAACTCAAAAGCTGTCATATCCAGAAACGAATATTGATTCCTTTCTCATATCATTCTATTCCAAAGGATGCCTCTTTTATGAAGAACCGCTAATTTATATTATCTGCTCAAGCCAAGTATTTTGGCATTCTGTTTCCCTGTGTGACTTTTATAGAAGGAGCTATTGATTTTTACTTTAGTGTTATAGATTTGAAAATTGTTCTTTAAAAACTTTCTTTTCATCTTGCTCACCACTGACAGGACACACATATGCACGCACACACATACACACACAATATAGAGAAACCAAGATCTGTGCATTTAGCTATGCAGAATATTGTGTTGTTGCAAGTCTCAAAGGAGGAACTGAACACATACAGATAATGTGTTTTGACAATTACTCCTATAGGCAAATATTATGTAAATATAAAACAAGCTTTCCTAGAGTGGTGTACTTAACAGACACCATCTTCTAAGATTTCTCTGGATGAACTTTTCAGTTCTACACGTTCGACAGAAAAATGGATTCAAAAAACAACAACCAAGTATCCAATGCAATATATAATTTTAAGCAGCATTCTCCCAAAATTATTTCCATATTTGCCATGACACAAAACAGAATCTAAGACCTCAGTGAAAGTTAAAAGATATTTATTAAGGTCTTGAAAATATTAAGTTCCTATCCACAATGGAGGAATGGTTAGTGATGATGACAGGATTTGCAGAGATGGCAAAACTGACTTGTTTGATTAGAGAACAGAAAATAACTACATTTGTTAGTGACTGGAAACCCTTTATGGACTTTTTCTGAAAACAGAAAAAAAGAACTTGTGATTTATGGGTTTGATGATTAGAAAGGGTAGAATATGGAAAGAAGGGAGCCAAGATGTAACCTTAGAGGGAGAAGATGAAATATAAATGCATTTATAAAGGCTATAAAATCGTTCAGAAGCCATCTTTCTTTTTTCTCTTTGGGGAGTCCTTGGTGCTCTCTGAGCCTTGTTGTTTTCTTGCAGATGTTTCATTGCCAGACTAGGCAACATCTTCACTGTGAAAAGGGAGTGGGATTTTCTCTCTGTTTATCTGCCATGGCTTGTCCTGCTTGTGTTGGTGGAGGTATTGTTCTCTCCTTGGTAGTTCCTTGATTGGGCTGTTGTTTTTCTCTTTCTTTCTTTTTTTGCATTTTTTCTTTCATTTCTTTTCTATTTATCACTTTTCTTTTACTTTACTTTCTTTTTTCTTTAAATTTGTATTGTTTTTACTTGGCAAAAAACTTCTTTAATAAAAAAATTAAAAAAAGAGAAAATATTAAGTTCCACCACTGACTAATAGCCTATAGAGGTGATTTGGAATAATTTACATAATGTTCCCTAGTATATGCACATTTCCCCTTGATTTGAAAACTTCCAGAGGGAAGGTGTGCCAGGCAAAAGTCTTCAAGTTAAGATTTTGAGACTAGAAAAAGCCACATTCTCTATGACAAGCAAAGAAACGTTCTTTATTCCCCCAAAGAAATAGAGAAAATATGTGTTGGGTGCCCCTCTGTGAACATTCACTAGGAGCTTCAGAAACAAACCATCAAGCACTGGAGGTGGGCCCTCTTTTGGTGGCCCACTGTGGTGGTGGCAGAATAGGTGATGGCGGTCTTAGTTCCTGGCAAGGCTCCATGTCAGCTTACATAAGTAAAGAAAACAATCCTAACAAGCTAAAAGATAAAACCTCATTAACGTCTGACTGGTTCAGAGGAAAAGAGTTATTAAAACTACCTAAAACAAACACAATGCAAATACATGAAATCAGCGGATTCATAGACAATCCTATCAGCTGATATAAATCAAGGCAACCAAAAGCAAATTAGCTTGGTAAATAAACAAGGATTAAGCTTTAGCCAATCTATTATCTCTTTCTGTCCTCAAAATGCAATGCTCTTCTGGGATCCAGTTTTCCTTATATCCCTGAGCCTAAGCCTTGATCCATGTATATTATTAAGTATGCAAATTTTAGCAATATTCATCATTTTTAGGCAACTATCCCTAATAATCTTTTGGGGGAGAGATATATCAAAAATCCCACAAAACATAACTTTTGGTACAAAGCAAATTTCTAGGTGTCAATTCACCTAGAAATTATAGGCCACCTGCAAGTTTTCTAAAGTATCTTCAAATCATAAACATGTTTTCGTCTGATAGCAATCAGTCTGACAGAAATAGTCTTCAAGCATGAAAGGTAGTTTAATTTGAATCATTGGTGGACTGATGACAAGCATACAAAGTAAGAAACCCACCACAATTGATGCAAAATATAGATGTCTTTTTGGAGTTACCATGTTTTCAAGACATTGTAATTGGGAGCTTTGTTATGGGTATATCCAGGAGCAGCATCTTTGTATTTGACTAACTCAACTTATTGAGTGATTATTGATCATGATAGCAGCTGATCAGACTGTCTCTCACCTGGGAATTCTTTCCCTATTGACAGTTCAGCCACAAGGTTTCTGCATCTCGCAGAAGATTCTGGACGCTCAACTCCATGTGAAGAGTAGACAATTATGGTAGATCTCACCATTGCACTGATGGGGTATATGCTGGCTTAAAGGGGAAAAACTCGAGGCTTGAGAATAAACAGACAAACATGCAGCTTGTTAGGGCCAACAGTGTTTACTGATAGGCATAAGGCAATAATGCAGATACAATTACATTATCGCAAAAATGAAAAAGATGAATATACAGGATACATCATTGTAAAAGGAAAAAACAAAACAAACTTATAAGCAGAGTTCCGTGTATTGATCCCAGGGCCAGAGTTCCTGCCACGGCCTATACCCAAAGCCAGGCATAGCTCACTCTGCCCAGTCCACGGGAAGTGAACACGTGAAGAACTACATAGCTAAGAGACACTAGAAAACAAGAAGACATAGAACACCATTTTGCATGGTTGTATATTCAGTTCTTCTAGCTTTCTGATTGGCTGGAAGTTAGCTGTTACACACACTAGGCCTCAAAGCACACAGCATGAGTTCCCCCTCCTCCTTGCTCAGGGGGGGCCTTGGCAAGTCTTCCCACGGAAGGACATCAGGAGGATATCTTCTCATGGGAAGATTTCCATTGCTAGCCATAATATGGTACCTTCTCGCTCCTTATCTCATGAGGACGTAAACAACGCCAAGGCTTCTCTGTTGTCCAGCCACCTGGCATTCACGTCACCATGAGAATGCTTGGCTTTGCTTTGTAAAAGATGCAATTTGCCAAAACACTTTTGCATTGAAAGGAAATCCAATTTACCAATATCATATAGTATAAGAAATCTGACATGCACCAGCTGAACTAAGACTCCAAGTTAGATTTACCATATGCAAAATATCCAGATGATGGCTAGATGGCTTTCTGTAACTCTTTACTGCTATTTCACGTTTGCCTGAATTTCTGCAGACCAAATATGGCATACCTAATTGGAGTAGACTGGAACAAAATGAACTTAAGTATAGTTTTCTTTGTTTTTATGTTTAAATAGAAGAAAGATAATTTAATGCATCTCCGCAACACCACCATGGGCCCACCAAATTCCCCCCTTCAGGAACTATTTCAATTCAAGGCAACTTTCCATTGTCTTTTCACGAAGGCTGTTCATGTAGTTTAGCCTTGAAATTCTTGAGCCGAAAGAAATCTAGCATGGTTGAACAGCTGCAAATTTCCAGGGAAAATCAATAGCAAGGGCCAGGTCATCTCCGTCACTTCCAATCTCCCAAATGACATATCCTGTTAAGGTTTGGTGGAATCCCTCAGGCTTTCTGCAAAAGAGTTTGAAAATCACAGTTGTGGCAATTACAGTAAATGGAGTAAGGCATCCACACCTACCAGTGACTTTCTAGGTGTCACACAGCCCTGTGAAAAGTAATTTAAATCAATAGGCTTAAAATAAATTGTAGACGACCAGATTTTTGTTGGTGGGTTTTACTGTGGTTCCACACACATGCACACAGTCCTATACTGGTCAGAAATTGCTTGAGACTGAGCACGTATTTTGCTTCCCTGGTATCAAGCGATGTGAAAGATTTGCAGAAGGTCCTGGAAAATCCCTACGAACTGAAATAGTCATCACTGAGATAGATAAACTGACCTCCCTAAAGTAACTACATAACATTTCTCTCTGAAGAGACTCTGTTCATGTTGAGGACATAGCTTGCCTTGCGATTTTCAGATCTTTCTGTGCCCAGAAAGGAAATATAGATCGTAACCTAAACTCTATTTCAAACTTTCTTAAAACTTAAAACTTCCTAGACCAACAAGCACAAAGGAAAGTAAATTTGGATTATTCCCTCCTCCTTCCTTCTTCTCCCCTCTAATAATGGTTGTTTGAACTCCTTCTGTCTTTGTACTTCCTTTTGCTTTGGAAGATTGCATTCTCAGAAGTCCTGTGTTCGTGCACTGGCGATGTCCTTTAATTTCAGCTGCAGCTGAACTGGGAAGCCAATTTGAAACAGAACACCTGTTGTAGCTCTGTAGCATGGTGGACCAAATGGGTTTTTACTGACACAGTGAATAAATGCATGATGGGTTTTGTAAAAAGTACATGGAGAGAGCAAATACCATTTTTTCTTTGAATTTCTAACCTTTCATCTTCTGAGAGGCTCTTTCACTGATTGCCATTTGTTTTGTTCTATGTAGATTAACCACACTTATGTCATAGAACTGAAGAACTCCGAATGTTATATAACATCATTTATTTTTGTCTTATTGCAAAGGCAGCAAGGAAGAAAAAAAATATATTAATCCATCAATTATTTCAGACATTTCCTTTCAAATATGTCTTATATTATGCTTCTCTGGTTCTGCTTCATTTATGTCCTTGCCTTATGTCCTTGCCCAATCGTCCCACATCTATTCTCCAACTTATTCTTCTATGGCGAACTTTCACATGAAGATTGAGTGTGTATTTGCTCAAACATAGAGGTTGGGTGTGTTTCACACACACTTTTAAAGTGCCCACTGTACTTTCCTTGGTGATCAGAGCTAATACACCCCTTCTTGGGACTGATAGACTCCACTCATAATGAGGAGATTGAAGTACGCTTACTAAATGACCAATACCTGGGTGTTTCAAAGGCAACAGCAAAATCTTTATTTATAGCCTTAGTTTAAAGAAACCGTTTGGTGCCTCCAATGAATTGCTAATTTTATAGTGTTTCTTCCTCTTATGTACAGTATGTATGTATATGTATGTATGTATGTATTAATCATGTGCCGTATTTTTAAATTTTGTGACTTGGACTTCTTGAACTGTAAAAATAGATAGATAGATAGATAGATAGATAGATAGATAGATAGATAGATAGATAGATAGATATAGATAGTGGAGTCCTTGGTGCTCTCTGAGTCTTGTTGTTTTCTTGCAGACATTTTATTGCCAGCCTAGGCAACATCTTCAAATTCTTCTAGGCTGGCAATGAAACGTCTGCAAGAAAACAACAAGGCTCAGAGAGCACCAAGGACTCCACAGTTCAACCCTGAGCTACAAATATTCTCTTCGATTGAAATAAATAAATAAATAAATGTTTTATTTTTCTTCAAATGTTCTGCAGGGCATATAAGAAGCCTGTTTACTTTCTTTCTTTCTTTCTTTCTTTCTTTCTTTCTTTCTTTCTTTCTTTCTTTCTTTCTTTCTTTCTTTCTTTCTTTCTTTCCACATACACACACATACACACACAGAGACATACACATATAATACGTGGGTGGGAGATTTCGGCACAATTCAATTTGCATGTTCAATGAAAAAGAAAATGTCCAGGGCAGAACAAGCAAACAAACAAGGGTGGAAAGAAGGATCTCTTAGAGTTACAATAGGTTCAAGACATCTTTGCTCTTCAACATCAGTTAAATATCTTTTAAAATACAAATACCATCAGTTTGTGGGATTGGACTGATAAGCTGTGGAAAAGTCCCTCCATCCATACAGACAGAATATTTAACCATTGAATCGGATCTAGTTATTATCATTATTATTATTATTTCAAATGGCTTTTATCATCCTCAGTAGAAACTACCACAAATTCTTCTTTAGCCGCCTTCACAAATATTCAAACTGGCACAGAATAGGATAATACGATGTATGAAGAAATATGGTAATGGTATTCTGGAAATAGGAAATGGTCCTTCCTTCCTTCCTTCCTTCCTTCCTTCCTTCCTTCCTTCCTTCCTTTCTTCCTTCCTTCCTTCCTTCCTTCCTTCCTTCTTTCCTTCTTTCCTTCTTTCCTTCTTTCTTTCCTTAACAAGGTTCTTCCCCTCTTACAGGTTGGTTGGTTTGTTTTACCTTCTTCTTAGGTATTTATGCTGTGGCTTAACATGTTCATTTGAAGTATATCATAATTGTAGTATCATTATAAAGTATAACAAAGGTTGGTTGATTGGTGGATGAAGTCAAATGAACTAAAATTGGAAGCCTAGTTTACATGTTTAAAAGTTCTGTTAGCAACAGAATAATTAGAAAGAGAAAAGTGAATTGACACATACCAACTTGGTAAACACCCTTTCCTCATATTCTTCTACATTCTGTGTCATAGTATGGTGATTTTTCACTATATCTGTCATAATGCCTCTGTCTCTGGATAATTGACTGAGCCGGTTCAGTCTACCATCTCCATTTGAGACTGATGTTAAACCACAACCTTATGTGTGAAATAGATGGACTAGTTAGTAACTGCCTTGCTTGATTATCAGCTCAAGAAGTATTTGCTCACTCTCTTGTGTCCTTTGAATTAGTCCTAATAAAGATGTTAAACTCTTATGGATTTTCCTATTCCCCCCCCCCCCATAGGCCAGCATTGCAGTAATTACTTTTTGACTCAATATGCTTATCTATTGTTGGGATGAACATTATGGAATCCTATCAACACTTTTATTGTGTTTTTAGGCAGTGGCTTTTTGTGACAGTTGCAGTCTTAAAAGTCGATTAGGTACATAGAGCCCAAAACCTGGGTACTGATGATGTAAACCTATAACAAAATATGGTATACCCTAAAATTGTGGGATTGTTAGCCTGTGAGGCATTTGGCCTTATGGTGACCTGCTGAAAAACTTCAGGATCATTCATGAAATGCTAGATCTGCCAATATTGGAATCCTGGAATAGCACACATCTTTAACTTCTGTAAGCCGCCCGGAGTCACCGTGTGTGAGTTGGGAAGCCTTATAAATCTGTTAAATAAATAAATAAATAAATAGATAGGTAAATAAATAAATATAAATAACTTACTTTGGAACCCCAATTTGGTGTGCTCTTTATTGCGAAGAAATATGGTACCACAGTAGTTCCAGAATTAAAAGAACTGAGTTAACAGCTGCAAAGGACTGTGAACCCAAAAGGAACGAGGCTGTGAACTCTGTCTAACATGTACCCCGGGGACAGGGCAGGAATACTATTGTAGGCAAAGTGGTTTTGACAAGTGTGGCCTCTGTTCAGTTTTAGAAGCACTGGGGAAGGGTAGCTTAAAATTTAGGGGCTGTGGGCTAGAAGGTATTCCTATTTCAATTGCCATTCATAAACAGCCTTATCACCTGACTCTGCAGAAGAAATATCTAGCTTGAAGTAGATTTATCTTATCTCTGCTTTGGAGTTATGAATCTTGGAAGATTTTAATCAGAGTTGCCATTGAGTTTTGCCTAAAGCAAGTCTTCAACTGAAAGTGAAGTCTCCTGGGTAGAAGAAACATCTGAAAGAATTCTAAGGGAAGTGTCAAAGAAATTCAGTGAGATATACAGGCTCTCAAAGTGTGTGTATGTGTATGGGTGTGTGGGTGGGTGTGTTTGACTACCACTCCTCCTGAGTCCAATGTGCCCAACAAAATACAAAAAGCAGTTCTTATTGCCCTTGCTGGGTAGGAAGGAAGTGATAAGTGAGCAAAGTTATTCCTTCTGACTAGGAACACTGAAGTCTATTATTGTGTTGTAAGTCACTGGTGACTTCTAATTTAGCAATTTAGTCTAAACTTCTGTGGATGCTGAATTCTCACATGGCTGAACCAGCTTCCAATCAGGCTGACAGCACAATCCATTGCATAAAATGCCCTCCCAGCTCTATGGCAGATTTAGCTTCCTTAGAGCAGATGTCCATCTCCTGTGACCCCTGGACCATTTGAGGACCAAATGGATAAGATCAAAGGATCATCTTGGCCAACTTTCTGTTAATGGAGATACTATGTAGTCCTCATGACTAATAATCATTATAACCTTGTCTGACATGAAATTTCTAATCTCTTTGTATGATATCCAAGCTTGTGGCTATCAAACTGTATATCCTTCGAAAGTGAATTCTACCTCTTTGCTAAGTGATGCCTGTAAAAATATGTGCTTATATCTGTCCTGAATCTCCCCAGCTTCGTTGGATGACTCAAGCTGCTATTATTTAAAGTGAGGAAGACAATTATTTATACTGAACCGTTTTTTGCCATTTTAATGACAACTCCCCTGTTGAAGAAGTTCTTTCACAGGCGCACATACACAGAGAGATAGACATCCTCGCTGACCTTTTTGCTTAATTATCCTAAGGAATTTGATGGTGTGACCATTCCATAGCTAAATTCCAGTCCGTTTACAGTAAGAATATTATCTGGGTTTGACCCTAGCTAAGGATGGACATGAAATGGCATCTTCCAGAATTGAGCTGAAGTTGGAAGAAACTTCATATAAAAACCTCTGGTTCAAATACAAATGTTTAGAGATTCATGTTCCTCTATAACAACTGATTGTTTATTCTTATTGCATTCTGTTTATTCTTTAATTTAATTGAAAAAATCATAAGTAATTCATCCACTTAATCTATAAATTTTTGAATAAAATTCCTTCAGCATCAGGATTTTTTTCAAAAACTTACAGTCTAAAAGCAATCTAATTAAGCGTATCAGTTTAATGTTAATGTAATGCTTGCAGGCCATTCCTTAAAAATGTATACAGAATAACTATTAATTAATAACTATTAATTACTTATGGTAAAGATAATATTCAACCCTTTTTTCTTCCAAAGCTTAGTACTTGCAGAATATAATTCAAAAAGTATTTTCTTCTGGATAAAACTTGCATTTTTATAATATTTATTTTTTTCTTTACTAATCCATTATAAAATCAGCTGCATCTTGTTATATGTTTCAGAGTTCTTCACCCATAATATTGTCAAAACATGGATAATTGATCTCCAAACACATTTCTACAAAGTGACATCAATTTGTTCCAGTATTACGTTTCCCAACACTATTTTTGAATATTGAGGGAATGATTCAAATTTATGTTCCCAAATGAAAGATGAGACAATGTCAGTTAGTTCTGGGTCCCAATTTAAAGTCCTTAATGATTAAAAATCTGTGAAGTAGATTGATCCATTTAATAATTCATCTCCTTGGTAAAATCCTCCCAGACATATTTTCAATTCTAGGAGTGGACAAATGACCCCAGGGCCCACATGACCCAAAATCTCCATTACGGTGGCCTTTTGACTCGATTCTGATGATCATCCAAAGTAACAGCAGAATGAAATATCCCCCAAATCCAGGGAGAGAAAGTCAGTCAATCCTGCTCACCTAATTGTGGGACATGAGCTTGCCTACTCAGTGGAGCGGACCATCCACCATGACTTTGCTCTTTGAAAAGGTTGTCTATCCAGGCTTTACCACATGGACTCATTCCTGATTTATAACCATTAGGAGCAAAATGCCTGTACACAGAGAAAGTTTTTGTTTATTTTTGTTTCTCTTTTTAAGGTGGCCCAGTTTTTGTGGGATCCCTTTCCCAGAAGATATCTCAGGCAGCTTTGGAAGCTGGCAAGCTGTCTTCTTCTTCAGAGACTGGTCGAGGGAGGCGATAGCTGATAACTTGAATGCTCCTACTAATGTGTGTGTTTTTGTCAGGGTTCATGTCTATGAATCCTGCCATTAGAATTAATAATAGCTTAGTGCTTGCATAGTAGTTGGGAGGGGGAATGACAGTTGAGTGTTATGTCTGCTGCTGGAAGCTAGAGACAGCTCGGCCAAGGTCACGCACCTGCAACGGAGAGGAGATGGGACCGTTTGCTCCATGAGATCATCGCTGGTGGATTGGCGCGCAAAGGGAAGGGTTAAGAGAGCATAGTTTGGCGGGAATCAGTATTCAAGTCTTTAGGAGTGCTTCAATGAACATGTATCCTAAATAAAGCTTTATCTGCATTTCAATGAATTGCATGGAGAAGTGTTTATTGGGACATTGTTGTTGAGATCATCACAGAAAGACTTGAATCTACAATCCAGTCGGTTTATCCTGAGGTTACAAGTGGTAACTCCATTTAGTGCCTCCTGAGTGAGAATCGGCTTGTCCAAGCAACTTCAGCATGGAAGAATCTATGGAATGTTTCCAGACGGAGGAAGGGGAGCAACCAGGCCCCTCTTCAGGTTGGGAAGCGAATTCCAAGGACGGGAAGAGTGCGGCTGCTGAACCCGAAGCAGCTAAGAAAAAAGCCTCTAAGAAGGTGTCTCGATGAAGTGGCGTAGAGACTACCGAACTAGCCATGGCACGCACCCCTCGAGTGGGAGCGGAATGGTCCGTGGGAATTGGAGGCGGCATCCGGGATGGGAAGGGAAAACGCACGGCTAAACCCAGAGTGACCCAGTCACAGAGGATGGCTTCACTGGAAGCGAAGACTGCACGTATTGATTTTGAAATGGAGACTATTAGTCACCAACTACAAACCCTTATTCAATCCGTGCAGCAGCTGGCTTTAATTCCAAAGCAGGAAGGTATTCCAGGGGCAGATTTACCACCTAAATTGATGACCACGGCAGCAGAGAGCGGCACGTCTAGTGGAGAGGAGGAGGAGGAATCCTCTGGATCCGAAATGGAGGTGCCTCAACCGGCCGTGAGTAAATTACAAAGGGGCCAACCTAGGGTGTTCGCGTTGAACAAACTGAAAACAAGATTTGATGGGGACCCAGCGAAATTGGCTTGCTTTATGACCCATGTCAGGGGTTTTATGGAGGAGTTTGAAGAGTCTTTCTTAACGGAAGAAGCCAAAGTAAGGTACGTCTCAAGTTTCTTAGAGGGAGAGGCTGCTTTATGGCTGGTGGCGTTGCATGACTCTAACTCTCCAGATTTATGGACTTTTAATGGCTTTATGCTAGCTTTACGACGCCGGTTTGAAGATACCCTCTCTAAAATGTCAGCTAAAGTGCAGCTGCAGCAGCTACGCCAGGGAAACCGATCTGTTGCCGAATACGCAATGGAGTTTAAAAAGCTCATAGGGATGGTCCCATCTTGTCCTGAGGCTTTTCAGGTGGAATACTTCCAGATGGGGCTGAAACCAGAGATTTTAGAGATGGCAGCAGGACGGGGTGACCCTGACACCCTAGAAGAATGGATTCAATTAGCCAGCAAGGTTGAGAGCACCCAATTAAGATTGAGATCGTACAGGAAGCTACATAGCTCGGGGAAAAGCCCTTTGGGACAGCCCCCGGCGAAGAAGCTAGCTAGAGCCAATGCTTGGGAAGAGGAAAAGGAACGCAGAGCAAAGAGAGGCTTGTGTTTCAAATGTGGCAAAGAGGGGCATCGCATTGGTAACTGCCCTCAGAACCCCTCTACAGTAAAAGCAAAGCCAGACAGCCAGCCTTCCAAACCATCTAAGCTACCACCACGCAAGGGAACAGCTCATGCTCTGGAGGACAGTAAGACTCGGGATCTGGTTGGGGGAGAGAACGACTCCTCTGATGAAGAGTTCATGCAGCCGGCGGAAAACGAGCGATGTCTGGCTTGAAGTGCGCTGCGGGCCAGGCATTTGCAGATCGGCGCTCCGATCCGCTGGTGAGTGGAGATTGTCCTACCATGCAGGTTAAGATAAAGCTTGAAACTTTGGATGGGAGGGATCAGAACAATTTGATGGCAATGCTGGACTCGGGGTGCTCAAGATGTTTGATGCATCCTGCCATTGTTACAGGACTGAGACTTAAGTTGCATAAGTTAAAAGTTCCCATCATATTTTGTCAGCTGGACAGGTCAGATATGAAAGGGGGTCCAGTGGAATACTATACAGAAGCCCTAAAAATGACTATTGGGACTCATCAAGAGACTATTAGGTTTATTGTGGCTCCCATTTCCAATCAACCCATAGTATTGGGGCTCAAATGGTTGAGGGAGCGTAACCCTCAGATTGACTGGGTTTCTGGAGAAATGGAATTTGCAGATGGCTCATATTTGGGAGTTGAGCGGGAAACTGCAGGACTCTGTGTGGTGCGGGAGCTAGCTCAAGCAGCGGTGGCACCATCAGTATATGAGGAGGAGGGGGAGATTTTTTTAGAGACGGAATCAGACCAGATGCCCCCTCATCGGAAAACAGACTGTTCTTTACAATTGGAGCCTGGGGCAGTGTTGCCTAAACCCAAGTTGTATTCAATGACTCATAAGGAACTACAAGAGCTGAGGAATTTTATAGATAAGAACCTCAAGCGGGGGTTTATTGAGCCATCCACCTCACCCACGGCTGCTCCGGTTTTATTCCGGAAAAAGAAAGATGGCTCCTTACGGCTTTGTACGGACTACAGGGGGTTGAATGCTATTTGTATTTCTAACCAATATCCGCTCCCGTTGATGAAAGATATGCTGGCTCAACTGACCAAAGGGAAAATATTCACTAAGCTGGATTTGAGAGAAGCGTATTTTAGAGTACGCATAAAAGAAGGGGATGAGTGGAAGACCGCTTTTAATTGCCAATTAGGTTGTTTTCAATATAAAGTCATGCCGTTCGGATTAAGGGGCGGGCCTGGAGTCTTCATGAGCTTAATTAATGAGGTTCTGCATGAATTTCTGTACCAGGGGGTATTGGTATATCTGGATGACATCTTAATATACACAGAGACCATGGAACAACATGTAAAACTAGTAAAAGCAGTGCTCAGAAAGCTTTTAGAAAACAAACTGTATGTTAAGTTGTCTAAATGTGAATTTCACAAAGAAAAACTGGATTTTTTAGGCTACAGAATATCCCATCAGGGCATTGAAATGGATCCCGCCAAAGTTAAAGATGTATTGGCGTGGGAAACCCCCAGAACAAAAAAGCAATTACAATCTTTTCTTGGGTTCGCAAATTTCTATCGCCAGTTCATTCCCGGGTTCGCCAAGATTGCGTTACCATTAACCGATATGTTAAAAACCAAGAAATCGGCTGATGGCGTATTAGCAAATAAACCTCAACCGAAATTAAAATGGACGCCGGCGTGCCAAACGGCTTTTGAACAACTGAAGCAGTTGTTCACTGCAGAACCCGTTTTAAAACATCCTGATCCAGAACGTCCCTTTGTGATCCAGACAGATGCGTCCAATTCTGTGGTTGGTTGCATATTATTGCAAAAAGACAATAATGATCAGTTAAGACCTTGTGCATATATTTCTCGTAAATTTACTGAGGCTGAACAACGTTGGTTGGTTTGGGAAAAGGAAGCTTTTGCAGTGCGACATGCTCTAGCCACATGGCGACACCTGCTGGAGGGTTCGCCTCATCCCTTTGAAGTCTTCACTGACCATAAGAATTTGGAAGCACTTAAAACGCCTCGGAAATTAAATCCTAAACAAATCCGTTGGGCTGAATTTTTCAGTAGGTTTAATTTCACATTAAAGTATTTGCCAGCTGGGAAAAACTTTTTAGCAGATGCTTTGTCTAGGCTGCCACAACATGACACTCAACCAGAACTGATGGTATCTACCGTAATGTCTCCCCAACAATTGGGATTATCCAACCAGGAGGAGCCTGGTTCTGTCAGTGATGCAGCACCCATACCTGTACAATTGCAAGGGAAGGTTGCTATCACTAGAAGCAAGGCCAAACCACCGAAACCTCTATGTGAACCCTCGCTAGAGAAAGAACTAAAAACCGCTATAGAGGCTGATGATTGGTGGAAAGAGCACAAGCAAACATTAACTGAGGTGAATGGGGTGTGGTGGAATGGAGACAGATTATATGTTCCAGAGACTGTGAGAAAGGCCATTTTACAACGTTGTCATGATAGCAAAATTGCCGGACATTTCGGATTTGTAAAAACTTTACATTTGGTCAGAAGGCAATTTTGGTGGCCAACTTTGAGGAAAGATGTTAAACAATATGTTTTGTCATGTCATGTTTGTGCATCCATGAAAAAAGCACCCGGAAAACCGGTGGGACTATTGCAAACAGTGGCTGAGCCAACAAGCCCATGGAAACAAATTTCAATGGATTTCATTGTAGACTTACCAGAGAGTAAAGGCAAGACCGTCATATGGGTAGTAACTGACCTATTTTCTAAACAAGCTCATTTCATCCCTTGTAAAGGACTGCCCTCTGCTGGTCAACTGGCAAAATTATTCATCTTGCACATCTACCGAGCGCACGGCGCCCCCTTGCAGATTATCAGCGATCGCGGAAGTCAGTTTACCGCCAAATTTTGGAAATCATTTCTAAAATTGATTGGAACTGAACAGGGTCTTACCTCTGGGCATCATCCGGAGGGTAACGGAGCTTGTGAACGGCTTAACTCCGTGTTGGAACAGTATTTACGGTGTTATATTAGTCATCAGCAAGATAATTGGGTGCAGTTGTTACCCTTTGCTGAGGTAGCGTATAATAATGCTGTTCATCAGAGCACTGGATTTTCACCATTTAAAGTGGCTACTTGTCAGGATTTTGTACCTATTCCTGAACTACCTGACCCTGCCATGCTTCAACAAACTGATCCTGTACTAGCAGATGAATGGATTAGTGTTTATTGGGACATTGTTGTTGAGATCATCACAGTTTTATCACTTTTTTATATAATATGAATATTACTGTAAGCCATAGCCCTTCAGGGAGTGATTTGTTGTCTATAAATATATAAATGAATAAATATTCTCTTAAGCATTCAACCTAAATGTGGAAGCAGTTACAGCACAAATCACATTTTATGCGGTTCTTTTGGAAATGCCCTTTAAAAAATGAATGATACACTATTTGGGATGAGATTAGGGCTATAACATATGTGAGTAAATTTATTACCTAGCACAGCACCCCTGTGCCGAAAGCACGTGATTCACATTTCTCACCAAAGAACCTAGGGTGCTTTGAAATTCAAGGGGACTGTGAGACTAGGCAGTTAATATTGCTGATTAGCACAGCTCTCCTGGGGCAGGAGATGCCTTTTATTTCTTTGTTGATTTCTTGATTGTGCTTTTATGTCCAAGTCAGCAGTTTTTAAAGAGTTTTGCACTGAGAGCTGTCAGGTGTATATAGTGCAGACAACCTGGGAACATCTTCCAAGTAGCTACACGTATGCCAGCTCAGGACGGATTCAATACTTTTGGTGGGGAGGTGTTTGCCCCAACATTCTTCACAAAAGGTCCCTTCAAATTCATTCTGAAGGACGGCCTTTAGGACACAGCAACAAATTCTTCCGATGTCCTCTGATCCAGCCAATGCCTGGCTATAAGAATGAGAAATCTTGAGAAACATCTCCTATTTCCCGAGGCATCCATGTGCACTTCAGAGCCACCACGTGGGGGTGGGGAGTCAGAGGGAGCTGGCAATAGCCTATATATGATCACCCAGTCCTAAAATATAAGTATGGTTTGAGTCTGTATGGTTAGAAGCCCCTGAGAAGTATTTTTAAAGCAACAATAGCATATATTTCAGTGTATTGCTTCTGAAAATTCTTCCAACGATACCTCTGTGCCTAATTAAGAGGGACAATAGAGAGGGAAGCAGTCACCTCCTGGCCTTTTCCTGGCTAATTTGGGGTTCTGACTATGGATGACATGGTCTGCTTAGAACAATCCCATTGTTTTATGTCTCAGCACTAGCAGTTACTAAACCTATCTCATGCGATATCTTCATGTCTCCCAAAATTGATAAATTGAATTAGTGATGCTGAATCGTTTGCTATCTTGACTATTCTGTTGCTGGTTCAGTGATTCAGAGAATTTGAGGTTGCAATCTTTTCTTTTTTTAATGGCACAAAAGCTATAGAGACTACCCAATTAAAGGAAGATTAGAAGATTAGGGATTCTGCTCCACACGTTCAGACTATCCAAAATTCATTTATTTAAAAAGGGAAGATTAAAAGATTAGAAATTCTGCTCCATAGCATCAGACAATCCTGTTCATTTATTTTCTAGTGAATATGATACTTCCAAATACAATTAAGTCCCGAAGGGTTAGAATACTTAATGTGCCTTGCAGAAGTACATCAAGAACAAATCTGAAGTGAACATTGGATTTGCCCGAGGCAAACATAAGAACTTGGCCCTCCTTTTTTGGTATTTCTATTGCATTCTCTTCTTGTTTGATAACTCTTCAGAATAAATCCAGCATCATTTGTCTGGTTATACAGCAGACGTCTCTGTGGAATGCTCTAATTTCATTTTAAAAAAAGATAAAACTGTGTTATTCGAGTTTTGGATATTTCAGAGGTAGAGTTCAATAGTTAGAATTACAATCAATTCAATTCCTAACATTTTCTCCAGTTGAAAAGTGGTTTAAAAAGTCATGTTTAAAGATAAATTCTGTAATATTGTAATTGTGCACTAAGCACTTGAGAGAATACAAAAAAACTGGATTGCCTCTGCCTTCCAAAGTACATTTTAAAACAGTCAATACAGAAGGAAAAGATGGATGGAGAGGAAAAAGAAATGCAAGAAAATCTTGCACCAATGTTTAGTGTTTCAGGGGTCCTATAAAGGTCATCTGTGATGGAAATGGAAAAGGAACAGAACACAACAACATGTCAGAGCAAATTTGACAAACTCCAAATATTCTCTTTGAGTATGGCCTTCAGGCCAGTTGTTAAAGCAATGGAAGAGGGAGATAAACGTTCCTCCTTTTTCTTCAATATGGGAGTCCTGATGGCCCGAGTGAGAGGAGAGGAGGATTGTCAAATACCTCTGTTGCTACTTGTTTCTTTTCTTCTTCAGGGGGATGATGATGATGATGATGATGATGATGATGATGATGATGATGATAATGGGGACAAAGGGCAAAACAGCACAAGTGGGCCAAATTTGAATTGAATATCACCGAGCTGATGGTATTCTTTTATTTTCAATGTATAATTTTTGATTATACCGTACTTAATAGAATCACAAGTCAAGCATGTAAGTTATTGAAGCATGACGCAAGCATACCTTAGTAGCTAAGCAGGCGATGCAATGCTGAACTGACATTTAGTGAAAATCGTAGATTTATCTACTCTTGTTATCATTTTAATTAAGCAAGTTTCAGCTGAATGAATATGAATGGAGAGAAAATTTAGTAAATCTTTTGTCAAAAGACAGATTTACTATCAGGAAAAAAGCAGACATGAATAATCAGGATAACAAGGAGGTAGTTAAAATCCTGTTTGATGAGTTATTTAACAGCCATTGACTTCGTGGCATTAGTAGAGCCGTCATTAAGAATTCTATTTTGTCAGGGCGAGCGGATGGAGCGGCCTGCTTCTCTCTTAGGCACCAGCGATCCAAGTACTATGCAGTAAATAGACTCCAAACAGAAGTTATATCAAATATCCTATTTACTTATATACATACGTATTTACAGATCACTTCCACAGGTAACAAATGATACACCAACGATACAGCATACAGAGGTTGAATGAGAATAAATGAGAAATGAGAAGAATGAATTACAGGACATCTCTGTATTTATACATAAACTGACCAATCACCTTATAGGTCACTCTCATTATCCACCACACCCAACTTAACTCTTAGCACCTGTTGTATGAGTCACACACTGACACATCATCACTACAACAATGGCTGCTAATTGGGTGACTTTGCAGAATATTTCCCCTCTCACCTAAATATCAAGCCTCTCTGTATAATTTATATCTAGCTGTAAATTCCTGGGTATATCAAACCCCAACATATTTAGTTCACTACATCAAAATACTATCCTTTATGAGCACGTGACTTTATAAGGATGGTGGGTGAACTGTTAAGCCTCCTATCCATGTATTTCAGAAACCACCTCTTAGGAAGCGACTTATCTACCCATACCTCAAGAAGAAAAAACTTGTTGAAATGTAAAAGTGTTCATGGGTTCTCTTCTCTACTAAGAAATAAATAAATTAAGTAACCATTTGTCACTTTAAAGCATGCATTCACTAACACACACACACACACACACACACACACACACACACACATATATATATATATATATATATATATATATATATATAGGGGGTTGGGAGGGAGGAATTTTTAAAAAATATATAAAGTCAGTCCTAAGGGGGCTGAAGGACAAATCTCAGAAAATGGATGAGTCCTGATGGAGTTTTAGTGATCCAAAGCACCAGAGAGTACCACTGTTATCTGCACATAAATGTACAAATGTTATGTTTGAGTGGAGTACAATTAACTCTATTAGCATTCTTCTTGTTCTCATTACTGCACCAAAAAAATTATACCACGTAATAAATCTTTGACATAATGTCATGAAACAGATGGCCTACACATTTTAGGCAACCACACACTAATGACTGTGTCACTTTTCTTCTAGTGTCTAAGATCAGATCATTGTAAATAAGTTTGCTTTAAACTATGAGCCTGAAAATTAAGGCACCTACTCAATCAGCCTGGCGGAAGGATTTAATGTACAATAGCCATAAATCTTGCCTAGGTTCGCCATTGCTCTAAATCACAGGCATATTTTTCTAATGGTTAGTCCAGTTCCTTCTGTAGTGTCACAAGCAAACTCAAAGGATTGCAATAAATCTCATTATCCCTCTTACCAACAATGTGCAGTCTCTCCTCTCCTCTCCTCTCCAATCCTCTCCTCCCCCTCCCCCCCTCCCCCTCCCCCTTTATTTATTTATTTAATTTTTGATGCCACCTGCTTCTAGCCAACTCTGGGAGGCTCACAAAGTAAAAAAACCAACAAGATAAAAACAACAGGTAAATAAAAATACAATTAAATTGTTTTTAAAAAAAAATAAATTCAAAACAGTAACAAGATGTAACTCAAGCTGTGTTCGAGCCTGGGGCCCCAGGTTTGTAATGGAACTTGTTTCCTGGTTGTGCTGACTGATGCTTTTGTAATTTTCTCTAGGCTGCTATGTATTTTATGTTTTTGGTATATGGTTTTATTATTTTTAATATTGTTAGCTGCCCAGACTCATGTATTTCAAAGGGGCAGCCATATAAATAAATAATAAATAAATAAGATTCCTCCTCCTCCTCCTCTTCTTCTTCTTCTTTCCATAAACCACATAGATATATGGGTATCTAACTTACAGCACAATCCTCTGAATGATTACTCAAAAAGAAATCCAACTGAGTCAGTCTTGACTGTATCAGAATCTGAGGATAGCAAAGGATCTCAAAGTTTTCATCTCCTGGTGTGGCTGACTAAAAGTAGGAAGAAGGAACTAGTGTGGCATCGTTTAAAGAAAGAAGGGTTAAATGCCTAAAAGTAGCCCACCTGGAACCAAAAGCTTCATTGGCTTTTTGATGCAAATATCTGTTCAATTAGATCTGAGAAAAGTAAAAGACTGTCTTTCTACGGTATTTTATTTTCCTGTTCACCAAAGTAAAGAGAGAAATTCAGGATATGGATCCCTAATCCTAATCATAAGCACTTGTTTATAATTGGTTGCACCCAGAATAAGCATGGAATCCTGATTGCACTCAGTTGGCAGAAAATCCAGCAGAAGATAATGGGGTTGCCTCCTGAGTAAATATACAATACATAGGATTGGCCTGTAATTTTCTTGAATATAGAATCTAGTGTATTAATTGGGACCAGGTTTCAATGGGAACTAAGTTTAACTATATCAAACTGGATCCAGCCCAGTATTTAATGTGTTGGCTGTCCACCCAAACCAATTCACAAATAATGAAATTGAATAAAATACATTTAAAATGCAAGAATTTTTTTAGTTACCAGTTAAACTCAAGAAAAGTGAATTTAACTGAAAGAAGCCTTAACATTACAGAATCAACATGCAAGAAAAACAACAAGTTGTGGCAGCTCTCCTTATTCAAATAAGGATAGCAGAAATGCTTTAGAAATTAAAGAGTCTTCATTTGCCGATGGAATTCAGCAGTGCATTCCAAATGGGAGTGTTATGTCCATTCCACACCAAGAAACAGGTTTTGTAATATTTTACCTAACAGATAAAATTGGTAATGAAGCAGAACCAGATGTTAAATACATTGTAGAGATCTCATGAAGATTGGTTATAGATGATGATGATGATGATGATGATGATGATGATGATGATGATACCTCTTAAGATACCCTATTTAACCATGCATGGTATATTTAAGATCCAAAATAGCTTTTAATTCTTTTAATTAAATTGGTTGTATGATGTTAGGTGATTGTTATTCTCCCCTGAGCTTGGCTTTTTCATGTTTTTATTCATGCTTAGTGTTTTAATATTGGTTATGTTGTTTTAATTGTTTCTATGTACGCCACCCAGAGTCATGTTATGTGAGGTGGGTGGCCATATAAATTTGCAAAATTAATTTATTAATCAATTAAGAACCCCAAGTTGCTTTCACAGTGTGCATTACTATAAATGTCCATGACTTTATTTAGCCCTATTGCTACGTTAAGAGCAAAGAAGTTACAAGCTACAAGATAAAGTCCTGGGTCTCTGCCTTCTACTATATCCTGTTGAGAGTGGTTTCTTGCTGATTTTATAGCAAGAAAATGAATGTGCTCACAGAAAATGAATATAACTTCCCACAAGGAGGAATGAAACCCACTGAGGTTTTACGAGCCAAGATTTACTATATGAAATTATAAAATCTTTTAGCAGATTGTAGTGGCAACGCGGAAGACCATTGTATTTTGAGGAGTTTAAGTGACATATTTTGATTTTTCTCCTTCACACGAAGAAGCTTAGAGTTTACTTTGAGTTATACTAATGTTTACAGTAGCTGGCTTATTGTCTTTTACTTTTGTTTGAAAGGGAGGGAGAAGAGAAAACCCCAAGATCCTTTATGTTAGCACTAGCTTATCAGTATAGCTTCTTGGATTATTCATAATTATTATATGAATTATTCTTGGATTCAGTATAGCTCTTGGATCATGTCATAAACAGGTGCCCAGACCCTGGGAACTATCCAGTCAAGGCCAGATCCCGCAGTCTCGGTACCATGGAAACAGGATCATAAGATTTTAGGGCCAGACTTTGATAAAAACCTTAGGATTGCCTCTTGAGTTGGGAGCTTGGCCACAGACCCTACCTGGTGCCGGGTGCTGTGTGCAAAATTGGCTTGGGGAGCTTCTGCACAGACTTAGGGCTGAATACTCTGGAAATGGAGCCACCCTGGGGTCTCTCCACTGTCGTTACACAGGGGATCCTGACAGCCTATGGGAGATTGGGTATCATCTTGCTTGGTATGTTCTGATTTTTCTTTCTTTGTGTTATGCTTTTTATGCTTCTGTTGAATCTGCCTAAACTGTGTTTCTGTCTAAATCTGTTTGCTTGAGTTAATAATAAAGCTTAAATCTCTCTACTCACTGGTGTGCTTATTGTCTCTGGTTCTAAAAGAACCAATTGTCTGGGCACCTGATCACTGCCTGGACACTTGGCAGAACACAGGTTGAAAGGAATAAACCAAGAAGGGCAATCTGTTAGTTCACAGGCACTGAAGCCACACCCACGTTTCCCCTGTTAGAAGGTTGTGTAGCTGAAGATCAAATGAGAAATGCATATTTTTGCTTGCTTGGCAAAGCACTGCAATTCATCTTTTTTTCTTAGATTTCTCAAAACAAGGGAGATCATCACTTATCTGACTTTTTTGTGTGGCAGGTGGTCGGGGGGGGGAGAAAAAGTGAGCAGAAGTCAGTTATGATCTTGAATTTCTGGACAGTTTACTTTGGTTGTAAAGATTTCTGTTGTGCAATAGCTACACGAGCAAAAAAAAAAATTCACCTTTAAATTAGGTTGTAGGCAAAGAATATGTGGAGGGATAAGGAAGTAATTTGTATATCATAGGGACTATGTTTCACAAATTACAATTTCATTGACAATGCACTCCTTAATTCTTAGTATATCTTGATAGGAACAAATGTCCAACCTGAACAGTCAAGAGTCTGGTAGCGTCTTTTCTGACTAACACGTTTTATTAAGGCATAAGCTTTTGTGAGCTGCAGCTGGTATTTAAATCAGGGGGAGGTGGGGGAAAGGGAGGGGAATATCTTTTGGTTATGCAGGTTACATGTAAAACACATTACCTCATCAATTCACAAATTTAATGTGTTAAAAACACATTGTGTTGGTTGAGACCTTCTGAGATGGCCTGAAACCTTCTGATGTATGTGAGTTCAGCAATTTCTCAGTCAATGCTGCTCTTAAAGTCTGGCTTCTCCAAAACAATCACTTTGAGATCTGGGAGGTTGAAATGCTTTGGAATTCCTTTTTCCTTGTTCTGAGTCCTGATGTCCAATTTGCGTACTTTAATTCTTTTGTGCAAAGTTCATTCCATCTCTGCTGTGTAGAGTCCAAAGTGACTGTTTGAAAGAGTGGGACTTCAACAGCACCAATACACAAGGACTCACATACCCACAACACACCCACATGCAGGTCCCCGTCACTCATATGCATAATCATACGTATAACATTTGTAACATGCGAGATGATAAGATGGAAGAAATGCAATTCTGCTCATGTTTACAGTCCCTCTTGTAGCTTAGAATAATTTTGCCATTACAGGATAAACAACCTGCTCATGTTCATAAGAAGAGCATCTCCATCACTGTTTCCTGCTTTCCTTTCCCCCAGATGGTCTTTGATTGGTCCATGTAGTGTTGTCCATATGGCAGCACGTTTAATGATTACTATTTTATAGCGAGCTACTTCCCATTTCTGCATGCAAAACTTACTCTTGCTCAAAGGGAATGAATGGATCTAGTTTATCTGCTATGCTGACTGCTGAATTAGACACTAGTTCACTAGCTCATATTAGTTATATTGTTCTATAAGCAATAACCATTTGTCACTTTAGAACATGCATTCAAATTTCACTGTGAACCATGGTTTTGGAAAGTTATGCAAGAAGTAATTTACTCTTCCTCTTCCTTCTCCTTCCTCATCGTGTCCATCCTTCCTCCTCCTCTTAATTTTCTTTAACTCTAAAGTTTAAAGCTATCTTCAGAATAAATTAAGAATTACTGTAAGGATTATCAAAGCCAAAGTCTGAATTACAGCTGAGCCTCTAGAATGAAATTTTTAAAAGTTTCATTTAAAACCCAGTTTTCAAATTAAACAACATTAATCAGTACTTGAAATGAAGAAAGCATATCTATCTATCTATCTATCTATCTATCTATCTATCTATCTATCTATCTATCTATCTACAGTATCTATCTGTGTCTGTGTATTTCCATGTGAAAAGTATTCCTTCAGTGAAGAGAACTGTAAAATTTTTAGCCATAAAAATCCTGATGCAAGGAAGTTAACAAGGCCTGCACAACTTACGTTCCTTCAAGTTGAACATAGTTCACCATCCGTGTATGATAACCTGAGAGGTCCTGACATTTTTCTTATCTTTGCCATAGATTTGGCGCCAGGCCATCAAACAAGCTGCAAAAGGCTGAGCTTTTAAGGAGAAAATTTCAATGTCATTTATCCTTATCTTTGATTTAACACTCCTTCTATTGCTAAATGGAACAATTTATTTAGAGTGAAACCCACCCCTAGGAATTCTATTAAGTCTATTAAAAATTATTTGCCTCCTTCAAAATACTTTGGATGCACAGGAATCTCTCTTTTGCCTTTGGATTTCATCTATTTAAACTCAATAATAGTTCTGTCTGGCCTCCCATATAAATATATGTTTTTAAAAATCATACTATCCAATGTCCTTTCATTTTTCACCATTTTTCTTCTCTTTTAGATTCTAGGTGGATTTTTTTTAAATTAGCAAACTGAAAATATAAACATTAAAAATACAAAAATAAAATCAGGGAGTCAAGAAAAAGCCAGGTAAAAGCAGCAGATATCACTATAAAATCAAAGTAGCCTTTAAAACCTTAAATACTAGGCAATCAAAGGTAGAGGAATGCAACTAAATCTCAGCTCAAGGCCATTTCAGGGCAAATTTTGCTCATGAATCCACGAAAACTGTTGCTGCCAACTGGAAGGCTTTTGTAACAAGTTCCACACTTTGTGCATCAGCACCAGAAAGATCTATTCTCTATTGTTCACCTCTATATTTTTAAATATGGAGGCACCCCAAAAAGGGCTTTTGCTTTCTATCTGCTTCAAAGGATATGGTGGATATTGTGGAATTGGGTTGTACTGTAATTACTTTTCTCATCCTGGCAGTAAAGGTAAAGGTAAAGGTACCCCCCACACATTTGTGCAGTCGTGTCCAACTCTAGGGGCCGGTGCTCATCTCCGTTTGTTAGCCAAAGAGCCAGCGTTGTCCGAAGACGCTTCCACGGTCATGTGGCCGCATGACAAGCGCGGAACGCTGTTACCTACCCACCGAAGTGGTACCTATTAATCTACTTGCATTTGCATGCTTTCGTCTTACCCACTGAGCCACCACGCCCCCTTATCCTGGCAGTAAGACATTCCCAAATTAGGGAAATGAAGAAGTCTCATTGTTTCCAGTTTTGAGATTGATCTGCTGGGCCAAGGATGATCTGATGATAGGCAGAATATCTGTGTGTCTTAGGGGAAAAAGAACAGCAGAATGTTGGCTTCATCAAATAAGTGAGGATGAAAAATGGGCTTTTGTGGGTGAAAGTCTACATTTTTCCATCATGTTAATTCTATCCATTCATGCAATTGTTCAGAGAGAGAGAGAGAGAGAGAGAGAGAGAGAGAGAGAGAGAGAGAGAGAGAGAAAGGAGGGAGGGAGGGAGGGAAGGAAGGAAGGGGGGAGGGAGGGAGGGAGGGAGGGAGGGAGGGAGGGAGGGAAGGAAGGAAGGAAGGAAGGAAGGAAGGAAGGAAGGAAGGAAGGAAGGAAGGAAGGAAGGAGGGAGGGAGGGAGGGAGGGAGGAGGGAAGGAGAGAGTGAGAGAGAAGACCAAACTAAAATTGGTAAAATACTGCTTATATCTTCATAAAGGAAAATCCTTAGGTAAGAACTAGTTCAAAGAGCAATTGTCTCTGAAGAAGTCTACATCAGTCCTAACCTTAACTATTCAGTCTTCACCTTGCAAAAAGCAAAAACTCTGACTAAGTAGACCTTCCCCATCTGACAATGCCTGATCAAGATGGTACTTAAGTTTCACCAGGGCCAGATGTCATGTTATCCTGGAGCGTAGAGTCATAATTAGTATGCATTCTATGTTTTCCCCTCAAATTCCTTTGGTGGATCTATTGAGTGACTGGAAGGAGAGAGAGAAGGAAGGGGCTGGGGATGGGCAAGGAAGACAGCAGAAACCATTTACACAACGACTAAGCTTGGACATCTGTTGTCATCCCAGGGTACTTCACTAGCTATAAAGCACTGCTTTCATAGAAAGCATCAGCCTGGAATATTTATTGCAACATCTTCTCCAGCTTAAAGCAATCTCTAGCACCAGAATTTTATGTTTTCTGAATTAGTATATGGCTCAGGATACAAAGCTGCTCGTATAGATAATGTTTCCTTCTGCTACTCTATGCCCTTCACTTCTGAGTCCTGAGATAACCCTAGAAGCAGTTATCTTTAACAATTTAGTCTATACAGAATTATATTGAGAAACCAGAAGTCCTGACCTTGCTTGACAACCATTGAGAGAACTAAAAGCAGAGGAGAAGACAAGCACAATGTCAGATGTTGGCATGGCTGAAGGGCCACCAGAATGTCTGGCAGAGGGCTGGTTTCTGGCTTCCAAATGAAAGGAGGAGTCAGGTAGATGCTTAGCGCTGCCCCTACCAGGTGCTATTTTTCAGTACTTGATTTCAACCTCTGGAATACCATAAGCTGGTAGTTGGTCTCTCTAGATCAGTATCAAGTTCCCACTTGGCTCTGTGCTATCAAAGAGAAGAAAGAGAATAACATTTGAGGGCTGAAACGAATGATCAAATGGAATAGCTTAGAGACCCTAAACTTGGTCTCCTTCAGAAGTTTTTTTTTTTAAGGGCTATGCAAAAATTGTAATTATGTGCAAGGAAGGAGGGAACACTTTACATCTACCTTTAGACACTTTTCAATAATCTCCATGAAGTATTAATAAAAAAAACCTTGTGTTACAGGATATATGCCCTAGTACACCCCAGGCACATCCTAGAGTACATGTGTATGTGCTGAACATTAGTAGATCATGTCCTGAGGTAAAGGTAAAGGTAAAGGTTCCCCCGCACAGTCGTGTCTGACTCTAGGGGCCGGTGCTCATCTCCGTTTGTTAGCCGAAGAGCCAGTGTTGTCCGAAGACGCTTCCACGGCCATGTGGCCGGCATGACAAGCACAGAACACTATTACCATCCCACCAAAGTGGTACCTATTTATCTACTTGCATTTGCATGCTTTCGAATTACTAGGTTGGCAAGAGCTGGGTTGAGTGCGGGAGCTCACTCTGTCATGCAGCGCTTGGGTCTCGAACCGCCAACCTTCCGATCGACAAGCCTCGCGTCTTAACCACTGAGCCATCACGCCCCCACATCATGTCCTGAAGGACATTGCAAATCAACAGCCAAAAGATTTCTATTCCCAAATTGATCTGCCCTGACTAGCTTAATGCACCACCAAATGCTACCATCCCAAATACTACAAATACTATTCTACATCAGAATTGATGGATATTATGAATAGTATTATGAGCCCAAGGAAAAATAGAAAATTTCACATGGCCCATTCAGTCATCTTGCAGGACTCTTGCATTAGCAGTTGTTTGGGTATGTTATGCATAATATATGCCACCCTGCATTTTCCATCTAAAGTATTTGTTTAAAACCATAGATCATTACTAAGACTTTCAAGGTTGCTATCATAGGCATTCCAATAAAAGTGCAATAAAAATGTAAATAAACCTGCTTGTTCAGCAACACATTTCAATTAAAAAATACAGCATCGTAAAAGTCCACCTCCAGACTTCTAAAATAGATAGTGATCGTGGCAAAGGATAGAAGTTGATTGCCCATTCTTTTCCCATTCTGCAAAAAACTAGTTTTATAACTGAAGTTTTCATCCTGATTTCAAGGGACATAAATATTTACATGATCAGGAGACAGTAATAAAATGCCTGTTGCTCACTCCCCCATCCCCAATTATTCTATCAAACATATTCATTCTTGGTTTTGATTTCTTATAGACCAAAATCTGCACAGGCACCATTCTTCTTGTTGTTGTTTATACACAGTTGAATATTCAAGCAGTTAACAAAAATTAAAATTAAAAATGCAGAACAAAAAGTGTTGGGAAAGAGATGTTCCATCAGGAAACACTGAGGAGAATGTCAGACAAAGAAGCCTCTGAGAACAGGGTCATTTCATAAGATATTGCTCTCCTGCAGATATTTATAGCCATATAGATAGGCTATAAATATGATCTTCCAATATGAAGCCCTAAGGTCCTAACCATTAGGGGTTTAATGGTTAACACCAACTTTTCCTTGAAGACAATTGGCAATCAATGTAGGCATTATATGGACCCTGAACGTTGGGTTGGTTAATTGTCTAAATGCTGCATTTGCATCAATGGCCTCTTCCAAACACTTTTTAATGGTAGACCGACATTCTGTAAGGGCTGAAGATGGTGAGGCAAGAACTGATGCAACCATTATGTAAAGAGATCTTTTCTATCCTTCAGACAAGGCAAAGAATGGTTAAACATCCTTTAACTTGAAAGGATGAGAGAAAAATATGTAGAATTTAAGCTCTGGGTTGATGGTAGATAGAGATAGATGATAGATAGATAGATAGATAGATAGATAGATAGATAGATAGATAGATAGAGATAGATAGATAGATAGATAGATAGATAGATAGATAGATAGATTGCTGTGTGCACATTGTCTGAATTTATATGACTTCTTTCTTCTCTGCAATAAAGCAACCTGTCTAACCTTATTGAGTTTGTGAAATTTCTACTGTTACTACGGTGGGGTTATTTTCTGGACAGTTAACATGGATTGCCAAGCCGAACACAAGTAGAAACAGCTACTATGTCCAGCTGACTCAGGAACAATTGCAGTTGGAATTCTAGCCATAATTGTGAGAGTGTGCTCCATGCCACAGCCACCACCTGTGAAAACAGCTACAGTGGAAAATCAAGGAATGCTCCCTGGCTGCATACAGTAGCTGCTCCTTCACAAGAAGTGTAATATTATCAAGAACAACCCCTGAGTCCAATTTCCAACAGACCAATAGCATTTTTCCTGCATTGAATTTCAGCTTGTTCTCTCTCAGCTTTTTTCTCCCCTCCCTTCCTCCCTTCCTCCCTTCCTCCCTTCCTCCCTTCCTCCCTTCCTCTCTTTCTTTCTTTCTTTCTTTCTTTCTTTCTTTCTTTCTTTCTTTCTTTCTTTCTTTCTTTCTTTCTTCTCCTCCCTTCCTCCCTCCCTCCCTCCCTCCCTCCCTCCCTCCCTTCCTTCCTTCCTTCCTTCCTTCCTTCCTTCCTTCCTTCCTTCCTTCCTTCCTTCCTTCCTTCCCTCCCTTTGAGTAAGTCTTGACTCCTGGCAACTGCCTGGACAAGTCCCTGCAGTTTTCTTGGCAAGTTTTTCAGAAGTGGTTTGTCATTGGCTCCTTCCTAGGGCTGAGAGACCGGGACTGGCCCAAGGTCACCCAGCAGGCTTTCATGCCTAAGGCAGGACTAGACCTCACAGCCTCCTGGTTTCTAGCCTGGTGACTCACCCAATTCAGCAAACTGGCTCTCTACATCTCTGTCTCTCATCTAGTTTATTATTAAACTTACGCAATATCATGATTGGGAAAAAAGAACTGAAAAAAAACCTAGGAACCAGATTGCAGTTGTAAGAAGCATGCCTGTGTGATTGCCTAATGATAAATATATTAAAAACAGACAAAAACATCCTTTTAAGTGTAAGGATGAATTCCAGTTTAAATCAGAGGGGGGAAAAACCAGTTGTGCTCCATACTGTACTGTATATGAGAGGAAACACAACGTAGCAAAATATATTACTAGCAGTAGATAGAGCAAACTACTAGGTGATTTTTTTAAAGGGCTGATTTGATAAAAAAAAAAAAAGGTAAAGGTTCCCCCCGCACATTTGTGCAGTCGTGTCCAACTCTAGGGGCCGGTGCTCATCTCCGTTTGTTAGCCGAAGATTCAGCACTGTCCGAAGACGCTTCCACAGTCATGTGGCCGCATGACGCACGCGGAACGCTGTTACCTACCCACCGAAGTGGTACCTATTAATCTACTTGCATTTGCATGCTTTTGAATTGCTAGGTTGGCAAGAGCTGAGGCAAATGTGGGAGCTCACTCCGTCATGCGGGACTAGGGATTTGAACCTCCAAACGTGCGATCTTCTGATCGACAAGCCTGGCATCTTACCCGCTGAGCCACCATGCCCCTTCTCTGATTTGATACTTGAAAGTTATTTTATACAAATGTAGAATCAATAGAGAGGGACCCAGGGTATTTAAATAGGTGTACTTAATGTTAAACAGAAAAGAAATCAAGACTCAAACCTTAGAAGGTCTCCTGATCTGGTCTATGAAGCCAGTCTGAGATTTCAGATGATACAATTTGTTTATTTGCTTTGCATATAGAAAAAAAAACTTCTGATAGTAAAAGCTGTGAAGAAGGAACTGTGTCAGGCTATGTGCAAAGCATTTGAAAGAAGTGCAAGCGTGTTGGCATAACTGAAGCCCTGTTCCCCAAAGCGTTAAGAGAGCTACCAAGTCTGGAAGACTCGTGCAGGTATATTGAAAGTGGTTCGTAGTTGTCTAAATATGCATGTGTAGCTGGTTCTTTTATTCAGATTGTTAGAGGAAAAATAATGTGGTGGTGGTGGGGCAATGTTGATAATACATTTGCAGAGAGAGCTCTATTTGTGCAAAAATCCTTTATCTTCCAAGATCTCCCTCTGCCTGAGGAAAACCATAAAAATGGGGGATGCACAAGTCATATACTTAGGTCTGGCCTTTCTTCCTCAGATGTTGCAAATTTCAGAATGGCCCCAAAGAGCGAATTATGCAGCAATGCTATTTCTCGCTGAACTCAGTGAAAGATCAAGACTTCACTGAGGATATCTAATTTTCAATTTGTGAGCCACTCTGAAATAAGGTATTGAATAAATGAACAATCTATAGACTAAGGGTAATCCCATGCCCATGTCTTCCTGAACTCCTCACGTTCTACCATATTATGAACCAAATGGGGAAGAAATTCATTGGAGGGGAGAACAAGCTTCTCTCCAAATAGGCTGTCTGGAGACACATGAAGGGAGGACCAGGTAGAGTAAAGGCTGCCCTGAAGAATACAGAAAGCCTTCAGGTACTTGGAAGACAGATGTACAAAAGTTCTGATGTATAGAGAAAGGTATAGGAGAAAAATGCTAAGATGACCTGAAGGTTGTCTAGTGGGATTTAATCAGCCTGGCAATTTTTTGGTTCTAAATTGGGGAGACTGAAGAGGACTGAGATGCCCCCTTCCCGGGCACAGACTTTCATGCCAACAAAGGGACTGAATGTAATTCTAATTATATTTCCCTGTATCAGAATTAAAACTGAGTGATTTTGTTTTAAGCTCTCCAGGTAGCCTTAGAAAGTTGAGTCTCTTTTCAACTTCTGCTGAGACACTTACTGTTCAGAATATATCTGGTGGAGCAGATCATGCTGACAAAGCTAATGTACACCACATCATTGATTTTAGATGCCACTTCAGAGAAACCTAATTTTAACAAATGATTTCTAGTATAAAGAGGAAAAAAGTGCTATGTTAAGCAAAGATACTTTAGGGGATGTTCCTATGCTACTTCCACTGTCCTGTCAACACATTTCTCTTGCTGAATTGATCACAGCCTCATCCAACTAACATACCGAGCTAGAGAACCAAATCTATGTCCTCCAGGGATCATTTTGAAAATCACTTCATAACAGCATTCATAGCTTTTCGACATACACATGCCCATCCAGCTTCAAAAGGGGGCATGGAATGCTGGTGCTGATCTCATTCCTTTCACACCATTGCTCAGATCCATTGCTTGTAAAAGATGGTGTGCTTTCACAGGGCCAAATCCAAGCATTCTCAAAAGTCCCCCGGCTATTTGAAATACCTGTGTAGAATTTGGTCACCCATTGTGTGATTACACATCATTGGATGGTTAAATGTGAGAAACGTGGTGTGTGCTACTGCAAGAGTGGGGGATTAGTCCTGTAAATTGGCTAGAGATATTTCTGGATTCTAACAAAGGAGAGACAAGGAAGATTGGTTGCCCAGGATATAAAGGTGAGTGTTTGGAAAGGATTGGACTTGTCTTCATAGGAAAGAAATAAGGCAAAAATGGGATAATTAAGGGGTTAAGAGGTTTAATCATAGGATCTGGGAAGGAAGGAGGAAACAGTGTTTTAAATATTTCCTGCATTGGTATAATAAGAAACCTAAATAGTACCTTGTTTTGAGGATAATCATCCCAGATCAATGTTATCATTCTACAGTATGTTCAGGAAAGACTGCTAGTTGCTGAAAACCACACACTGGAATTCTAGTTAATAAGAATCATAGAATCCTAGGGTTAGAAGGGACCTTGGAGGTCTTCTAGTCCAACCCCCTGCCCAAGGCAGGAATCCTCATACCATCTCGGACCAATGGTTGTCCAATCTTTTCTTGAAAACCTCCAGCGATGGAGCACCCACAACTCCGGGAGGCCAGCTGTTCCACTGCTTCATAGTCCTCACTGTCAGGAAATTCCTCCTTGGATCTCCCTTTGCCTAGCTTCCACCCATTGCTTCTTGTCCTACCCTCAGGTGCCCCTGGCTTTCCTGCCACCAGAGAAGGAAACCGACTGTCAGAGATCACCCGATCTCTGCCAAAAAGGCAAGCAGACAAAGAGCTCATCAGAAGACTGGAAGTGGCGCGAAACTGACATCGCCGGTCTAGCAATGGGAATAGACCGGCTCGCACTCAACCGACGATCGGGAATACAAATCTTGCCGAACGTTGCCTGGACAACCGGACAGACTGACCCCACGTGTCAGCAGCAAAGGACACTGGGGGAAGGAAAGGCTTAAATGTGCTTGTTGTTCCTGTTACCTGCATTCCAGTCTTTGTTCATGCTAGTGTTAACTTCTGTATTCTATAATAAACTCTTCTGCTTCTAAGAACTCTGGTGCCTGGGAGTTACTTCAGCGCAGAGAGATTATAGCGATCAGAAGGAGCGCCTTACACCAACCTTATCAAGGAGGATACCAATAGAGAGATAGGCTTAGCTGTGAACAAATGGAGGTGTAGCTAAATAGTGGTAGCCATTGTACCCAAGGGGTCAGTTTAGCGAGGAAGAAGGCTCCAGAAAAAGTGAGGGAGTGAGAACTGATCCTAGAGGCTCTATAATCTCTAATCTCATGCCTACTGTAAGGTCAAGAACTTGACACAGGCCCGTAAGTTTAGGAAACAGAGGCAAGAATGTCAATTGCATCTGAGACATGTTTTTTTCTTTCTTTTTCTTGTAAAATCACATATACCAGAATCCTTGGCAGGTCAATTATAGCATAATTTGAGCATTAAAGATGGCGTGGGTTGGAAATGCTGCTCAGGCACTACTCAACATTTTTCGGGCCAGAATAGTTGGGATGTGGCCACATGAAACTCATCCAATACCAAAGTAGGATAGCCAGAGGTGAGCAGAAGATAGTTTGAGGTCTATAGAGAAATCTTTGAATCAGTTGCAACTGACAGGCAAGGATTTCCAACTCATTTTTTAAAACAATAAAAACAATTATGAATTATGTTCAAATGTGTGGGCCATATACTGTAATAGTAAATGCCTTTGGAGAATCTAACTACTACTAATATAACAAGGGTCCCTCCTTGCGGGGGAGATGGGCGGGATATAAATATGTTTATAAATAAAAAAATAAATAAAATAAACAACACTACAGAACTTTGAAGAATCCACCGAAAAGAGAGTTTCATTCAAATTTGGTCTCCATTTTTTAATTACACGGACAAAGTTTTTCTTTAAAGACATCTTTTTGTGGGCAGAAATAGCAAACATTAATGTTCACCTTTTCAGTATTATACACGTATTCACATATAAATAATCTCGGGTTCTGCATTTGCTTTTCTTTTTGTAAAGCAAATAAAAAAGTAATAAAATTAGCAGGAATAGAATCATTCTCACCCTAAATTATGCTATAGAAGTAAAGAAAAATTGAGGCAACCAAAACATTTTTTTAATGTACAGTAGAATACGTGGGAGTTCTGTTCAAGTTCTTAAAATGATTTCCAAGGCTGAATAATATTTTAATCTGAGTATTTGACTTTCACATATGGTTTGGTTAGTAGTGCCTGTAAAAAAATCCCACCAATTATTTTTGTTGTGGGCTTCAGGCTACATTGAATAGTTATATAGCAGCTTCTTGGCTTATATTATTGTATTTCCAGAATGGCCCTTTTGCAAAACCTTTACCACTGACCCAAAAAGGCCACTGTTGTCTAATATGCAGTATGTATTCTTCCCTCATATTTTTCTGTTCTGCAAAAAAAACTATTCTTTCCCCTTAGAAACCCACCCCCTTCCCTGCATTATTCTAACATCTGGACCTTCCAGAAAGATTCTTTGTTTCTGGAAGGCTGTGGATTTCCATGCACGGACTTCATTCACTCAGATTCTGATCTGATCATATTCTCTCCCCCCATCTTCCAAAAGGCTTTTGTTCATAGAAACCAATAGAAGGGTTGGGTGGATGGGAGAAAGCAAACGTCAAGCAAGTACAGATATTTCAAAACAAATATGGTTCTGGTTTTGCAATATCAAGATACTGTGTTTGCAAAATTTTGCTCATTTTCTAGAGATTCTTCATTAGACTAGATGTCATCTAATGTCTGGCCTAATCTAATATTGTCATCTAATGACAATATAGTTGAACCTTATAGCCAATCCATTGACTAACAAACTATTTGAAGTCTACCTTGCTGGATTACACCTTTTGTTTTGAAGTTATCTGAAGCATTGACTAGCAGAGAAGCTGAAATAGCACTATGTAAGACTACTGTGGTCACATGTCTTTCCCCAATATCCCCCCCCCCAAAGAATGCAACTTGGTTTCCATACAGGCCTGTGTGAATCAGTCTGATATAATTGAAATTTGGCATTTCAGATAAGAATTGGAACTGGAGGTTGGGGACCTAATCAGAAGTAGTTTGCCATTGCCTTATTCTGGGAATATTTTTTCAGTTCCAGTCTTGCCTACAGACCTAGACATTGAGTATTCCAGCAGCTTTGGGGGTTGTTATGTCATAATGTTGTTCCTTCTCACACTGGAATTTTTGGTTAATATAATTGATATTCCTGAAGTTTATGTATGTTTTTATGTTTTGCTTTTATTCTTGTGATCTTATTTACTTTTAATATGATCTATGATTGCAATGACATCTAGTCAGATAAATCAAATCAAATCAAATCAAGTAGTGCGTTCAAGCAGCATAGAGATGTCCACTCATTCAACATTCTTCAAAATTTTCCTCTTCTCCACCAAACATTCATTGTAGCTGTTAAAAACCTGGCTGTTCCCCCAGGCATTTGAGCTGGATGGTTAAGGGAACTCTGCTGCTTAATCCTCTGAAGGCCTGTGGATATCCAAATTGGGCCTTCACTAAATCTAAGTCTACCAGACCTAAAACAGTGACAGACAGGGCTGAGACTCAGAGTAAACGGAAGAGCCTGGTCATTCCTTACATGGCTGGCGTGTCTGAAAAGATAAAACGGATATTTGGCAAACACCACATACCTGTATATTTCAAACCCACCAACACACTGAGACAGAGCCTTGTACACCCCAAAGATCAAACTCCAAAACACAAGAAAAGCAATGTAGTGTATGCAATCCAGTGCAGTGAGGAGTGCTCTGAGCTCCACATTGGAGAAACCAAACAACCTTTGCACAGGAGGATGGCCCAACACAGGAGGAGCAACACCACAGGACCAGAGTCAGCAGTTTACCTTCATCTAAAGGAAAAAGGACACTCATTTGAGGACATTAATGTTCACATTTTAGACAGGGAAGATAAGTGGTTTGAAAGAGGGGTCAAGGAATCCATTTATGCCAACTTGGAAAATCCTTCCTTGAATAGAGGTGGGGGCCTCAGGCACAATCTTTCCCCTATTTTCCTTCCTGCTTTATATTCTGTGCCTAGGAAGATTAAGACCATTTCGCAATCTCAACAACAGCAAGGTAATCTTAACGATCCTCCTTTGGATGATAAAGGGACTTAGAAATAAACATCTCAAAAATAACCATGACCTAGCCTCAGATGCAAGGTCACACAGCCACCCTAGAAACATATTTAAGGATTCCCTTACAAACTTTGCTCAGACTGAAGAAGCTCCTTGGATAAGGAGCGAAACGTTTCCACTGAGAAAATAGAAATCCAGTTGACATGATTCAAGTTACAGACAATTCCACCTGGATGACTGAGAACCTTCATCGACCTCTGCTGCTTAATGTTATATTTTTATGAGTTAGCTTAGGACCCTGGATGTTTTTGTTAAATTATTTTTATTTTCACCGTCCAGAGTCACTTTTGTGAGATGGGTGGCCATATAACAGAGTCCCCTGGTCGGGGAGATGGGTGGGGATAAATTTAAATAATAATAATATAAATTGTGCAAATCAATCAGTCCAGATATCAGAGCATGATAACAAAAGCCAGTGTAAGCTGGACAAATTCAAAGCATGTGGAACAGTGAGTGAACAGCAACCCCCAAGAGGAAAGGGCAGAAAACATGTGTGTAAGGCACTGTGAAAAGGGAAAGTGGAAGGCCAAAGGAATAGGGGCCGACCAAGGGCAAGATGGATGGATGATATTCTGGAGGTGACAGACTCAACCATGGGGGAGCTGGGGGTGGCGACGGCCGACAGGAAGCTCTGGCGTGGGATGGTCCATGAAGTCACGAAGAGTCGGAAGCGACTGAAGGAAGAAACAACAAACAAGGCACTGTGAGTGTGACTGTGCAATATGGCTTTTTGGCATAGGCACTGCATCTTTGACTCAATATAAGTAAGTTTAGAAAAAAATGAGTGAGGCAAAGGAAATGAACACAAAATGTATTTATTTATTTCATGCATTTACTCTTGATTTTCATGAAGCTCTATTTCATCAAATTTAACATGTACAGTAAATGTGTATAATTAACTGATTTCTCACAACCCACTTGGATGTAAAGTGAACATCTGAAATGTTTGTCAGAGTGCAGATATCCTGTAGCTTTCTCCAGAACTGATGTGTATTTTATGAAATATTGCATAGACCTTGTAGCAGAAAATCTTTTCTTGGATTCACTTATTGGGCTATGTTATGGTTTATTGAATAATGTTTTATTGGATAAACTCCAATGACCAGGTTTGCACAACTCATCAAGCCAAAGCCAAACTAACTATATTTTGGCTAAAATCACTCAAGATACATAAGCCTTCTGCACAATTATAAAATGTGTTCTGGATTCTTGATAAAGACTCTTGATAAAGAGATACGATAAAGTTAATTTCCCTGGAGTCACTCTGACTCTGTGAAATGTATGGGCATTGCCAAATTGTTTTCTTGCAATAATATGGAAGTGCCCTGCCAAATTGCTTTCTTCCAGATTTTTTTTAACCCAGTCTGGCTCAAAGCCCTGGTATTTTCCATCCAAGTACTAATCCAGACCAAACCTGCTCATCTTCCAAGCCCAGACAAGGCTGTCCAGATACTGTTCCCCACTGAGACCTATATCACCTAGGGTCTTCGAAAACCCATAGAAATGTCAAGGTTAGATGACACTTATGTATAAGTACTCAAGTCTTTGCTCCAAATTTCAGTGGGAACAAACCTCTGCCATACTGGAACAGTATCTAGAAGTGGAAATCTATCTTCTGCTCACAGCTTGACTGCAAATCCCCCCATCTCTTTTCAACTGCTGCCAATCCTGATGCCTCCTTCTTTCTCGGTTCTCCCATTTCTACAATTTTCCCCTTTCCTCTTTTCGAGCCATCAATCCTCTCTTGTTCTTTCACATCAATGAAACCATTAGGCCATATGCCCCTCATGGCCCCCAGAAAGGGAACAGACTTCTAGCAGACCCCCTACTCAGGTGCACCAATCTCCTTCACAGTAGCAACCAGACCCAACAGCAACAGTTCCAAGGGCTATTTTCCCAACAAACATCTGGAGAAGAGATTCGATATCCTCACGCTGGGAAAGATGCATATTGGTTGATCCGGATGCAACCACCACTCAGTCATCAGCTGGCTAGGGGCTCCTCAAGAGAAGGAGAGAGAGTGATCCAGAGGCCGACAGAACTAACATAGCAAGAGATGGCCACCATACTGGGCTACAGCTGGTCCAGCTTGGGAAGAAGTGAGAGAGCAATTTTTCTTTCCATTCATGCCCAGAGTTCTGTGTTGCTATTTTCTTCCACAGGGACGGAAGGGGGGTTGAAGAACTGCTTTTTGGTCTGTATGCTTTTCTTCCTGCCACATCTTTGAGATCAGCTGGCATCCAAAAGGGACACCGAGAATTACTGTATGTCACTGCCATATAAAAGGGGGGGGGGAAATACCAAAATCTGGGTGTCTGTAGGTTGAGTCATGGCAACTGGATTTCTCTCTTTTGGCTGAAACGTTTCACTGCTTGTCCAATTAGCTTCTTCAGTCTTCGACAAGCAGCGAAACGTTTCAGCGGAAAGAAAGAAATCCAGTTGCCATGACTCAACCTGCAGACAATTCCACCTGGATGACTGAGAATCTTCATCAACAAAATCTGGGTGATTATTTCACTTCTACAATATTAATGTATTGAATGAATAAAATGAATTTCATTTAAAAATATTTTTAAAATCTAATTTAATTTTCATCTTGGCCTTTTCTAACCTTGGCTGTTAGCATACCCTTTAAGGGCTAATGCAGGAATGGTAACTTTGTTCTGTGCACACCTCTGAAATGAAGGCATCTTGCTTGTGCGTGGGAACGGAAAGTACATTAGTTTGAATCACCAGTCATGATCCTTCCTGCAGGTAGAGTTGCTCTGTGTCTTTCTTGCATGAGTTCTTTGCATTTGGTTTTGTCCTATTTTTTAAAATTCCTCTAAGCAGTAATGACATCTCATGAAACGATTCATCTGTGTGGAATCAAACAGAGGGTATTATCCTCCAAGTTTACGTTCTTCTTGAAACGACCGTGGGCAAAAGCGTTCTTATGTCCAGAAACACTGGGCCAATCCACAACCCACCTTTTAGCAACTTCCATGAGCCCCAAAATGAACATTTATTTCCTATTTGCTTCTCATTAGTTGATGGCATTCAAATTATGAATAGATCACAGAATTCATATCAGGCTACAAATTATAATTGAGTGCAAAATGAAAAGGCTGGAAGATCCAAGTCATTTGGACACCAATGTTTTATTTAACTAGCAAATTAGTCTGGATGGGGATAGAAAAGCGAAAAGAGACTTCACACTTCATTTTTTCTCATTGCCAAACTTGTTTTTTTTTCTAGGAGCACTTTCTGAAGGCATTAGCCAAAGATTTATTCCTGCTCCAGTTGAAAGTATCCTTGAAATTAGACTCTTCCCCAAACAGCAGTGGAAATCAACCTCCTTTTGGTGCCTCGATAAGAAAGTTCAACCATGCTTAGGATAGAGTTACATCCGTTAATGATCCGGGGCGTTGAGTGACCACAAATATGATTTTTGCATCTCATTCGTATACAAAGCAGAATTTTGCTGAGGCAACATGACCCACTGACATCTTTTTCATACATGCAAAGCAGATGCTCTGCTGGCGGGGCACATTATTATGGCAAAACATTTGGGTTTCCCCCCTTTTATATATTGTTGCATCATTCCTTACAGCCAAAACAGATATTACACAGCAGCCTTACTCAATAACTTCCCAATGTTTCTAAATGAAAGATCAAATATAAAAAGCTGCCAGCTCAGTCTGAAGAGAGACGGGAAAGTGGCTTCTAAAAACCTTTCTTACATGCTAATTTTTGCCACTTCAAATCTCTTTCTTGCTTCCAATTTGTCCATGTTTTGCTATTGACTGAGAAAGCAATTTGGAAATGATATCTTAACCACATGTCCAGGTATTCTTTCTCCATATAAACAAGCAAATCCCTCTGAATGACATTTATTTTTTAAAAAAGCAAGAGACCTAGTTCTACTATTTAACAATTGGGTTAGCCCTTAGGTTCCATCACTTGCAGCAGCAGACAGAGAGTAATTCAATTTAAATTGAATTGCATCACAGCAAAGATGGGATCTTAAAACACACAAAGGCATTAGAACATCTGTATCTCTCTTACTGCATGTCTAGGTCCCAATGGGTCTCCCTTGGAATTGTTGCATGATGTCTGTTACATGATGCAATGGTGGGGAAGCTGCAGTTTTCCATCTTCCACATACATCTCACATGCAGGAGAAGTTCAAAAGCATTGAAAGAGACAAGAATTCACATGCTTGAGTAAGGTAAATTTGGGGGAGAATTCCTTTGGCTCTCCTTTATGGCAGTGAACCCCAATGGTGCAGAGGCTCACCCTTCCCTCTGAAATGAGATTGCTCCATAACACTCAATAGAAACACAATTCCATCCAAGCAATCCGTTGTTTTAGTGGAAGGACCAGTCATTTATCAGGAAAACAATCATGTTTTAATGTTGAATCATTTTCAATGAGGAAAGAGAACTGTGCCTTTGTACTGTATTCCAGGAGGAAACTGAAATTTTCTCCTGTCTCATTATTGTCTGTGTCAATGGCAAAGTGCATAAACGTTTGAAGATAAGGCCTTAAGCGAAAAAGAATGAAAATAAATAAAATACAACTTTTTAATAAAAAGCTATGTTTTACAAAGTGACAGTGTGCTGTGATGGATTTAAAATATCTAGTGCTATGAAAACTGTCCATTGGGTTGCTCCATTTCTTAAGAAAATTTGGTCTTGACATTGCCTTTTGCTTTGTTTCAGTTACTACAGGACAGTAACTGAATTTCTTCCTTTTAACATACACAAATTGGCTACTAAAACAGAATTTTCCCTTGGTAAACCATAGAGCAGTATCTATTGATAGGAAAAGGCATCAAATCCTCATTTCATTCTCTTCATTTTAATGTCTTTGAGTTGTGATCAACAGAATGCTGAGGGTATCTATTGACCTTGTTGCTTGACAAAATTTTCTTTCTTGTTTGGCAGAAAAATCCAGCTAGAAGTCAATAAAATCCATTACAGATAGTGTCATTGTTGCTTTATGACTACGACACAGGCCCCAGCTCTTCCAATATTTAGAGATGCCATCTGCAGAGAGGAAATAAATATTAAGTTTAAGTTCCAAATTAAAGATGAAAGGCTAATAGTTTGTGCTACTGAATGTACTTCTGAGGAATTAAAATGGACAACTGATAATTCATGAACTTGGTAAACTTGATAAAATATTAGTAAAATTCATAGCCAGAAGGTACCCAGAATTGCCATGTGGATATTCAATTATGACAAGCTATTTTAAAACCACCAGTCCTTCCTTCCTTCCTTCCTTCCTTCCTTCCTTCCTTCCTTCCTTCCTTCCTTCCTTCCCAGACTACCATTCTTATTTGGTCTGTTTGATCCAAAGTAGCATTGTTCTAGTGCACCACTGTGCAGACATAATTAAGATGCAAACCAGAAATAATATAACATCAATATAGTGACAAGGCATTTAAAATGAGTCCTTGCAATCTATTATGGTTCTATGTTTATTAAAATTTATTTTTATTCTAATTATATAGGCCTAAAGAACAAAAGCCTTGCTTAGTAACCTTCTTACAGAGAACACAGTCAGTATCTGATTTCAGATCATATGGTGATATCTGTCCATGTATATTCCTATGTGATAAGTATTTGTATGCTTAAGAAATTTGCATTATATCTGAAGATAGCTATGGCACACATACAAAATTAAGATGGAACTGTGAAATAGAATGTTGGTCTAGGGCTAAGCTATAGAATACATAATGGAAAATATAGCTTGATGAACTCTTTTCCTACAAAACTAGACAAAAACTGGGATTTTAAATAAGAGAGATAAGGAAAGACACTATTGTAGCTGATGTATGTTGAATTCAAACTAAAAAACAGAAGACAAGTATTTCAACAAAAGATCAGATAATAATAGTAGTGTTAAGTGGCTGGAAAGATCCTAACCCATCATTCCATAGAATGTTTTCTTGATCACCTGGGGAACAATATTGGCTCTTCTTCAATAAGGCCTTTCAGGAGTTGTAGAGCAAACTACTGCTATAATTGCCGTGCTGTGGACGTCTCAGCTATTCACCAGTACCTCCACAACTGCTATCAGCTGCATACAAAGCACAGAATGACAGATACCTGTGTCCATTCGTTTGTCTGTGGATCATATGACTCCATTGTATTTAGGTATGTCTGGCCATCGTATCCACCAACTGCGTATAATTTATCGCCAAGGATGCAGACACCAACAGCATCACGGGGCATGCTCAGTGGGGCCACCATTGTCCAAGTATCAGTTTTGGGGTCATACCTGTACAATAAAAGATGAGGCATACCTGATGAGAACCTATTTAGGAATCAAGATGACTTTTAACATCATACACATTTCTGTTCTACGGGTGCGATAGATTTCTGGGGGACATATTTACAAATTCAGCCTGTTTAGCAGCAGAAGGTAAACATCACAACCTAATTATTTCACTCACTAAAATATTGTCAGTGCCTTCAGGGAATTCTTCTCATTCATTCAAATGCTTAATAATATGGCTATATTCTCGATATACTTTACGTATGCAGATATCTTGCAGTGTGAAGTACAAACATACATTTCAAGCATTAATGTCATAGATGTGTAAGGCATAAATGTTAAGATACGTACAGTATGTGTGCATTGATTGATTGATTGATTTCTTGTCCAGGACTGAACAATATGATTAGAATATCAGACAACACTTATACTTTCAGTTTCCCATTAATTAAAATACCTTCTTTTAAAGATTTGAGTTGGATTAAATATTATTCTGTGAAGCCAAGTAAAACATTTCTTCCTCTTTTTTAACTATATTGTACCTGGACAGAATATTGAACAGTGTTATCAGTAACACTGTTACAAAACTGTCAAAATATTTCAATTATAAATGAATATTAATGTGCTGATATTTTCTTACACGTTACAGCAATTATTTAACTCTGGATGATGGTAAAGGCTTTAAGCAACAGAAAGCTGAAAAGCTTTTCTCCTTACATTCAGCTCAGCACTTGCAAATTGATTTCTTTTTCTATGCAGGAACTTTATGGTATCTCATGTTTCACCTTGGGGCACATCAAGTTATTATGAAGATTAAGCATGCAGCCATTTTTTTAGCACAAGAAATAAAGCTGTAAAATGAAGGCAGCTTTTCAGCCTGCATACTCATTTCTTTCTAAGTCTGTCTGGGGTAGTTTTAAGTATTCTATTACTCCCCTGCTACTCCTTTATAAAACAAAAACAAAGGAAAACAAAACACAATTTCTATTCATTATGGCTGTGTTTTGTTTTCTGTGCTATGATGGGCATTCATCCAGACTCTTGTGAGTGAAAAAGACAATTCTGCATCAAATACTGTAGTGAAGTTTATTGCCCTAAGGCCTGTAAAAATAAAACACACACTTGCTAGGTCTGATGGTAAAATGTCCATCATTCACAGACCCACAATTGAATCTTGAATCCAGGATTTCCCCCCAGGTTTTAAGATAATTGTAAATGCTTTCAAAGGACCTAAACAGAATCAGGGAAAAGCTAAGCAGGGTTGGACCTAATTAGTACTTGGTAGGGAGGCCAGAAGGAACATCAAGGACCTATAGACTGGACTGGAAAGCCAGACAAACATCCTAGATGAAGGCAATGGGAAGCCACTTTGTTGCCCCAAGCACGTAACCATGTAGTTACCAAGAATTCAGTTCCAGGGAGACTGAAACATTACAGCATCTTTTTATTGAGAATATAGACAACAAAAAGATAGAGAAGGAGAGAGGAGGAGAGAGGAGGAGAGAAAGAACACAACTTTTGCCTTCTAATCTTCTACTCCACAAAGAAGTTCCAAATATATTTACTGTATATATCTCCCAAAAAATATAGCAACAAAACCTAGGAATATTTGTGGTACTAAGAACATTTCAAGTCAGTGGCTTTGTTTGTCTGCAGACCCATCAAAGGTAAACTCATGGAGGATGGATACCTTTCAACGTAATCCAAGAGTCTGGAGCAGTGGTTAGAGGCGGGGGCATCGTGGCCTCCGACGGCATAAAGAAAACCATCACAGGTAGCCACACCAACTCCTCCTCTTCTCTTGCACATTGGAGCACACATGTTCCACTTATTGGTGTGAGGATCATAATACTCCATGGAGCTCAAACAAGAACTTCCATCTCGGCCGCCAACTGAGTATAATCTAAAAATAAATAGCATAGTATTATTAAGCAGGAAAGAAAAGCCTTAGTCTTACTCGACTCTGATTTGTATTCTGGTAAGGAGAAGATGCTGATGCTGGGGAAAGTGGAAGGCAAAAGGAAGAGGGGCCGACCAAGGGCAAGATGGATGGACGATATTCTGGAGGTGACGGACTCGACCGTGGGGTAGCTGGGGGTGACGACGGCTGACAGAAAGCTCTGGCGTGGGCTGGTCCATGAAGTCACGAAGAGTCAGAAGCGACTGAACGAATAAAAAACAACAAGGTCAATGTGCTCTGAAACAGACAGACTTGAAGGCACTTTGGACATGGAAGCAGGTCAGAAAGTGGCACTTAATCAGTTGATGGATCAATCCATAGAAAGTGTCTAGTCCCAGTTGTAAAAGAAATCATACTGTATAATCCTGCAAACCATTTTGGAAAATAGTGCTAAATAATCAACTGCCAAGGAATACACACACACACACAAACACACACACGTTTATTTAAATTGTATCTGATATATCTCATACATTTACATGTCATTAACTTCATACTGTAAATACCAAGGCATGTGTGGCATGTCATATATCATTAAAATTGTTTGACATTTTTTCATTCTCCTTTAATTTGACTTAGATAATTTTTATGTATATTTACTGTATTTATAATGGTATTGTATTTTAACTGTGTTTTTTGCTGTAAACCGCCCAGAGTCCCTCCTCGGGGGGAGTCGGGCAGTGATAGAAATGTAATAAATAAATAAATAAATAAATAAATAAATAACACCAGGGTCTGAAAGTACTTTACAAAAGGTAAAGCAACTTGTCCTGGATGTACACTGACAGAAGAACAGCAGCAGAATTTCTCAACACTATTACATCAGCTTTTGGAACGAACCTTTTTTTTCTTCCTAAGTATTACTATAACATCCTCTCTGCTCCTCACAGATGGGCATTTCATCTGGCTAATCTTGATGTTGTACCAACAACAGTTAATGAAGGGAGGCAAAAGACTTGCCTGTCCATAATCCGATCAGCCCTGGTGTAGAAGGCATAATTGAATCAGCATTGATTGAGCTCTGGAGCTGTCCATGGTGCCACACATGGCATTGGGAGTTAGCCTCATCCCTCCTTCCTTATTACTCTGGCTATTCTATGCAAACAATTCTGCATTATTAGCAGAAAAATATTTAGGAAATCTCACAAAAAAGGTCACAAAATATTATACAATCGTGACAAATTAAGGAAACTTTTGGGAATAAATAAATTGTAATAGAAATATTTCCATACCATAGGGCAATAAATTTAGTATTTAATATTTTGATATTTTAATTTAATTACTTGTTTTATATTGTTGTTTGCAGTAGGAAATATTAAGGTAAATAAATCAATCTTATGTACACTAAACGCAGAAAAAAAGTCTAAATAACGTCTATGGTACTTCCTATTGAACAAGATATGTGAGTTTAAGAAATTGGAATATTTTAATTTACAATGTATTTATTTATATAAGTTAATTTATTATCTATTGTAACTTCTTAATTTCTTGGAATGCTAAAATAATTGAAACATTTCAATTACGGAGGAACATCATGTTGACCTCTGTAGAGTTAGACTTAATGCTAGAATAGCCACACCACAAGTATGGTATGCCCAAAAGAGAGATAATGAAAAATGCATCTGTTTTAGATAATATAACTGCTGAAGCATAGCTTTCCATACACAGCTAACAAATTATATTATACTTGGTGGCCACAAATTGTGCAAACTTGCATTCCAATGTACTGATAGAAGTAGACATACTGTATAAGCTGATATATGTGGGATTTGACTGGAAGATACATGAACTATCACATAGAACCTTAAGATTAAAAAAAGCAATATAATAGAGCTATGCCTAGCTATTAGATGTGATTCAGTTCTTTATAGGCATATTTCTAACTTGTCAGGATGATGATAATCAGTAAGGGATGGAAATCATTATTGGAAATGTTGAATACATTTGCCTTCACAACAATGGGCTCCAACAGATGTTCATTTGGAAATAAATATTAGTGTATCCAAAAAGGTTTACTTCATAATCAGAGGGAGAGAGGGATATCAGTGCAATGCATAAAACGATCATGAATGCAGAGGACCAAAAGATCAAACACTTTTCCTTCTGTTTTGGAAAAACACTTCAAAGTGACTGGAGGTGGTTGCAACAAAGTATCTTTTATTGGCACACAAAAACTATAGTGATCACTGGGTTCCTGTCAGGCCCAGCCCAAAAACAACGAAGAGTTAGTGCATTCACACTCCAGTTCCTTATTTGCTCAAACTGTACAGACAGAATCTTGCCAGGCTAAAGCTACTCTAACTGATCTAAGGGGAAATAACCTGGGAGATTCTGGGGCGGGTCTATCCTGAACTTCTTCATTTTCCCATCATTGCCTCCTGGACTGTGCCTCCGCTTATCTGCTCCAAGTCCCAGGAATGTGCTCCCTCCTTCCTGAAGAACCAGTGGCACCGCCAAAATCCACCATCGTTCCTCACCAAAAAACTGCAAAAAAGCCCCAACAAAGCAGAGTTACAAGTTTATATGCCTTTCCACTACATTGAAAAGATGAAGAAAATATTGTAAAACATTGTGTGGCCTCTACACCAGAATGGCTTTGATAGAACATTAGGGGTGACCTTACTAGGTGCCCCTGCATACTATCAGGATTCTCTTCTGATAGATGCTATCATTCAGTTCTATAAACAATAGCATTTATTGTGTCCATATATTCCCTCCTTTCACACCATCCTGTTCACACGCTAAGGAAGGACAAAGGTCTGGTTTCCATTTCCTGTCTCTATTCTAGGGTCACAGCAGTAGCCTACAGTATGTGTGATTTTACTACAGTCTTGCTTTCATTAAGGTATAAGCCATTTCTAAGCAGAAAATAACACCCTGACTACAATAAATGAATGATAAACCAATGAAATTCCACACTTCAGAGGTTCCTTCCGCAAAACTGTGGTCTTATGGCACAATGGATTGTTTTAATAACTGCACAATGAGCACACCAAAGAAGTAAACTGCTAAATGGATTGTTTTCTTACCTTGTTTTGGTACCACTTATTGGTGGTATTTTGTCTGTCTTATTTCACAAGACATCATTAACTAGCTCAGGACACTGTGTTGCACAAGGATTTCAATAATATCCTCACCATATTGATCATTGGGGGGGGAACGTATCCACTCTGTTCATTCAGAAAGTATTAATCATGCAACAGTGTTCTTCAGAAACTCTGAACATACAGTTCTCTGGAAACCACAGAAGCCTTTGAAATAATTTTCATCTGATGTTACTGATAATGGAACAGATCTATAATTTAGTAGGACACATCCATAACATTTTTAAGGACTTACGCTTGGTTTTCAAAGAATCTGAGTTGAACAAACAATAGCTTTTACCTAGCTTAATATTTACCTGGTTTAATATTTATTATATTTAAATACATTTCTTTACAACTCTTCCAGAACAGGAAATGATTTGTGGTGTTCTGGATGTATTCTGTCTTCAGTTAATTACTTCTAGAAAAGAATGAACCAACCCTGGAATGGCCAAACTGGCAAATTTTGGGAGAAAAATGGAGCATTCCTTCATTCAGGAACACTTCATTTTACACACAATTAATCATAGTGACACCTTGACAAGATGAAAGGACACAACAGACCTAGACACATTGACTTAGAATTTAATTCCATTCAGCACAATGTGGCTTATTCCCAGGGAACCAGTATGACTACAACTTAGCTAACAAAAGTTATTATTTTGTTGGAGAAAAGGAATATTAAAATATAAAAAATTAAAAATATTAAATTGAAAATATTAAAAATATTTCTCATTCTGAAAAACAAACAACTCCCCAAAAAACTGTATTTAAAACAAACATAATACAGACCTCCAATGATTCTATTTTCTATTGTGTAAGAAGCTCTATGTATAATGGTTTGCAAGTTTTAATTCTACCCAGAATGTTTCTGCCTTCCTGCCTTCCTGCCTTCCTGCCTTCCTGCCTTCCTTCCTTCCTTCCTTCCTTTCTTTCAAGAATATTCTGGCTAGAATTAAAACTTGCTACACACACGTGTGTGTGTGTGTGTGTGTGTGTGTGTGTGTGTGTGTGTGTGTAGAATAAATACTGATCACCAGCAAAGCTTTTCTGGAGCTACACTCCAGGAATGTGCGATTATGAGAAAAGGTGTTGAAAGATCAGACTCACATACTGAATTATGAATGAAGTCCCGATGATTCAGTTAGAAATAAATGTCAACTGAAGTTTTAGCACATTATGTATTTAAACCTCACATTTGAAGAAAAAGGCAAAAGTCTTCAGGAAACTAAATTCATCCTAAAACAATGAACGGGTGCAATGTGTATTGATAAATATACCCAACAGCTGATTTTCTTAAACTAAGTACAGTTAAAAAGCCTACAGTGATTTCTGCTTATGAGTTTTGACCATGTGGTAACCCAGTGTAGTTGCATATGATCTCTGACAAAAAACCTCAGATGGGAGGAATTCATTTAAACAAACAAACAAATAAATAAATAATGCCAGAAAGAAAGAAAGAAAGAAAGAAAGAAAGAAAGAAAGAAAGAAAGAAAGAAAGAAAGAGACTTAAATAAATAAATAATGTGCCCTTTCAGGTGCAAAGTCTCCAGAGGAGAAAAGATGGAACCACTTTAAACACTTTGCACAGCATTAATATTTACTGTTTGGGAAAAAGAAAACAGGATTTGATTTTACACCTACAAACTGAGTATTCCAATCCTCCCCAGTCAAGGCAAGTTACCTTGGAAGAGTCCCTAACAAGCAGTTGACCCTGTTAGGCATCAAAAACATAAAAGAACAAATATTCTACTTATTAGATCTCATGATTATATTGCCATGTGAGTGAGAAGAATTATGATTTGCTTGTAGGTGATGCATTCACCCATATGTACAGACACAGAGGCAGAGTCATCTTTAGAAAAAAATTAAGTAGTGCTATCAAACTCTTTCCTTGAAATTGGGAATTTTGTTAGATTTGTCTTGGGTATTAAGGCTGCATTTTGCTTTGTCACTGCCCAAACCTTGCTTGCTTTTAATTTTTTGGCAGACTTAGTAAAAGCTGGAGATTCATGCAATGGAATATATAACATTCCTAAGAGAGAAAGTGAAAGAGAGAGAAAGAGAACAGAATACATCTCAGTGAATTAGAGAAGCTGTATCTTGTCAGATGTATGGCTATTCAATCATGGGGAAATAAGAATATACTGCATAACATGTGAAAAATAAAAGTAAAGTTTCTTTTGATTTGAACTAGACTGCTTATGATTTTCATGGAGGCCACCAAGCTGGGCAAAAGACATATACAAAAATACTAAAAATGAGTTTATTGCTGAGGTTATTCATGTGAGTTTCTGACAATAAATATATGCATATATGCACACATAAACTAGAATGTTAAAGCAGTATAAAAATTAACAGCTCGATTCTAGCATATATCACAATAAATCCATCTTCAATGTGCTAAAGGCTCATTTTTATAGCTTACATTTTCTGTATAAATGAGGGTCAAACCTAGGTTACATTAAATATGTAGCATGCAGCTGAACCTTGAAGGAGATACCGTAGTTATAAGAGAAAAGATTTATAGACAAGTGATAGGTCATACTGAGAAAAATACAAATAGAAATGGCATAATTTTGTGGTTGGAGAAATTGGGAAGATTTTGAGTAGAAAAGAAGTGAATGAAAACATTGGGGAGGAAAAGCCAAAGATTTTAATAATTCAGAAGGGAGCAATGAATCATTGGCCAAAGAATAAATCCCAAAGGACCACCTCATACCATCTTCAGAATTAGGGTTGGAAGAGAGCTTCAGAATGGAACTCATCTTTGTTGGCAGACCTTCTTTGTCGTTGTGTTATCAGATAGGTTAGCCTGAAGAAAAATGATAGCTTCGGTTGTTGTTGTTGTTTATTCGTTCAGTCATTTCCGACTCTTCGTGACTTCATGGACCAGTCCACGCCAGAGCCCTCTGCCGGCCGTCACCATCCCCAGCTCCCCAATGGTTGAGTCCGTCACCTCCAGAATACCATCCATCCATCTTGCCCTTGGTCGGCCCGTCTTCCTTTTCCCTTCCACTTTCCCTAGCATCAGCTTCTTCTCCAGGGTATCCTGTCTTCTCATTATGTGGCCAAAGTACTTCAGTTTTGCTTTTAATATCATTCCCTCAAGTGAGCAGTCTGGTTTTATTTCCTGGAGTATGGACTGGTTTGATCTTCTTGCAGTCCAAGGCACTCTCAGAATTTTCCTCCAACACCACAGTTCAAAAGCATCTATCTTCCTTCGCTCAGCCTTTCTTATGGCCCAGCTCTTGCAACCATAGGTTACTACAGGGAATACCATTGCTTTAACTATGCGGACCTTTGTTGTCAGTGTGATGTCTCTGCTCTTAACTATTTTATCAAGATTTGCCATTGCTCTCCTCCCAAGAAGTAGACGTCTTCTGATTTCCTGGCTGCAGTCAGCGTCTGCAGTAATCTTTGCGCCTAGAAATACAAAGTCTGTCACTGCCTCCACGTTTTCTCCCTCTATTTGCCAGTCATCAATCAAGCTTGTTGCCATAATCTTGGTTTTTTTGAGGTTTAACTGCAACCCAGCTTTTGCACTTTCTTCTTTCACCTTCATCATAAGGCTCCTCAACTCCTCCTCGCTTTCAGCCATCAATTTGGTATCATCTGCATATCTGAGATTGTTAATGTTTCTTCCAGCGATTTTAACTCCAGCCTTGGATTCCTCAAGCCCAGCATGACGCATGATGTGTTCTGCGTACAGGTTGAATAGGTAGGGTGAGAGTATACAACCCAGCCATACTCCTTTCCCAATCTTAAACCAGACTGTTGTTCCGTGCTCTGTTCTTACCGTTGCTACTTGGTCGTTATACAGATTCCTCAGGAGGCAGACAAGATGACTTGGTATCCCCATACCACCAAGAACTTGCCACAATTTGTTATGATCCACACAGTCAAAGGCTTTAGAATAGTCAATAAAACAGAAATAGATGTTTTTCTGAAACTCCCTGGCTTTCTCCATTATCCAGCGGATATTGGCAATTTGGTCTCTAGTTCCTCTGCCTTTTCTAAACCCAGCTTGTACATCTGGCAATTCTCGCTCCATTAATTGCTGGAGTCTACCTTGCAAGATCTTGAGCATTACCTTACTGGCATGTGAAATAAGTGCCACTGTTCGATAGTTTGAACATTCTTTAGTGCTTCCCTTTTTTGGTATGGGGATATAAGTTGATTTTTTCCAATCTGATGGCCATTCTTGTGTTTTCCAAATTTGCTGGCATATGGCATGCATCACCTTGACAGCATCATCTTGCAAGATTTTAAACAGTTCAGCTGGGATACCATCGTCTCCTGCTGCCTTGTTATTAGCAATGCTTCTTAAGGCCCATTCAACCTCACTCTTCAGGATGTCTGGCTCTAACTCACTGACCACACTGTCAAAGCGATCTCCAATATTATTATCCTTCCTATACAGATCTTCCGTATATTCTTGCCACCTTTTCTTGATCTCTTCTGCTTCTGTTAGGTCCTTACCATTTTTGTTTTTGATCATAAATGGCTTACCCTGAATTCGAATTGAGATCAGTCTATCGTTTTTTGGATTGTATCCAAGCACTGCTTTAGCCACTTTATTATTAATTATGAAGGCTACTCCATTTCTTCTGTGGTCCTCTTGTCCACAGTAGTAGATCTGGTGGTCATCTGATGTGAAGTGGCCCATCCCAGTCCATTTCAGTTCACTGACACCTAAAATGTCTATATTTAATCTTGACATCTCACCAATAACCACATCCAATTTGCCCTTCCTCTAAATCAATTGTCTGGGTGTGTGACCTTTGCTTGAATAAATCAGATTTCACTGTAATTTTAACTTGATAATGCTGTCGGGTTGAGAACATGGATGAAGAATTGGACAGCTCATAAGGAATTCAGCAGCTCACTGGTTGGTCAGCTAATGGGACAAGCATTGTGAGATGGTGGTCCCAGTCATTGTAAGTTCTCCATTTGGGATGAGTTTTAAATTGCAGCCACTAAATTCTCTGTCTGTCTGTCTGTCTGTCTGTCTGTCTGTCTGTCTGTCTGTCTATCTATCTATCTATCTATCTATCTATCTATCTATCTATCTATCTATCTATCTTCTGTAGTAGGGCTTTGCGAGGTACCTTAGACTTTGCAATTCATTAAAACAACCTGATGAAAGATTGTGGCTGCTGGCGAACTGGATCATTAAAGCAGCACATCTTTAATGTGCAGCCACATTCCTTTTTTTTTTTCTGGGTCACATAGATGCCTCAAAAAAAATGCCACTCCTTCAATGAATAGCACAGAAGGGCTGTAGCTGTATTTGTGCAAAGTCCAAATCTTTCAAAAGGTGCACAGCCAGACCAAGACTTTAATTTCAGTTAGGAGCACCATGGATAGAGAGGCTAATTTCTGGAAAGAAGCAGCTGGAGGGAAGCTTTAAATAAAATAAAAATAAATTGTAAAAAACAGAATAAAAAAAAACCCAGTTATACAACATATTGAATGAAACATGTAATCTGACCATAAATCAATCTGTTATGAGTAAAAAATACCTTACATACTGTATTTCTACAGTGTGTCTGCCAGATGATTGATATATCCTTAAAAAAATAATCTAATATGTAAGATTTTCTCCCTGTGGTTGTTTTTTCCCCCCAGAAATTAGTATAATTTACTCTTACCTACACAGAACCACTTCTACGTGATTGTACAACTAGAAACTACACATGTTGGGCTCCTGTTCAGATGTTGCAATCAATGTTCAAACATTGAAGGAAGTTCTCTATCTGTGTTACTAACTCTCTCTCTCTCACACACACACACTTACATATACACACATCATCCACAAAGCTATTTCTCCACATTCTGCACCATCTGCCAAGGGCTAATGAGTTTCTGTATATTCATGGCACTTTGCTATGTAGTTATCTTTAGAAACATCATAAAGAGACTTCCTTTTCAAAGTGACAAAAGGTTGGTTCTACAATCCTAAAATGTCTGTAATAGAATATTAGTCTGCTATGCTGAAATAATGTTCCCAGAACTGCCATATAACAGCTCAGTTTGCGATATTAAATTCCATGCAACAGTTGGTGTGCACAGTAGTCTTAGTATTGAAATAGTGTTAAAGCCTGTTTCCAATGAACAACTTGTACCAATGCAAACCAAATTGATGTTCCCAAGACCCAACTGAACCCTGTGGAAGATATAAGGATCTGTCTTGTGATTTCCCAGGACGATGTACAACATGGAACTATGAAGCTCTACAACCCCCTGTATGCAGATAATATTAATTCTACCCAAGAAAAGAAAGAAAACTTACTATATTCTACATTGTTCTCCTTCAAAGCCCCACTGTTATCAATGCAACCAACGACAGATGTTATATTGTTGCAAGAAAACAACAAGGCTCAGAGAGCACCAAGGACTCCACAGATGTTATATTATAGTGCCGTAATTCTCTGTGATCAGTTAGACAGAAGCCTCAAATCTATGTTAAGAAAATAACAATGCTAAGTTCAGGTGTGATGTTAAATTGGCTTAGCCCTTCATAATAAACCACTGGTTGGGTTCACACGATGTGATAAGCGAACACTGAACAAAGTACATATTAACTGAATGAATGTCAAGAAACTTTCAAATGCTATTTTAGTGGATGAGTCTAAATAGATTAGTTGGGAAAATACCATAGAAGGAAATATGCCTTACTGTACACCCAAAAATGTGAACTATGGCATAAATTTGACTTCAGAGGAAGCTTGCTTGAGATGCTGCTGCTAAACTTGGTTTTATTTCAGTTTTATCTTACATTTCACAAAATTATCTGAGAATTCTGCTTGTGGCCTTTAACTGGTTTTGCAATGAAAACTGCAAAATGGCTACTTCCGTGCTTCATAATTTTCATGCCCTCGGTTTATTACAAGTATTAAAAGTTTGCATTTTCCATTTGTCTGTATTTTATTCTATTTCATTCAGTTAAATATGGACGTTTTCATCATTTGCCATATGATGAGAGGACTTGTGTATGTGGGGACCCAGCCATAGAAGATATTGCCCATGTTTTGTTCGACTGCAAATTATATGATTCACTTAGGATTAAATTCCTGTCTCCTTTGTTAGAAAGAACAGCACACTGGGATTCTAATCACAGATTATCTTATTTTCTTTCGGGCTCAAATACTTTTATTGTGAATAGGACTGCCAAGTTTGTAGACAAGGCAGTTCACCAGAGAGCCCATTATATGGAAAAGATTGGAGTGCCATGTAGGGGTGATGAACTCATTTGAATTCTGATTAGATATACATGTATTGTATTTATTATTATTTCAGGTTATTCAATTATCTTATTTCCTATTTTGGTGTATTTTTATCAATTTTATCAGTTAAATTGAATTGTATTGTATTCTTGTTATCTTATTTTATCTTTGATATGGTCGTAAGACTAATCAATAAAGTTGTTGGTTGGTTGCTTGCTTGCTATTTCATTCTAGGGATAGAATATATAGATATATTATAGAATATACAAGCACTAATAATAGGGCTTTACTATCACATGTCTTGATCAACTCCTTAAATTTTATCCAGATATCCATAACTAACTGAGATTTTAAAACAGTAACAATAACAGAAATGAAAGAGAAGGATTTTAAAGAGAAAGAAGTCTAAAACTTGTAAGGACAAAACTATTATGAAGAAAAAGCAGAAATGCTGCCACGGCGCATCACCTGCCTTTCTAATTAATGTTTAAACTGCTTAAGCTGAGAGTAAAAGCTACATTACAACACGTGGAGTGTTATTGCAGATAGCCCAAATCTTTTTGTCTCTCCAAGTTGCTATTCTCAGTCCCCCCTACTCACTTGCCATTTAAAGCTGCCACCCCAACGGTGCTTCTGGCAATAGACATATTGGCCACAAAGGTCCACTGTTGACTTTGGGGGTCCCACCTCTCGACTGTATTCAAATAACTCCAGCCGTCATGGCCTCCTACTGCATAAATGGGCCCTTCAAGAACAGTAACTCCTAAAAAGAAGAGGCAGAGAAAGAAGGTAAGAACAGACCAGCAATGGAAGGAAAGGTTTCTAAAGGCTAATGAGAAGCTCAAAGTACGGCACGTGGCAGCAAGGAATTCCTTGGCAATGTAGGGGGCCATGAAGTACTGGCCGGGTCAAGTACCAGAGACACTAGTGAGGGGACAGCTACTGTAATTCCACAGACTGCTGAGGTGTCTGTGAAGAACCCTATTATCTTTGGGCCAGGAGTAGGGACTCTTCCTCTTGGGTGGGTTTTCTATTTATGGATTTATTCATCTGCCCTTTGGGAGCTCCAGGCGCATGGCAGTGATGTAGCATGATAGGGGACAGGTTACATATTTTGAGTGGCGCTGGGATTCGTTTCATTCTTATTTACATTTTGCTGCTTCCCCCCTTTTTTTTAATGAGTTGATTTGCAGAGATTTGATCCTGAAAAATCAGTTTGAACTGAATTTTGGCAGAGCAATCTGGAGATGCTGCCGAGGGCTGGGGGAACCGCATACCCCAGCTGGTACAAGCATTGCCCACCCAGATTCATGAAAAATGTCTTAAGTTTTTGGGATATTCCTGACTGCTCAAAATAACTTGTTTGCTAGTTGTTTTTATTATTGGTTTGTTTTGGTTTGTTTTGAGCATTTGGTAGAGACAACTAGAGAAGCCCATATGAGTGAAGCAGATCTCCTTATGCTGTAAGTTCTGTAATTTCTTGGGCCAGACTTTTTTGAGATTGCCTAAGGGGGCATGGTGGCTCAGCTGGTAAGATGCCAGGCTGGTCAATCGGAAGAGTTTGGAGGTTCGAATCCCTAGCCCTGCATGCGGAGTGAGCTCCCGCACTCGCCCCAGCTCTTGCCAACCTAGCAATTCGAAAGCATGCAAGTGCAAGTAGATGAATAGGTACCACTTCGGTGGGATGGCAACAGCGTTCTGCGTGCGTCATGCCGGCCACATGACCGTGGAAGCGTCTTCGGACAACGCTGGCTCTCGGCTAACAAACGGAGATGAGCACCGGCCCCTAAAGTCGGACACAACTGCACAAATGTGTGGGGGGAACCTTTACCTTTTTAAAAAATATATTGCCCCCTCCTTCCTTAAAGTTCTCCAATCAGCCTACAATAGCCTTATCCAAGGGCAGGACAGCCCCATGATATCTTTCCTTGGCTAAAATTGTTGCTTTAGCTATCATTATCGTCCTTCCAGAAACCATGGGACTTTGAGATGAAAAAATTGCCATGGTCTGCAGGATATAAAGATGCTATGTCATGAGTCTTTCCAATCTTTCCCTCTGTGTTAAGGATTTGAAATATATGGGGACAAAGAAGAAAGCTGCACAATGGCCCAGAGTTTTAAAGAAGGGAGAAGTCAAACATTAAATCTCCCCTTTCTGAAGTTTTGCCATCAAGCCAGCATTAAGTGTAAAGCTGGAGGGTTTTCCTCTGTTCTGCATTTCCAACATCTGGGTATGAACATGGAAATGAATTCAACTCTCCTGGCTAATAACATTTGGATGGTTTATCCTCCTTTGTCAGGCCACCAAAATCAAGCACAATGGAGTAGTTGTAAAGCAGAATGGCTTCCCCCATGCAGTTCCTCTGCCACAGTAGACCACCTGTCAGCTAAATGACAGCTTTTCATGCTTCAGTATTGCTCACATGGGGACCATTAGACTTGCAGACAAAATGAATCCTGAAACTATATAGCTTATTTTCAGACTTCAGATCTCTCAATCATCTTAAGGAATTCTAGGCTTTATACTGTTAATGGCACACATCGTTTTAAGTGTCTCTTATATCTTTCTCGTTGAGATAACTGAAGATGGATTCTTCTCAGGCAGAACAGAAGGATAAGAGAGATAAGTGTTCCAAACATAACTAAAGCTAAAATCATTTTTTACTCCAATGAATATTTTACTTCCTTCCTTTTAAACTCTATTTAGTTCAAGGAACATATCTCTCTCTCTCTCTCTCTCTCTCTCTCTCTCTCTCTCTCTCTCTCTCTCTCTCTCTCTCTCTCTCTCTCAAATCTACCTACCTACCTACTTCTTTGGCCATGAAAGGACTTAAACATGGCCCTTTCTCTGGTTGACTTTCTGACAATGGAGCAGCCATTCTCTTATCTCTGAAGAAGTTCTCTAGATAATATAGCACTTAGGCAGTTTCCAGGATGATATGGTGTTAGAATTAACTGAACTTCCTTCTTGTGTTCAGGAAGAAAAGTTGTGTTTACCAATCTAATTCTGGCGTTGTATGAACACACTTGTATATATCCAATACTAGTCTCAATAAACAGAGACTGGGAATTTATCTGATGCCTTTTACAGTCTGGATGTGCAGGGAATGTAATATGAGGTACCACAAAGGCCTTCTGTTGAGAGAAAATAATAAGCAAGAGAATCATTTTTATTTCTTTAGTTGAGGAGTCTCATTATAGGGGAATCTCTGAAATCATACATCCTATCAGTTCTTTTGAACCCATTTTTAAAGGGTTGCATTTGTATTACTAGTATATATGAAGGCATGTTTGATTTTAGCATTCAGTTTAACTTAAAAGAAATGGATCTCAGGTAAAGGTGTACATTTGTTGTGATTGTCAATAGAAATACATTAGAACTACAGTAGATGTCTTATTTTGATCTCTCTCTCTCTCTCTCTCTCTCTCTCTCACACACACACACACACACACACAGACAAACATATATATGTAAAAGATTCACCTAATAAAGTTTTCTTATTTAACAGGAAAAGTTCATTAATGGTAGCTGAATGTTTCCAAGATTTGGGGAAATCATTTTTAAAAATAAATATGGGACCCTTAAGGCACTGAAAATAAATTGAAAAAGAATCAACATTATTTGGAAAGTAATAAAACTGTGGAGGTTGTACGTAAAAATCAAAAACCTTCGCCTCTTTCAAATATACTAAACAATTTTTGTTACACATCCTTGAGCCTGATCAATTGGACATTTAGCTTTACTGCTCAGTTTTTATATAAGATATAAAATCTATAAATCAAAGGGATACTTAGGATGTGAGTCTATAATCTTTGACAAACCGTTCCAGGGGACCTCACAGAGGAAGGTCTCCCGCCCTGCTTTTGGATGGAGAGATCCAGTCTCAACTTTTCAGTCTTTCATGCCACAGTTTATCTTTAACCAATATAACCCAAAACTACTTCTCAAAACACTGCAATGGCAATCTAAACATTTAGATTATTCAGAGACCAAAGACAAAGAAAAAAAGGTTATTTACTGTAACTAGTACCTTCCAAAACAGAAAGGCCTTTAACAGCTTCTGGAAGGTGATGAGGGAAAAAATAAGGTAGGTTCTGCCACCAAAAAGGCCTTCATGGAAATGTATCTCTAGATGTTGTGAGAGAAACAAGCAGTTTTATATGCAAGAAGGCATGACTTCAGATATTCTGGCTTCAGAGGGCTTTAGTGATTATGACCATTGCTTTCAACTGGACCCAAGAACAACTTGGAACACAGTGTAACCATTTAAATAATGGAGCCACATCTCATCTGGGAAACAAGAATGTTGCATTCTGGACTAATTAAAATTTCCAGTGATTCTTCAAAAGCAGCCCATTGCAGAAGGCAAGTCAGACGTATTATAATTATCTGCCACCCTAACTACATCTGCATTCTCCAGCAATAGATATAATTGGCACGTCAGCCTCCATTATGAAAAGACGCTCCAGACCACAGTTAAGACGGAGAATTCAAGTTCAATGTTGAGTCCAGAAGATCAACCAAGAACTGAGCTTGTGTGTTTAAGGGACATAAAGCAAGCTAGTTTCACTCACCAATAGCACTAGATTCAGCTTTATTCCCTTGAAGCTTCCCATTTCCCCCCAAAATGATTATATGTACAAATAATGATAGAAAACCTGAATAGCTTTTCTGGAATTGCATATTAGGACAGATAGAACTTGATCTTAGTGACACCAAACTCCAACACCCAAATTACCTCCTATAATTGTTGCATTGTGATGTTGAACACCATGAGGATGGGACCTTACAACTCAACAAGCAAGCATCCAATCATCCAGAAAGGACTGAAACCACCAGGACAGTATGCACATGAATTGAGAAGAGAGGGGGAGAGAGAATGAGAATCTGACATGAGAGTAGACTCCATAATGGACTCAAGCCAGATCTTTGTAGTAAAACAGAAAGAGCGAGAAAGCAAATTAATGCAACATCAGAAACAAACAACTTGAGACTAACTGGTCAACTAAAAAGCAAGGCTTTGATGAAAACCATGCCTCCTGCACCAAAGCAAGAGGCTTCAAACCTATTGCAAGAATTTAAACCTTAATTGCAACATATATAGGGCTTCTGTTTGATACACAGCAGTCCCTGGAATTCTTTCATAATGGCTTCTTTAAGTTTTTCTATGATAAACTTATAAGAGCTTTGCATGCTGTGCTTCTAGGCTAGCATCATCTAGAAAAGCCTGACAGGCAGATTAGATGAAAGTCAACTTGGCCAAAGTTCTGTCTCTGTCCTAGAGGCTCTTATCAAGGTGCCAATGATTTCATTTCAAAGCAATTAAAAATCAGATATTCCACATGGCTACAAATTTCTTCAACAGAATCTAAGATCTTCAATGCAAAATAATATCCATTGAGCCCATTAGGGAGTTGACGTTTGCTTAAATTGCTTAAATGATTAATAAATTTAATAATTTACAAATGATTAAATTTGTAGTAAAAATAATTCCTTTTATTTTGGCCTTAAATTTAACATAACTTAAATCTCAACGATTTATCGAAATAAAGTTCCAACTCAACTAACAAAAAAAAAAAACTGAACAAAAAATGCTTGCACATATTGGGATATATATAAACAAATTTGGGGATTCTAAAACATGAATACGATTTTTAGCAGCAGATCAAACAAAATCCAAAAGCTTTATTTATTTAATGTCAATTGTATAAGAAAGAGAGAGTTCAGTATCTAGGACCACACATTAGATGAACGGCCTATTGGGATCCTTATATTAAAACAACATATTTCATGTTTCCCCACTCCAAAACAAAAAAGAAAAAAAGGAGGGTGAGTATTCTACTAAAAGTCACATGTAACAACCAGGGTGTGGTGGCTCAGCGGGTAAGATGCCAGGCTTGTCGATCGGAAGATCGCAAGTTCGGAGGTTCGAATCCCTAGCCCTGCGTGCGGAGTGAGCTCCCGCACTCGCCCCAGCTCTTGCCAACCTAGCAATTTGAAAGCATGCAAATGCAAGTAGATGAATAGGTACCACTTTGGTGGGTAGGTAACAGCGTTCCACGTGCGTCATGTGGCCACATGACCATGGAAGCGTCTTCGGACAACGCTGGCTCTTCGGCTAACAAACGGAGAAGAGCACCGGCCCCTAGAGTCGGACATGACTGCACAAATGTGCGGGGGGAACCTTTACCTTTTTAACCAGCAGTACTTCTGCTTACTTTGTCGGAATTAACATTTTAAAGTCTGCACCATGGAAATGCATGTGTCAGTCAATGTAAGCAGAGAGATTGGCATTAACAAGAAAACTTGTTAGGCAGTTAATATTAATAGTTACACAAGTTGCAGAAACATGTATGAAAATGTTCAACATCAACATAAACAATAACATTTTTTTGCTTTGTGTGTGTGATTTAAATGAACAAAAATGATAGGGAAAAGACCACATTAGGGATCCTGCCCCACTAATTCCACTGACAAAGCAGAGAAGTTTTTTTAGCTAGGTATAAATCCCTTACTCACAATTAAACATTTTCCTTCAACTACTAATAAGCAGATTTTGTAAGTCACCCAGAGTCTTCTGGAGTAGGTGGCCATAACAAATAAAATAATAATAATAACAACAACAACAACTGTCTACTTCAGTAAAATATCTCTGATAACACTACAGTTCTGTACATATCAGATCAAAAGTAAGTTCTACTGGGTTAAGTGCGGCTTACTTCCATATAAGTGAATTTGGGAGTGAGCTCCACGTAATGCAATATAAGTGAATTATAACTCACTTAAGATAGTTTGTTCTCAAAACATTTGCATTAGTCTTTTGCAGTTGATGATGATGATGATGATGATGATGATGATGATGATGATGATTGAATCCTTGTAGATAACAAACTGCACAATGGTTATAAATCCACATCCCAACCTTCTTCAAGGCATTCTAATATCCTAATATATTGAATTATCCTGAATAATGTCCTCAAATACGCACTCATATTTTTCTCCTGTCCTAACTCCAGAATAATCTTGCAGCTGCCCCAGGGTTATACTGACTCTATAACCAAACAAGGAAACTGCAGTCCGCACAACACGTACGCAAGTCATTCTACCCCAAATCTTTCTGGGCGTCCTCCAGAGCACATTTCAGTGCCCTCCTCTCTGCAATGATGGATGGTAGATACTATCAGGCACCCTTTAAACACAGAATTTGTTGTGTTTGTCCCCCTGATGAAAGTGAAAACCTTGGTATATGTCTTCCTGAAGTCTAGATTTTTACAAGGAGCTCTATCCTTAATAGACAGACTGCCTGGCCATTCAGACCAATGGAATTTAGAATTTTCTAAAGATAACTTAAGCACCTTGAAATCACCCATTCAGTAGCTAAATTCTGTGCCCAAGCAATAAGGCTTCACTATGTTCAGACCCAACAACCAAAGTAGGTGATTTATTTAATTGATCAGATTCTATTGCATTTTAAAATTGTATTGGGTTGTTTTAACTTTTATGATCTGGCCTTAGACTGTAATAATAAATGTGTGTTGGTTTGTTTCTTCATTCATTCTATCACACTGTCTAAAACTGCCTTAACAAAATAATTTTTAATGATTGTCATGAGAAGTTGGAAACTATTTTCTTGTCTCTAGATATAGTACAATGGAAACCTTCTCTCTATTTTTCTAAAGTACATGTCCCATATTTAGCATCTGGTATAGATACCATAGAGAGCTAGTTTGGTGTAGTGATTAAAGGCATCAGCCTAGAAACCAGGAGACTGTGAGTTCTAGTCTTGCCTTGGGCATGAAGCCAGCTGGGTGATCTTGGGCCAGTCACTTTCTCTCAGCCCTAGGAAGGAGGCAATGGTGAACCACTTCTGAAAAACCTTGCCAAGAAAACTGCAGTGACTTGTCTAGGCAGTCTCTGAGAATCGGACACAACTGAATGGATTAAGAAAAAAATAGATACCATAATCCAAAGTCCAATTTGTTCTATCATGTATGTTCCTATGTCTTAGCTAGTACAAAATAATCAGTGTCATGGAACAACTAAGATATGCATTTCAGTGACTTTTGATTTACCTATTTACCTCCGTGAATGTCTTAGTTCGTTCACTCACCTGTTGTGAGTGAATTCCATTGCTTAACGGCATGCTGGTTTAAGAAGTACTTCAATTTCATGCTGGTTTAAGAAGTACCTCAATTTATCAGTCCTGGATTTTCTCATATTTAGTTTCAGTTGATGATTTCTAACTTTGTATGGGCTGATTGTTTTATGTCCAAATTTTTCCCTATCATGTCATCCCTTGCTTCCATTCACTCTAAACAAAGATGCTGGATATATACTACATTCAATACAATTCAAAATACAATTCAATCTTTCCAGAAGAAAATCAAGCAAATCCAGGTAGCGTGCAAATCCAGACCTAATTACTTAAGTTGCCTTAAAGTTTTGCTCTTAAAACTTTCTCTATTTTGCAAATCTATCACTTCTAACCCTTACCTAAATGTAGCTTAAATTCATGTTGAAATGAAACTGTTTATTGCGGTCATGGACCAATACAAGGATAATGTTCTATAGTGGTGTACATAATCTGTCTTAGAGTATACATAGTCTATTTTAAAGAGATAACAATATAATATTAAAATAGAAAATTAAAACTTAAAATAAATATAAGATGCATTTGTAGGCCTTGCTAAAGTCTACGGGTGTGACCTGAGTTGCTGCCTATAATTTTTATTTTATTTATTTATTTAATTTATTCCCCGCCCATCTCCCATACAAGGGACTCTGGGCGGGTTACAATAATTAAAACTTAAAAATTTAAAATTTTTAAAACCATACAAGATAGAAAATATATAAAAAATATATCCAATATAAAATAAAATAAAATAAAATAAAATAAAATAAAATAAAATAAAATAAAATAAAATAAAATAAAATAAAATAAAATAAAATAAAATAAAATAAAATAAAATAAAATAAAATAAAATAAAATAAAATAAAATAAAATCCAAGATGGATTGGGGACCGTAGCACAGGTCATATTGCTACGGGGCCAGCCAACCCCAGGAGGCACTACCACCTCCGCTGTAATGGTTGAAAATATAAACATTCAGGTTATATAGCATATAATATATATAAAATATATGTTTAAATGACTGCTGAGAAAACAGTGAAAAAGTATGTAACCTTAATGACTACTGCTAATATCAATGTGTCATATGTCCAATTAATATTATATCTTTTAAAATTATGTTTATTAAAAGGTACTGCAGAATGAATTGGCTACAGTCTTATGTAAAGTCCTCCAGATCTGTCACTACAACCTAGCATTGTGAAAAATCTTTCAAATTTGAACCAGGTCAAATTCACAATGTCCCACTTCTAGCTCAAACTAGTTTTTTTGAGTACCAAACAGCTGTCATGCATTCAAAATGGACTATCTTGATTATGATATCTGAAATGTTTTGCAATTGAAACAGCTCTCCGTGCCATCTGAAACATTGTGTTTCAAGCACAAAGTGATTCCAAAATTATTGAAACAGCATGTTCCAGTCTCAGGGCAGAGCATTATCTCTCCATCTCTCTGCTTAGAAGATCTCTAGCATCTCTGCCCAGTGAATCAAAATGCAACCATCTGTTCTCATTACCTTGAAGTTCTTCTTATTAGTGGAACATCTAGTTCTCTATGTTTCTCTCAACCCATCAGCTCTACAGTACATCTACCATGTGACAAGGGTAAAGTGACATCCATAGAGAAGCAACTATTGTTACGCCCTATTGAAATAAAAATCTATTCTCCTATTTAATTTAGAAATGTTAGGAGGAATCATCCCTCTATCATCATCTTTTCAGTTCTTAAGTTAGCTAATTCTAAGAAAAAGATACAAATACACCTATAATAGAGTAGGTATGAAAAACTGTGGCAGGAAGACAACTGTTTAATGACTTTTAAACATCACTTTGAGTTATAAAGGCAGCAGCCAAATTCAGTTTTTGGGCAAGGAGTTACGAAGAAATACTGATCAACTTTTAATTTAAAACAAAGACACTTTCTTCTTCAATTTCTTTCATTTGTTTACCATTTCATTATAAATTAGGGGTTCATAAAATAATAATTTTATACCCTACCTCTCCAAAATATTCTTTCAAGCAGCTGAAGGCCCATCTGAAGAACAGATCAGGATTTATCTGTAAGGTCACCAGTCTATCCAAAACAGTACTAACTTTCAGAAAGCAAAGCAGGAGCTGGCTTCATACATTTTCTGTTATGAAAATCTCTGGAGCTACTTGAAATCCAAAGATTGAAATGATGATGCCTATATATGAGTGCATTCAGTCACTATGTTACAGCTACAAGTATGATTCTTGGAAATAATTACTATCTGAGAATGAAAGAAGCATATTCTGAAGTTTACTTATAAATTGGGTGATATGTTATCTTATTCTAAAGTCGAAATAAAGTACAGTTTCAATATCCCATTTTTCCCTGTTTATATTTCCTATCACTATGAATAAAGCAATGCTAAGTAGATCTGAGGGGCATGGTGGCTCAGCGGGTAAGACGCCAGACTTGTCGATCGCAAGTTCGGAGGTTCGAATCCCTAGCCCTGCATGCGGAGTGAGCTCCCGCACTAGCTCCAGCTCTTGCCAACCTAGCAATTCGAAAGCATGCAAATGCAAGTAGATTAATAGGTACCACTTCGGTGGGTAGGAAACAGCGTTCCATGTGCATCATGCGGCCACATGACTGTGGAAGCATCTTCGGACAACGCTGGCTCTTCGGCTAATAAACGGAGATGAGCACTGGCCCCTAGAGTCGGACACGACTGCACAAATGTGCGGGGGGAACCTTTACCTTTTTAAAGTAGATCTGAAATATGGGAGCTGCTCCTGGATTCAACGTATTTTTGTTGACGGAGGCAGTTTAAGAATAGAGAATTATTTTTGTTTGGCACCAGCTTGCATCTAGCTGAGTTGTGCATATTGGCACAAAATGGCACACTTTGAGTAGTGATCAATAGGTTTTCGATCCCAGTTGATACAGACACCTTTCAGAAAGGGATCTCTTACCTAAGCCATGCCTATGAGTAGACATTGGAGGTAAGACTGTCCACGCCTTTGTCTTTGGATTGTAACATTCAACAGTGTTTAATGTCTTTAAGCCATCCCGGCCTCCAATTACAAACAGCTTGTCATCAATAATAGCCACACCAAACTGTAGCCTTCTCCCATTCATTACTCCAGCCTGGATCCATATATTGGTCCTAAGATCATACTTCTCGATGGTTGTAGCACCTGCTGAGAAACATCAATAATGAAATTAGTGAGAGCACAGAATTACTCACTTGATTTATAGGAAAAAATGCAATTAAAAAAAAGTTCCCGTTTTTAAAAGTAAACAACCCCCCCCCATTATATCTGACAAAACACATTTAGAATTTAATTTTTCTTTTCATTGGAATAAAAACAACAGCCCAACAATCTTGGCAAATTTACAGATCCTTGAATCCAGTTATTAAGACAGAGTACATCTGTGTAAATTCCATAGTTCCTATGCAGCAGATTTTACTTCCCTATTATTTTGGCAGCTGATCATACACTAATCCCAGGGGGAAAAAATAATTATTTTAAATTTCAGATGAGAGAATTCACGCCCAATAAAGCCCACTATTACTACATATTCTGTTTTTTGGTCTGAATTGCTTCCACTGCTAGTTGGATCCACATATTTTGAGGCTTAGATTTCAAGATTCCTCTTTATGTATTTTCTATCAGGATGCACGTTTCTGTCTTCAGCAGCATTTCTCACCAACATGATGCAGAACATAAACTTGCCTCACATGCATCATACAATCCTTGTATGGGAAGAGGTCTTTTTGGCCAGGAAGTCCAACTTCTCCTCAGTGTAGGAATCCAGATTAAAGCATCCTGGACATTTGCTTGAAGAACCCACCACAGAGGGATGTACCACCTACCGGGGTCATTGATTTCCCCCTTGAACTGATCTTATTCTTAGGATAGAAGGTTATAAGTAGTGGCCTGAGCAAATGTACAACCTTAATCAACAGAATACAAAACAATGCATTTCCGTGTTTGTGGAAAGCCTTTCTAAAAGAGCAGAATTCAAAATCAGAGAACATTCATTATAGTTTGCAATTAAATATTTTAATCTATTTCTATAAAATGGGGAAAGACGTTAAGCTGCTTCTGTAAAAGAGTCTTTCAAAATAAAAGTTCTATAAAAATTAAAGAGCTATTCTCCTAACTGAAGAACAAACCAAACCAAAAAACATTAAACTTTGTTAAAACTAAAGTGCTTAATAATAATAAAAATGGTTGTGTAATTTGAATTCTATTTGAATCTCAGTGTAACAGAACAATAATAATGTAGATGCCCAACCGGAGATATTAAATTCTCTTCTAATTTGCTGTTCAACTACAAGGAATATGAACTAATTTCTGCATTAAATTATATTTAAATGCTTTTTTCCCCCGTAGTTGTTAATTCAGAACTAGAACGTATACAAATGAATTAACTCTCTAATAAAAGTGAACCAAATGCAACATTCTTTGTATAGTTTTTATTCATAATGTATTACCAAGCATATTGCTTGAAATTCTCTTCAATTGATATTGCTTGAAAATATAATGGACTCTGCCAACTTACAGAAGTAGCTGTTTGGATTTAACAGTTTCAAAGACCCTGTTCACTCTATCTCAAACCTAAAGTGATATCTTGTAGTTATAACTTGGCTAATGCATTTTAAAGGTTTTAGAACTAATTTTGCATTATATGTTACACATTTGGCACAAAATCTTTTAGAAATTGATTTATAACTATATATGGGTCATGTGGCTTGTTCCTTCTGACTCACTATACTAGAAAAGAAAACAGGATGTTTTTTTTTTAAATAAACAGTGCTGTCCATTAAATGACTGTGGATCCTTTGGTAATCTGAAGGCTATCTTTGTGTATTTGTGAACTTGCTTCTTAACTTACATTTGACAAGAGGTTTTTCTTTTATTGGACGTTTGATTTCAACCAAGCAATCTGGCCTGTTCAACATCGTTTAGCTCTGTCACTCACACATCCTCCTGAAAAGTATTTTTTAATGTAAGTCTATAACCGTTACTCTAACTGAAAATTTTAGAAATTAGAGTTGCCATTCAAATTACATAAATTTAAGTGCAAAGAGAACTGGAGATTTCTCTTTTATAAGCACTGGATTAAATCAAGGATTCCTAAAATAATTTTTTGCAAAAGTAGGTAGGATTAGAAAATATGTCTCTATAGAACTCTTTAATTAACTATACCCTTCCATGGTACAGATAAACAAGCAGTTTATGTCATTTTACATGTTGTCAGTGAGTTTGTTCTTAATTCTTTGCACAGATTTCACCATATTATAAACTGTTTTCCTAAGATAGGACTGTATAGTTTATAGGCTCCAGAATAAAGGCTATCTGTCTGATATTTGACTGTAGAATAAACCACACATCATGTTCATTTCCCTGAAGTTAAATGAAGACCAATTGCTACAAGTTTGAACATCTCTGGGGGGGAAAAAAGGCAGAATAAATATTCTTTCTGCTGCCCAGGTTATTTTCTGTCTTCTAACAAAGTTCTCCTTGATATCTGTGTCAATAACCAGTTCAATCACATTTGTTCCACTTCAATAGATTTATTTTTATTTCAACACATAGGGTTGCAGGCCAAGGTCATCAGCTGACATCTACTTGAAGCAACATCACTAAATCTTGAGCAAAATGGTCAAGGTCTATGTCAGCAACAGCTTTAAAGGAGCAGAATCAGTCAAAAGAACTTCAGAGGAAAAATGATGAACAGGCTTATTGCAATCACAAGATAACCACGAAGAGGTTTCAACATTAACACATTTTTATAACTTTGAACTCAGACTTAGTCATACCAAGTTAATCATGTCTGGTTTAAGTCCCACTAATTTCAGTAAATCTACTCGAAGTACAATAAATTTAGATCTATCTCATAGGTTCTTCTTTCCCTAAAGCAAAATATGGCAGCACTAATTTACCAATAAGCTAGTAAACTCAACTTCTAATAATGTAGGTATTTGTGATAAATACAAACAATGTACATACTGTATGCAAATATAATGTTGCTTTGTATTTAAAACTACAATAAATATGCTGACGGGCATTTAAACATTATAAAGCAGTGTATAATAATGCTTAATACATGATATATTTCTTTTAGTAATCTGTCAAAGTGTTTTGTTACGAATATTGGTTTAAAAGAAATCAGCTCTTCAACTAAAGGAAGCATTCTAAACAGTTCAGGTTTTACTCTATATTAGAGCTATGAGATCATACTCAGATCATGGCATCTGGTCCCATCACTTCCTGGCAAATAGAAGGGGAAGAAGTGGAAGCAGTGACAGATTTTATTTTCTTGGGCTCCAAGATCACCGCAGACAGTGACTGCAGCCATGAAATTAAAAGACGCTTGCTCCTTGGGAGGAAAGCTATGGCAAACCTAGACAGCATATTAAAAAGCAGAGACATCACCTTGCCGACAAAGGTCCGTATAGTTAAAGCTATGGTTTTCCCAGTAGTAATGTATGGCTGTGAGAGTTGGACCGTAAGGAAGGCTGAGCGCCGAAGAATTGATACTTTCGAATTGTGGTGCTGGAGAAGACTCTTAAGAGTCCCTTGGACTGCAAGGAGGTCAAACCAGTCAATCCTAAAGGAAATCAACCCTGACTTCTCATTGGAAGGACAGATGCTGAAGCTGAAGCTCAAATACTTTGGCCACCTAATGCAAAGAGAGGACTCCCTGGAAAAGACCCTGATGCTGGGACAGACTGAAGGCAAAAGGAGAAGGGGACGGCAGAGGATGAGATGGTTAGATAGCATCACCAATGTAATGAACATGAATTTGAGTAAACTCCGGGTGACAGTGGAGGACAGGAAGGCCTGGCGTTCTATGGTCCATGAGGTCACGAAGAGTCGGACACAACTTAACGACTGAACAACAACAACAAAGAGCTATGAGATTTGGGTCAATAGCATTCAGTTCTGTCATTATCAATACCTTTCCCAAATTGAACCTAAGCTGCAAAATGCTGCCTTGAAATTCTGCAGCAAAATATATCTCCTAGGAATCTTACAGATAACAGTCATTTTGTTCCAAAAGTTAAAAAATGGCTTGACATCACTATTAAATAAATTTGTGCTGAGAAAAATAGAAAGCTCATTCAGGGCATTATTTACAAAATGGAATCAAGTGTCACTTTCTAAATAATGAATTGGAATTGCGGAAAGTCTTAAATTGAAATGCCTTGGATACTATTCCTAATATAAAGGTTTTTCCCAGCTAACAAGCCCTCAGTAGTTGTTACACTGAAGTGATTTTTACAGGCTATTACAGGCTATTTCGCATTTCCAACCCCCCCCCCTCCACTTCTTTTTCCTGTTTCTGCAACAATTCAGTTTCCAAGGCTCCTGCTGAGGCATCCTTTGCCTTTGCCTCCGTCCAATTTGAGGAGGTGGTTTTCTGATCAACAGGTCTTCTTATTCATTTTAGCTGCCCATATTGTCCTTGACCAGGTTCATACAATGAACCAAGTTTTAAAACTTCCTTGACATCAGTGAAGAAAGAGAGAAGAACTTGCTGTCATTAACAGAATCCTAAAACCCAACCCTCAGCTTCCAGATGACCTCACATGTGGAGCCTTAAAGACCAAGGGTTATCTATTGTTTTGTGATCAGGCAGGACCATACATTTTGCTCAATTGCTCTTGGCAGCTGGTGAGGGGCAGGGAAGAAAAGATTCCTATCAACACCTTCTGAGAATACCTAGCCCCAAAGGAGTAGAGCTGCTGGAACAGAAAGTTTCTTACTCCCACGCTATGTGGGCATCCCTGATGGACACCGTCAGGCTCCCATTAAGGCAGGACAGTCTCAGTTCAGAAAAGCAGAGAATGTAACAGCCATCAGAAAATGCAAATGAGAAGAGAAAGGCTACAGCTTTATTATAAAGCTTCAAGCAAGGGAGGAGAGCACACTCATTTTAAAGTAGGAGTGGGGTTAAATTCTGCACCTGCTACTTTCCTGTTTAGTAACTGTTGTCTGTCTCTTACACTGACCATTCCTGAATTCCAATAAAGATTTAGTTCCTAGCCCAGTTTGTGCAGGTGTTTGGGGACCTTCATCTAAGCTTGTATCAGCCTGCAGATACCGCGAATAAATAGATGCTGACATAGGTCTTCCACCAAGGTGACCAAAGCTGTTTTTGACCCAAAACCTAGCCCAAACCCAGACTGAAAATGATCTGGATAATCCATTTCAACTGCAAAAAAATGAGACTGTGGTGCTACTGCTTGCTCAGGACTTTATTTTCTCCTGCTCCCATGAAAGTCGGTCATTCAGAGAGGGCATGCTGCGGATCCTGTCCGTAAAGGAATGTCACCTGACGGGGTCTAGGAGGCGTGCCTTCTCGGTAACGGCGCCCACCCTTTGGAATATGCTACCCCCGGAGGTGAGGCAGGCCTCATCGCTCCCGGCCTTCAGAAAGAACTTAAAGACCTGGTTCTGCCGCCTTGCGTGGGGGGAGGGGGGGAACAGTTCCTCTTGGGGATGGCTGGTGCCATAGGGCCCTTTTAAACATCCAAACATCATACCACCGCATCTTGGATTTTTATACTTAATTTTAATATATTAGAGTGTTTTATTGGGTTGTTTTAATTGTCGGATTTTAATTTTTGTGTTTTGTAAACCGCCCAGAGTTCCCTTGTGGGGAGATGGAGCGGTATATAAATTGAAACATAAATAAATAAATAAATAAAAAATCCTGGGAATGGTAGTCCAGAGCCTAATAGAGTCGGTTCCTTTACCCCTCTCCCTTCACGAGCGGTGAATTGTATATATTTGGAATTGATGTATAATTGAATTGTATATATATGATTGTAAGCCGCCTAGAGTCCTCCACTAGGGAGGGGATAGGCGGGGTATAAATAGCACTATAAAATAAAATAAATAAAAATAAATAAACTAGGAATCTGGACAAAATTACAAAGATGGTGGGATCCAGTAAGAATTGGCTATGTTGCCTTGTTAACTTGTAAGGCATGGACTAGTCCCATAGTTTAATACAGTTTTCAAACTACTAAGACAGTTAGGAAATGTAACATTGATTATAACATATTTAACATTAGTGCTGCATTTCCACCAGAATAAATTATCTATTTTACAGAAAAACAGTAACTCAGTTCCTGTAGCCTAGGCTTGGGACTGGATTTCATTCTAGAGAACATCTAATAAGATGAACAAATTCAAGATGTTTACCGGGGAATGATGTGCATAAAGCAGGGCTTTCCAAAGTGCCGCCGCTGGCAACACACTAGTGGCGGTGGCGGTGGCAGCACGGCGGTGGTGCGCGCACGGCGGCGGCGCGGGGGGGCGCACGTGCACGGCAGTGGCACGGGGGGCGTGCGGCAGCACATGCGTGCACGGTGGCGGCGCGGGGGGCGTGCGGCGGCGCACGCCGCCGCTTCCGGGTGGTGTGGCGACACACCACGCTATGTGTGGTGACACACTTTTGTGTCGTGACACACAGTTTGGAAAGCTCTGGCATAAAGAATAATCTAAGCCTCCCCAGAAAGAGGTTGGGGACACATCTGCATATCTCCCAGGACCCTTAATAGGTGATCATGGGGATACTATGGCTAGTCATACCAGAACTGTTAAAAAATGGGTATATAGCTACTACATGAAAGAAAAGAAAAATAATCCTTTCCCACAGTCTATCTAGAAAACAACTATTAACTAGTACCTTTATTGTTGTCCATTCCTCCAACAGCATACAGACTCCCAACAGTAGATTTCCTCGGCTTTGTTCTTGGACTTTGCATAAGAGTTCGTCTTTCTGGCAAAAGATGGTATTTCATGGCTTCCAGAATCAGCTTCTGACATTCCAAGTCATCTTTAAAAAGTGCATGGTTTTCTAGGTCAGCTAAAATCTGTAAATTATATGAGTTGTGATTTATTAGTGTTATCCTACTTCTTATGGCCTGATCCTCAGTTCTACTCGCACAAGCTTCAGCAATGTAGAAGTCTTGGGCTTGCAGATGACATTGAGGAGGCCTTTTTTAGTAAATAAAAAGACAGAAATAAATCCCCAAGAATGACAATCCAGATTAACAGGTTACAAGATGACCATGGTATTACTTGGGGCAGTAATCATTGAAATAGCTACATGCCTTTATAAGATGGAAATGAATTAGCATAGCAAGCCAGAAACTAAACTGTTAGCCATCCTACTTTTCAAAGAAGTGATACATGACCATGAAATTGTGGGAACAGGAGACAGATTGACACTTCTGTGCAAAGGGGCACATTCTTTTCAAGTGGAAGTCTTAGTGTTTGAATGTAACCCCCCTTTTACTTTTTTTCAAGAAATTACACTAAATTCCAGCATTTGAACAATTGATATTTCCCTCTTCCCAATGAAAAGATGTTTGGTTGACTTCCTTAAATCAGAAATGATACTTAGTTTTCTTTTTCCTAAGGTCAGAGAAAGGTATCCTACATCCTTCTCCCAAACAAATCTTGTTTTAACATGAAGTTCTCATACAGTACTTCACTCCGCACAACATCTTGATTGTAAAATACTGCAGCTCAAACACAGGATTAGAGATCCGTGAAAATTGGGATAGGTTGGGAAATGTGATTTCTTCTGAAGCAATGCTATATTGGCTGGGATATGTATAAAGGTAGCCTGCTTAATATGTTCACTAATTGTGTCTCCAAACAGTGGCTCTCATTCAAATGGCCATAATCAACCTCAGCCAACACCTGGCCTGGACAATGCAAGACACAGGAAACTTTGAAGACTTGCAAATAAGAAAATTAACATAGTAGTAAAGACCACAAATATTCTGCAGTCACCAATACTAATGGTAGTGGCCATTCGTTAAACCTGAAAATGTGTAATGGGAAAGGGACTTACTTAAACTGCAGGAATCAAAATGACAATTTGCAAGATTTCTCTGTGATAATTGCATTGTGAAACATCTGCTCACTTTATATCACAACGTAAGTAACTGTACAAAGATGAAGAAACTGTGACAGCTGCAAACAGAAGATCCTGGCCACCTTTTAGATGATGGAGAAAGCAACACAAGGGAAATGTTTTGGGAGGATGAGTTCCAGAGATGACAGCAATCATAAAAGTGAAAGGTGGAAGACTAGCTGGGAACTACATTCTTGTAGTATACTCTGCTACGGGAATGCCTTCATCCTTAAGGGAAAAAATGGTGGCATGTGATGAGATGCTAATAAATCCAATGGAAATAACTTTATCCTTGCATGAACAGGAAGCAGAAAGTGAAACCAAGGAGACTTTGTAGTCATGCTATGACAAGCAATAGTACTATCCCAATATACAGTACAGGTAGTCCTCACTTAACGACCACAATTGGGACTGGAATTTTGGTTGCTAAGCGAAGCAGTCATGAAGCGAATCCAACCCAATTTTACGACCTTTTTTGTGGTGGCTGTTAAGCAACCCATGTGGTTAAGTGAATCACACAGTTCCCCATTGATTTTGCTTGCCAGAAGCCAGCTGGGAAGGTTGAAAATGGTGATCACGTGACCACAGGATGCTGCGATGGTCATAAATGCGAACTGGTTGCCAAGTGTCCAAATCATGAACATGTGACCGTGGGGACATTGTGACAATTGTACGTGTGAGGACCGGTCATAAGTCGGTTTTGTCGGTGCCATCATAAGTCTGAACTGTGACTAAACAAATGGTTGTTAAGCGAGGACTACCTGTAGACACTTGAGCAAAGATGAAAGGCATAGATAATGAGATAGGCTACATAATAATCAACCTAAGAAATTGCAAACTGCAAGCATTATAAATACAAATACTATTTTGTAGCACAGGTGTCTTACAATTGAGAGTCTCCCTTTAGAACAATATTTTAGGTTACATTTTCTTTATTTTGTTTTTTATTATGGCTTCTTCAGGAAGCTTAAGATGGTAGACCCAGTGCAAACCCAGTGAATTTAAATTCAAGAGAAACTTATGATATGGTAAATCTGAGAGGAGATCCTCTACAATACCATTTTCAAATGTAGACTGAGCATTTGATGTAACAAAGCCCTTAAATGACCCCAGGAATTAATGATTGCACCAAGATCAGAAATTCCATCTCTCAAATTCACATCCCGCTTGGATTAAAATGGTATGAATAATGTTACTTGATATATCTCAGAGATTTATCTGGGAGCTAATGTCTAATGTCAGCTTAAACAACAATAATAGCAACAAAAAAGCTTAAATATATTCTTGGATAACGGTCAAAATATATAACTAGTTTTACTGTCTAACTGGGATGAATTTAGAAATTATGGCTGTTGCTGATGCTGTAAAAATCTCCCATATAGTAAATTAACCCGTAACATTGGTTCAATAAGCCTGCAAAACAAACATTAGGCTCCTGTCCCTGTGCATTTCATCTTCCCAGAGTGTTACACAGAATAACTAAAATTTAATTAGCTGCTGCCCTTGTGCTACCATAAACTTTGCTTCCTTGCCATGCGTGCGTCCACAGGGGAATTGTACAGGGGTTCGTTCAGAAATAAATAATCCATCTTACGTATCTGTGACAATTTCTCCGTCAAGGGAAAGGCAATATTTTCCTCTCCTTTCTCTGTAATATCTAATCAACATATGCATGTCCTGACATCACAATTTTATATTTTTGCCAGCACAACCTACACCTGGAAGCCAATTCATATGTTATGGAAACACCCCATAAAATGTAGGGACATCTGAAAGTTGTTGTAAAAGTAACAGAGAAGAGGTGGAAGATAAGGCTGTCTTTGTTACTTCAATCCTAGTTTCAGTTTATAGTTTTGTAGTTTCAGCCTCAGCAACCATTATTTTATCAGCATTTTTGTTAATAGAAGATGCAGGCAGGGAAAGCTATGTCTAATTTACTAATAGTAGAGATGAAGGGGGGGGGGGGAATTGCTGAGCTGAGATCCAGGTATGAATTTGGGGGGTTGTGGTGGGATCATAAACTTGATTGAAAGATTAGGTCAACTTTATACAAACCCAAATTCAGAATAGAAACCGGAATCCAAGAAATGTTTCCTGCATCCCTTCTATTTTCCCTGTTGGTTATACTAATATCCTAAAGTTTTCAGTCTTCTGTCTTTCTGGCACTTGAAGAATGACCATTGCTAACAAGGATAATATTAGCTTATGCTCTTAGTGGGACATGCTGCCTGGTATAATGAGAGGGTAATTTATTTGCAAATTCCCAACTTGACCAAGGAATTAACTTTAAGAATAACTTCCGACCAGCCTCTCTGTTCAGTCCAACTTACCTCAAGCTGTGGAAATACACAGGTAGGTTAGGCTGAAAGAGAGGGACTGGCTCAAAGTCACCTACTGAACTTCTGCAACTGAGGGTGAACTTGAACATGGCTTTCCCCAGTCCTAGTCCAATGCCACACTGATGATGATGAAGATGATGATGATGATGATTGATGATGATTCTGAATCAACCTATTGTAAGAAAGGGAGAATTAATTAATCTAAGCAAGAGGGTTTCCAATAATCTTTGAACAAACGATTCATTATGCAGGTCACTTTACCAGAATGGAAACACACACACACATCCACACTCAGGTAGAAAATGAACCATCCTTCATTGCTATCAGAAACAACACTCTCCCCCAAATCTGCCACCTGTCAAAAACTCCCCAAATGTAGCCTAATTCATTGCCTACAATCCTGCTGATGATACACAGGTATGAGAGCAACCAATGCATTGGAGGAAGAATGACATTTTCATTAGAAAGGCAAGATTACCAAATGGCATCATCGTAGCAACAATCAAAATAGTTACAGGAAAAACTGTTTTGCCTCAGTCCAATCTTAATTTTCAACTCAAATTCCAAAAATCAAGGCATTTGGGTTGTATTCTTTCAGATATCAAATAACTTACAATGAGTTCACTTGAAGGCATTTTGCTCACAAAGTAGACAACACTGAAATGTACACAAGTTCAACAAGATTACCTCGTTGTTCAAAATGTTGTCTGAATAGAGGCAACACTATTATTATTATTATTATTATTAATTATTATTATTATTATTATTATTATTATTATTATTATTATTTATTAGATTTATCACCACCCAACTCCCACAGGGGGACTCTGGGTGGTTTACAATACAACAGAACCAGGCAATACACAATAAATTCAATATATATTAAATAAATATAATAGAAACCAAATGGCTCAAGTTCTTACTACTGTAAGTGGAATGAGGTTGTATTAAGAAACTAGCCATCCCCAGGAGTGGCTACTCTTATTCTCACCCCAAGCATGATGGGAAAACCAGGTTTTTAAGTACAGAAATCCAGAAGCGAGAGGGTCCATCTCACCTACACAGAAAGCATTTCTTTAAACAACTGGTTTGCCTTTCCCTGTTAACAATGAAAAGTGGGCTCTGTGGACAGTATTTACTTTAAGCTTCATGCATTAAAAATGCCATTAAAATCCTTCCTATCCACCCAGGAACTCAGCTATTAATATTTGGTCAGTGGCAAATGACTTTAAAAGACATGTACAACACAAGCAGGGAATCAGGATTAGCTGTAGCAACTTGATGTGACTAAATAATAATTGGTGTTTCTTACTGCATAATGTGTGAAACATTCCACAAAGCTTAGCCAACCAAGGACTGGAATTATCTACATCTTGTGGTTAAGTAAACAGAGGTACTTATGGGGCAGGATTTCAAGATCAATCCCGCAGAGATAACCAGGAATTCAGTAAATCACAAGGAAATATGCAGATACTGAGATGTCCCTGAGATGCATTATCGTTCCTCTGTGGCTTTATCAGTCCACAATCACTGGACTCTTTCCCAAATAAACAGCAGGATACAGGTTTGAAAGTAAAAAAACTGATGTTTATTAATTTATTATTTATTTTATTTTTTATCCTGCCTTAATTATTTTTTTTTAAATAACTCAAGGCGGCGAACATACCTAATCCTCCTTCTTCCTCATGCACAAAGTATCACCCAAACATTGCTGATATTTTAAGAAGCTATGATCATTTTATGTACATAGATTATCCCAACTGCAAAACTTTCCTTTTTTACATTCAACTTATTGCTGTTCCAAAATTTAATAAAGGAATGCCATTATTTTTTTAAATAATGTGACATTTTCCTTTCCAATAAGTTCCGTAGGGTCCCATCATATGCTGTGCTGGATATAAAGTAGTTTCTTCAATTTAAACTGCAATTTAAGCATCTAAATTTCTTTGGAATGAAATCTTGATTGCCACTTTATGCATTCCCATCCCCAGACTGATATAGATCTTTGGTCTCTGCTAAATAAGAACTTTAAAGGTTTAATGTTTCTGAAAGAGAATTTTATTACATGGCACAAGCAATGATATTAGAAAGAGGGCGAGAAATCTAATTTAGTTATTAGTTTCTAGACTCAAAGAAGTTCAGCAATCTAATGTTGCACCATGTATCCACTATGTAAATGGGAATGCCTATACAGATTCCAGATTCAATAATCAACATTTTTTTTAAAAAAGCATGAAACTAAAATACAGTTGCAGCAGCAGCAGCAGAGTTTTCTATGAAGCAAGTCTTTAATGAGTAAAGAAAGACTCCATAGTTACAGAATAATTGCTGCTTCACTGACCACTGAAGCCTTCTACTATTGGAGGTGAAAGGCATTTTCTTCTGCTTCAGTCTGGATATTATCCTTTTCAAAGGTTTTTCAGATTGTGTGAAGGACCTTTCTCCGTTTCTTAATTCACCATAAATGCAGATCCTGAAACCAGGAGGTTGTGACGAGAGCAGATCATTAGCTTAGGCCACTGAGTCCCTTCAGAAGTGCAGTTATTGAAATAATAATATAATTATTATTTTACTCATTGTAACTGCTGTATGGCATTTATTTATTTATTTATTTATTTACTTGCTTGCTTGGTAATTTATTTTCTGAATGCTTCAAAGAAATATCAATTTATATTTATCTCTTTAGACCAAACAAATTATTAAACCCATGAGAAACAAAAAGGATGCCAATTCATATTTATTACATATTGCACATTCTAATAATTCACTCTGTAATCATTTTGCTAAATCTTTAACCAAATTCATCCACTTGCAGACATGAATGTAATATCCTGTCTTATTTAACTTCCCTCCCAGACAGAGGTGGTCCGGGAAATATCAAACCACTGACAAATGATAGATAGGATTTCTGTGTATTCTACAGTTTAGTAACAGATGATTCTCCCAATAAAAGATCATAGTATTTTATTCATTATGATGGGGTTTAGAAAGCCAGATTACTAATTCAACAGTGGTATGTGATTTAATCTTTTGGAACAAATAATCAAAAATAAAGTGATGACAATATATAATTATATTTTACCCAGATTTTCATTTTAATAGGAAATGTTTTTTCAGGATAATCTTAATTTTCCTCACTTCTTTCTATCAAGGACTAGCTTCTTGATTAAAGAACTGGGATTATTAATAGTAGGTCTAACAACCCTTAGTGTTGGTAAAGGATAGTTTTGCTTTAATTTAAGGGCATTAATGATGATCTGTCCCTAACTTGGTCCTTCAGGTCTTCTAGTGGTGCACCCATCACCCCTGTAACTGAGTCCATCCACCTTCCTGGTGGCCATCCTCTTCTTCTCTTTCCACCTTTTCCAGCATCAGAGCCTTCTCCAGAGAACTGGGTCTTCCTTTAATGTATCCAAAGTAGGATAATTTGAGCCTGGTCATTTGTGCCTCAAGAGGGAACTCTGGGTTGATTTGTTCGATGATCCATTGGTCTGTTTTCTTGGCTGTCCATGGTATTCTCAGGAGTCTTCTCCAACACCAAAGTTCAAAAGCATCAATTGTGTTCATATCTTGCTTCTTCAAAGTCCAACTTTTGCTTCCATAAAGTGTCACAGGGAATACCTTGGATTGCACAATTCTGATCTCTGAAAGTATAGAAACATCACAGCATTTGAATATCTTTTCCAAGTCCTTCATGGCTCCTCTACCATGTGCTAGTCTGCAGCGTATTTCTTGACTTCTTGTTCCTTTACTGTTGATGGTTGATCCTAACAGGCAGAAGCTCTCCACCACTTCTATATCTTCATTGCCAATTCTAAAGCTGGTTGTTCTACCATTTGTCATTAGTTTGGTCTTCTTTGTGTTTAATTTTAGTCCCATTTTTCTCATTATGCTCCTTGACTTTTATTACTAGAGCTTGCAGATCCCTTGCATTTTCGCCTATCATAGTGTCATCAGCATAGCACAGGTTATTGATGTTTCTTCCTCCAATTTTAAATCCAATTACTTCAAAAATAAGCTCTGAAACTGAGAGAATCAAGCTGGATTCCTATGAAAAGCACCATGAGTTAGGTAAAATTGAGACTTGTCCCAACAGAAGTAGACAGAAGGCTGATGACATGGTTCAGATTATAATTTGGAGCCTTCCAGATCATGAGTTGAGGACCTGGGTTCACTATTTGAAGGTCTTTCATTGTAAACATCTGAATGATTGTCTAAGGTAATAACGGGATCAATTACTGTTAGCAACAAGAACCGAGTCAATGTGGAAAGGATGAGCTCTACCAGTGGACGTGGCAATAGTCCCAAAGACTAGCACCGTAGGTGAGTTATGAATCACAGAATCACAAAGTTGGAAGGATTTGAGAGTTCCTATAGGATCCGCTCCTGCATTTCTGACAGATGATCGCCTTGCTGCTATTTAAAAAAAAAAAACTTCAGGGAAGGAGAATACAGAACTTTATGCTTTCTTTCCTCATCCTTTTGCTTTCCCCTGTGTATGACAACTTGGAAGAATTATTAACACTTTATTGGGTTTCATTTGTTTTTTTAGGATCAGGTTATGCCATTAACTGAGATGGAAGGGATCAGCAACTGGCGTCATTGATCATGCCCTTAAAACCATCCTAACTAATCAGTTTTATGCATGCTTAGTTAAAATAACTTCCAGAACTACACTCAAGCAAGTGGATATAGGATTGTAGCCTACACGTGCTGTCTTATGTGAATCTCCTATGGCTCCCCAGCTTCCATAAAATGCAGAAGGTCCCTCCCAGAAACCACTGCAGTGGGTGGGTCTTTGTGCATGTACCAGCAAGTTCAGCAAACATGGAAAGGTCTTTCCAAAGACCTTCGCTTTAAGTTCTTGGATGTGGTTTGCACAGCACTAATCTCTCATTTTAAGGAAGTCCATTAAATTCCTTCCAGAATTGTGCTGCCATATCGTTGTTTCTTATTTTAAAATCCTGTTCTGTTTTAAAAAGCCAGTCAAGTTTGCTTTTAAGAAGTTGGAATTGAATTGTCCCAAGTAGACACAGACATGGCATATTTACTGCTTTTGGGTTTTGTTTTTTTCCAAGATAGCATATTATTTTTAAAAAGGCTTTTAGAATTTTTTAATTCACAATAAAGCCAATCTCATGGGAGACTCTATTCTAGACAAGATCCATACAAGCCAATCTTTGCACAATGATTAGACATGCATTAGAAATGCAAATTACCTTTACTATCCTAATTGATCCAGTCTTACCTTAACCAATATTCTGATTTAGTTTGCTAGCTGTAAAATAAATCCAGTGTAATTATTCTTAAACCCTGCCTGAATCTATTTTAATTAAAACCTGGCACTTTTCCACCGAAAGCTTTAAGCAGTTTTATCTGGAGAAGGTTTTAAAATGTAACACTTTACATATGTAATCTCACATAAAAGTAAATCTGTTAAAATTAGAACAATAATTTATCTGGCTTAGCTGTAGGGTTTTCATTTTCACTGATCTATTTCACATTCTGCTTTCTTACTTGTAAACAAAATATATCAAGAAGAGCCACTCCAAAGCCACATAGCAGGACTCATCAGAAAAGAAAGGAGAGAAACTAATTCCACTTTGCTCATCATAAGCTGTTGTGGGGCGAGTGATGAAATGTTTAGGCTGGGTTGTATAGAACACTTTGCAATGTGCACTGGTGTGGATAAAGCACATCCACTATGTGTGGAAATAGTCAAATTCTCCAGAAGGCTGTGTGCAGGTCTCAGGCAGTCTCACAGGTCTCACAACAAATCACACATTTAAACTGGATCCTGGCTGATTCTAACCGCCCAGGGTCCCTGATAGGGGAGATGGGCGGTAATATAAATTTAATAAATAAAAAAATAAAATTCTCACACTCCTATCATTTATTGTCCCATACTTTTCATCTCTGGGCTGTATTATTTTCTAGACTTTCTATGCTGTTTAACACTTTTCAAGTATTATTTATTTATTTATTTTATTTATTTTTTCAGATTTATTCCCCGCCCATCTCCCATGCAAGGGACTCTGGGCGGGTTACAACAAATACAATTTAAAAACTATACAAAAATATCTAAAAAACACAACAAAAAATAAATACAATAAAATCCAAGATGGATTAAAACCCACAGATAGATCACGGAGCTACGGGGCGAGCCAACCCCAGGAGGCACTACCACCTCCGTCGTCCCAGGCCAGGTGGCAGAGCCAGGTCTTAAGGGCCTTCCGAAAGGCCAGGAGGGAGGGGGCCAGTCTCACCTCCGGGGGCAGAATATTCCACAAGGCGGGCGCTATCGCAGAGAAGGCACGCCTCCTGGACCCCGCTAGATGGAATTCTCTTGTTGAGGGGGTCTGAAGCATGCCCTCTCTGCATGCATGGGTGGGGCGGGCCGACGTTATCGGGACGAGACGGTTCCTCAGGTATACTGTTTTAATTATACTGTTGTAATGCATGTTTCTCACGGTTCATTTTATTGCGAGCCCCATTTTGAATGTCTACATCAAAAACTGGCATTTTATAACTATGGATATCATCTGGTTAGCATAGGGTTATCTTACAGTCAGCATTTCTAAACAAGCTGATTTAACTCAGCTGGCCCCGTAGCTCCGCGATCTATTCTGCGGGTCCAAATCCATCTTGGATTTTATTTTATTATGTTATGCTTGTGTTTTTAGATATTTTGTATAGTTTTTAATTTTTTTTATTTATTGTAACCCGCCCAGAGTCCCTTGCATGGGAGATGGGCGGGGAATAAATTTGAAAAATAATAATAAATATAATAAATAACTCACGTTTTCTGACTACTAGGTGGAGGAATAGTTATTCCTAGTGATAGTTATATAAAAAGCCAAATTTGCTGTTTCTTCAAATTTTGTTCCATAGTTTTCAGTTCAAAACTAGCAAGACACACGCATATTTTAGGAAAAGTCACCTACAAAATTGCTTGCATTAGTGAATTTATATATGCTGCCCAGAGTCACAACTTGTGAAAGTGGCAGCTTTAGAAATTTCTTAAATATATAAAGTAAATAAATAAAGGTGAAGAAAGATACATACAAAATATACTCACTGAGGAAAGCAGAATATGAATATATCTGTAATAATTATTACAGAAAATGTCTTGCTATTTTAATGGATATATGGATGCATTGAGAGCCAGTTTGGTGTAGTGGTGAAGGCACCAGGCTAGAAACTGGGAGACCGTGAGTTCCAGTCCTGCCTTGGGCACAAAGACAGCTGGGTGACCTTGGGCCAGTCACATCCTCTCAACCCCAGGAATGAGGCAAGGGGAAACCACTTCTGAAAAACCTGCCAAGAAACCTGCAGCGACTGGTCCAGGCAGTCTCTGAGAATCAGACACGATTGAACGGACTAAAAAAAAATGGATGTAATGGATATATGGACTAATGTAAAAGAGGAAAGGGACAAAAACAGATTGTTCCATATATCCATAAATAAATAAATATCTACTTCTTCATGTATGAGACACAGAATTTGGGAAGTGCATCAATTTTAAAATGCATAAACATATCAACATTTTCTAAGACTTAACAAAAATAAAAATCTTTTTTTGTTGGATTAGTTTGAAAGGAACTGATCAAGACATTACTTTTATCCTAGAGGCTGATCTCACTAGGAAAAGTTTCTCCTGTCTGAATTGTGACGCAGTTCAGAGCTGCGGAGCTGTTCACATCCCACTCCAGTAGATCCATGCTAAGGCTGGGAAAGTTAAATAGATATGGCCAGTGGAATTCAATGTCACTGGTGTTTTACCATATATTTCTTTGTCTTCAATCTTTTGTAGCAGATAGAATTTAAATTATTCTTTTCTTTTTACCCTATACGTGAAACAATTGTTAACAGCCATGATTTATAGATAGCATCTGTGATAAGTAATCAAATTAAACTGAAACTACCGTATTTTCACACCATTAACACTTCCCGAAAGATGGATTTAATGAGCCCATCTCTTAAAATGTTCAATATTATTTAGTGTAACAGCCCCCCTGTTATCTCTTACCATATTATACAATCCTGGATTTAACTTAACTACAGTATAAAATAAGCACTATTTTAGGAGACAGATTAAGAAATCATATTGGCCAAGGTCACTAAATGAATTCAATGGGCAAGTTGGAATTGGAAATGGAATTTCTCATTCTAACTCGGCACCACACTCACAGTGAAACCAGCATGGTTAGTAGGTCCCACCAAGCTAGTTGGGTCAGAAATAGGAGAGCCATATTAGTGCATGATGGCAGAAAATCAGGAGTCTGGTAGCATCTTTTCCAATTAACAAATTTTATTCACAGGGTAAAAGCTTTTGTGCGCTTTATTAAAAGACATAAGCTTTCACCAGCATCTGATGAAGTTAGTTTTCAGTTTTCTTATAGGCATATTGATGATATGCTAAGTATGGTAATCAGTGAGCTTATTTATTTCTTTGGTAAGTTTTTTCAGGCTACTTTTTATTTTATTGCTTGTATTTTTAAAGATGTTTTGAATTAAAAATCTATGACAAAATTCACAGGAAGACAAAATAAAATGTTAAATTTTAAAGTTTTGTTCCCCTTCCATATCATGCCAATCCAGTCTTTGGGGGCAAGGTGTGTGTGTGCCAGAAGTTTTTCAATTGTTAGTCAGAAGCAGTTCATGATGTTCTGTCCAGCCCCCAAAAAGAAAAACACAAAATGTTTTTTTGTTCAGAGATTGAACTTCGGGAAAGCTGCAGGTCCATCTCCAGAACAGCTGGATTGTGAAAAGGCACAAAAGACTCTGAAGTTCTCCAAACTGTTTTTGTTTCTTAAGTTCTACAGGACCTCTTGTTCCTGAATTTTGCACATACCTACTAAAATGCATATTTAATCATTGAGAAAGATATCCACTTTGAAATACACACACACACACATATCCAGAGATAATGAAAAATTTACCTGTGGTGGAAGAAGTGGTAGTCGGATGTAAGCAAGTAACATACTCAAGTCATTACATCTCCTTTGCAAGTCATATTTGACCCACTTCATTAAGGCATGGAAAATAGTTTCTTCATCAGGAACATTCACATCATCACTGGCAAGAAGTTTGTGAAGTTCCTCTGCTGGCAACAGTAAAAATTCTTGATTTTTAATAACCTCCATTATGTTCTCCTATGAAGAAAAATAAGTAATTTAGGCTATGTTTTTCAGTGTAAAAAGCAATATGTCAGTCAAATGACCAAATCTAGAACCAATATATGTTATTCTAAATGGAAGCCTGCAAAATCCATCCATTCTCAACAGCGATAAGAATGTTGTAAATCCTCTTCAGGGGTTTGCCTGAATATATGAGAGTTTGAATCTCATATATTAGAGGGCATAATACACTGTCTCACCTGCTGTCTCTCACCTTTTTGACTAGGAAATCTAAGAGTGTGCTGTTCTTACGTTCAGCTGCAAGGATTACAGTTCTCAACCTCATCTGGAACTCAGCTTTACAATGTCGATGAAGGTTCTCAGTCATCCAGGTGGAACAGTCTGTGGCTTGAATCATGTCAACTGGATTTCTATTTTCTCAGTAGAAACGTTTCACTCCTTATCCAAGGAGCTTCTTCAGTCTGAGTAAAGTTAGTAAAGGAATCCTTAAATATTCTGACTATAAAATAGTCTTTACTCAGACTGAAGAAGCTCCTTGGATAAGGAGTGAAACGTTTCTACTGAGAAAATAGAAATCCAGTTGACATGATTCAAGCCACAGTCAGCTTTACAATGGTTCCAGATCAGAGGAGATAAGTTCAGATTCAATTACACTCTTCTTGAGACATCCCAACTCAATGTCTGGAGAATCAAGGTTTGGCCCTCTTCTCTACCCACTTGGAAATCTATTTGCATTCAGCTGACAATTAACTGTAGAAGCCTATTGTTGATTTCCAAAGTTATGCAACCCACACTTTTTCTTAGACCTTTTGCAAATGCAGGACATGAAAGCAGCAGTGGCATCAGGACCACACACCCCAAATCAGAAATGTGAAATGCTGAGATTTATTATGGTAGAGAGAGAATTCTGGAATTAAACCTTCTTTAGAATTAGATGACTATAACTTAGACGCTATTAGTTCAGCTATTGCAATGACATAATGTTTGACTTTTTCTTAGGCCAAGACACTAAGGAAATTGATACAGTAAAAATGCAGTGTTTTGTTTTGTTTTGTTGTTTTGTTTTTGGAACATTTTTGGAAAAAAAGATCCTATGAAATTTTGCTGTGTTTACACTCAGAATTTAAACTCTGAGAGTTTAAGACTGGAGACTACAGATTTTGGACTAAAACCTAATTACCAATAGGTGAAATCTTCTTCAAGTTGAGATCTATCCTGAAACTTCAGACATATAACTATGTTCTAAAATGATAAGCCCATATTCAAATTTTTGCTAAAGGAAAAAAAAAATCTTCTGGAGTAATTGTTGGCTACTTAAGGCTATTTCTCAACCTAGCCTGAATTAGAGGTGGTTTAAGCATAATATAATAGCTCTCAGTGGAATAATACCACCAATAAAATAAATGAGTTTGGATAAAAGAGAATGGCAACTATGAATAATCATCAAATTAAATACAAGTATTATATTATCAAGCTTGAACAGATTGCTAAGGACATTTAAACCAATAATATAAACACAGTCTGTGTCTGAAAGTTATTGGGAGGTATGCCGAGTTTGAATAAAATGAACCTTTTTCCTGAAAACATGAATCTATGAAAAGTATTATCTCTTTATCCCAAAATTTTGTAAGTCTTTGGATTCTGGTGGATGGAAATGTGAGAACTTGCTAAATTGTAAACTTTTAAAGGGAGCATTATCACAAAAGTCACCAGAAGCCTGTCAGATTAAGTTGTTTTACCCTGATAGAACACTTGCAAACTGCTCATTGAATGCTGGAAATTTGCTAAAGGTTCTCCGATCGCCCCAGATAAATTTCAGATTAAATTGCAATTGAAAAGCATTTTTCATGTGGCACATTTTACCGATTAAGCTGACAGATTTGCCTATTTTATTGGTGTTTTGCAAATTGCATCCGCTGAAGGAATCCACACTGTGCACTATTTTGTCAGAAGTATCAAATAGTCTCATATTCAACAAGCTACACCTTAAAATTATTTCTCACTTGGCTGCTTTTTATCTGAATAAGGGAAACATGGCTAGTTTCAGTAGACCTCCTTTGCTTCATAGACTTGGCAACAATCATTAGATAACCTGCTTAGGAATCCTCTTTTTTAACAAACTGAGATTTAAATATTTAATATGTTCAGGTATAAGAAGAAAGCGTGGCTTCCCACTTTGTAATGGCATTAATAAATCTGAGACTTGTTTGTTTGTCTGATTCCTTTTCTGTTGCACTGCAGAGACAATCAGAAGCTTTGTTTCCTGCGCTGTCCAAATGCTGCAGCTTATGTTTGTTACGTTTGAACTAAGTTTGCAAAGTAAACCAAGAAATAATTCCATGGTATGAACCTGATTTGCTTTGCCTAGTTGTGGAAAAAGCCACAACCTCTTTTCCTTCACAGACAGAAAGGAAATTAAGAAGATTTTGCAATGGAAAAAGACACTTTGTCTCCTATCCCCTGCACATCTGTCTTGGAGATGAAAAAATTGGTACCCATTTCTTGGTACAACAAAAGGAAAATGGAAACGATTTGCAGCATGGGAGGGAAGCCTATCATCTGACAGGAAAAAGCAGTGGTGGAAAGACTGTAGAAATAAAGATGAGTTGGGAGACCAAGAATGAAAATCATGAAACAAGAGGGAAGAGACAAAGAATATTGCTTAAGCTATTTCCACTTTTTGTATGGGTCAGGCCCACTTCAGCTTTATACTTTCTGGATGGTTATGCAGAAAGAGCTCTCTTTTAGACTGAAGAAAGTATTCTGTGGAGAACTGAACTTGGTAAAGTGACTTGTTTCAATCAGCCTCCATGGGGAACTGGGGTTTATGAAACATTAAAAAGAAAGCTTCTGAACTTCTGTCCTACAACACAGAATAAAAGAAGATAGGGTCATGAAAACTTAAAAGTTCAGCACAAATCATTGTCCTAGTAGGGGACCATGGTTTATACCATGTCTGAAATGGTCTCTATAAAGGGTATCACCAACATTTTATCTAAAACTATTAAGTAAGTCTACTGGTCTATTAGAAGCAGGATAGGAAGAGTATTGACACTGTTTTAAATTGGTTTTGGAGAAGACTCCTGAGAATACCATGGACAGTCAAGAAAACAAACCAATGGATCATTGAACAAATCAACGCAGAGTTCTGACTGAAAGCACAAATGACCAGGTTCAAATTATTCTATTTTGGACACTTTATGAGAAGACCCAGCTCTCTGGAGAAGGCTCTAATGCTGGGGAAGTTAGAAGGAAAGAGAAGAAGAGGATGACCAGCAGCAAGGTAGATAAACTTAGTTACAGTGGTGATGAATGCACCATTGGAAGAGCTGAAGGTCCAGGTTAGGGACAGATCATCATGGAGAATATCTATCTATTCAGTGGCTAAGAGTCGATACTGACTTGGTGACACACAATCAATCAAAGAATCACTGGTCTATTATGGTATAGTCAACTGTTTCTCAACCTTAGCATGCTGGCTAGGGAATTCTGGAAGTTGAAGTCCATACAGCTTCAAGTTGCCAAGGTTGAGAAACACTGGAATAGTCTTTCCCCTCTCTATCTGTAAGTTTATTTTCTTGATTTATTTTTATGCTGTCTATTCACATGCAGAAAGGACTTAGATACTGTATATGCCATATAAAAATGTACTACTTGCAAAAAACTGTTTAGAGGATACCTTTTTTTCTTTTCCTTGCCCTTCGTGAGCAGCAATCCAATCTCAGTATAGCATCTCTGTGCTATTCTATATAAAGCTACATCAAAGTCAACAAGCCAGAGAAAATTATTTTATGTAATTTTGTACCAACCCTAAAGGGAGAATAGCTTCTGCCCAGCCTGAAAATGCACATAAAACTGCTGTATTATTTAAAATGCCAATTAAAGAGACTGAGGCTGCTCCAGCACTTAGGGGCTCGATAAGGTCATTTTTGTATATCATTAAAAAAAGAAAACCTGTTGTGCATAAATTACAGTGCATGCCTTTTATTCTGCAATTTTAACACTGTGTTATATAAAGCAATTAGCAATTGTGATTACTCTCTGTCATGATGCTGTTAAGTACATATATTGTAATACAAATATAGACAGAATAATACCTCTTTGAAGGGCAGTTAAATGAAATATGTATGGTTGTTTGTTTGCTTGTTTCAAATAGCCAACCTGGTAGAAATTACCAAGTCATAATTAAAGAAGATGAATTAGGACCAAGATATCTGGGCTAAAAAAATCTGGTTGACCACTAGATGACAGATTTCAGTATCTATTTGCTATCATCTAGCGGTCATCTGGAATATTGCAGTTCAGATTTGGTAACACTAGATGAGCAGACAAGCACTGGTCACATTATCGATCTTGTTCTTGCCAGATAGGTGGTCTGTCAAAAACTACAGGCTGGAATTTAGTGCAGTAACCATAATTTATCATGGCAAAATAAGCTTCCTCTTTATTAAGCTTTCTATCACCGAATGCTTGGCACAGAAGAATTTGGATTTTGAAAACTATCAGCAGATGGCTAAGAGTTTCTCTGACCTAGCAGATGTAACACTGAAATAGGCTTAAATACATTCAAAATTACCATAATGTGGTATGGTTATTAAGGCATCAGGACAGTTGTTAACAAGGGGGTGCAATATTGGATGCAAATTTTATTTTAAAAAATAAAATAATAAAAGGTTTCTCTTCTTACAATTGCAAACAATGGCACAATCTATTTTGTTAAACCTCAGGCTGATTTATATTTTTCTTGCTTATACTATCCTTACTTTGACCTTGCTGGCTTTACATCTACTACTTTAACTTGTGTGTTATAATTTCAAGTACTGGGGGAAAAGAGCGTATTATTTTATTTCTCAGCTTCAGTATGGTGCTCAACTCAAGTTGTACAATAATTTCTCAGCACTATATCAGAACAATCAATATATCTTGAAACTATCTCCCAGTTCTGGCTATGGCCCCAGTGTTTTTTTTTTAAGTTTAGAAGCAGATATATGGTTAAATATTTTCAACTGTGTGTTAAGGATCATTCCCCTCCACTCCCCTCCCTCCCATGGACCTTAAAGCTGCATTATTATGGTTTGTATCAGGAAGCTTTGCTAATTATGGGCTTCTATCAGTCCAAGACAACATGAAGACAGTGGGACATGGAAAGGCAATTATACATCCACCTCCTTAGAGATGCCTTTATTGGAAGCCAAATTTATGGCATTAGGTCAGCTGGGTTCCTAGATCAAATTACAGTGCCTACCTTTAGAGAGCCTTATCATTAAATTGATTCAGTGTGCTACTAATGCTGTTTTGTAAGGGAAATTTAAGAAAACAGCCCAGTTTTACCCAAACGGAGTTGGAGTCATCAAATCCACAGCAGTCTTTCTTCTATACTGTCCTTTTTATAAGGACATTTATAATGCCCCTTTTAGCCAAGTTCCCTTGCCACCTGATATACTTTATCAATTGCTGTACACCACCGAGAGTCGCCTTGTGTGAGTTGGGCAGCCATATAAATGCGAGCAATAAATAAATAAATAAATAAATAAATAAATAAATAAATAAATAAAATCTCACTATTGACCATGTCATGAGAATAATACAGTCTCTTTAAAAGTTTATACCTTGTTATTTTACTTAGTTTGGAACCCAAGTGCCAAGCATTTGCATCATGGCATAATTTTCCAATCATTGTAGCTAATTGCAGACACCTGTGTCTTGACGCAGCTCAAACCCAATCAGTTTGTTCTCGAGTGTCAACTTGCAGACTAAACCGATCTTAACATTCCAATTTGAATAAAATTAGGGTTGATTTGTATAGGCCTAGGAACTCTTCTCCCACTGTATAATAACAACACTGTTTAGGGGCTCATGCAATGCACTAGTAATTTTGACCTTTTACTTAGACATACTGTAAATTAGGAGGACTAAACAAAGATCTGAGATCCTGCTCTCCAAGTCCTATACCGAATTTGTAAATTAATGAAGTTAGAATTCAAGGATGACACCAACTGTACCTGAATACATTTCTGCCCACAGGATAGTCCTGCTATGGAAAGGGAGAAAATAGTTTTCCCACTTCCCGCATCAATTTCACATTGGAAATTGGGTGATCCTCTATAAAAGGTTGTGGGAAATGTGGGGAGATGAGGGTGTGGGGAAAGTATCTCTCTTGTTCCATCACTAGAATCCTCCATTGGTTGATAAGTTCCAGGAAAACTGTTCACTGCCCAGAGGCAAAGAACTGAACCCATGGATATAAGAAAGTAATATTAAATATTTCTACATTCAATATTTAATATAGCATGTTTCCATTTTGCTCAAAAGGGAACAGAATATAACTTTTGTACTTTAGATTTAAAATCTTTATTTCTGCTGAAGGTTGCTAAGCACGTAAGTAGATACTATATGGTTCCATAGTGGATAAAATAAAACCAGAGGGAGAAGAAAATATTTTATTAAAATAAAATAAAACCAGAGGAAGAAGAAATTATTTTTGTTATTATCTGTGAAAAGGAAAACATTGGATATTTCATAAGCAACAAAGTATTATGCTGGTGCAGAGGATATGATTAAGGACATACTGTCTAAATATGTTTTGAAACATTTACTACCAACAATTATAGCTTACTTTCAGAGTTAATCTTGGTCACTCCAAGAAACCGGAATTTTGACATGTGTTTCAGAATTTTATTCAGACAACATAGTTTGCTGACTCAATATTAGACTATCCATCCATCCATCCATCCATCCATCCATCCATCCATCCATCCATCCATCCATCCACCCACTCACACTTCTTTCTTTCTTAGCTATTGGCACCCAAGAGTCTAGCTGACAAACTTATATAAGCTAACACTACCGTCTTCATCCTGAATACACTGTAGACTTACCACTAAGAATTTTATGTGGATATTCTGGGAGTTCCCAACACAACCTAAGGGCCATGTGGGTTGAGTAAGGCTGAGCTATTATATTTAAAAATTAGAGAAAGCTTTCTGCGAAGTGGGCATATGGGTTTAATATGTATTAAAACATGTGCAACTTAATTACTTCACATTCTGTGATATTTAGGGATGGGGTGTCTATAGCTACATATTACATAATTTATACAATACATATGCACAAGGATAAGACAATGTGCCAGTTCTGCTTTTCCCATGCACCTTGAAGCATAGAGACATTTCCATACTTCATAATTCATTACAACTAATCCTTCTCAGGAATTCTCAGGAAGTTTTCTATCTAGGCATCCATTAGGAGAATACATGCTTAGGCATGATGCTCTGAACAAATGGATCATGTGTTCTTTGCGCAGCATGTATAGGCACACACACCATATCTGCATGCTGTGATGTGATTTACTGGCAATTATGAGCTGTAGTTCAGTGCACAACCAGTGACAAGATGCTTTATTACCCTCAGCATACTGAAATTTGAAAAGGAAATTAATGAAAAAGAAAATAGGTTTTTAACTTTATTGGTTCTTTTCCTGTGAATGAGATTTCAGGATCTCCACACCCATGCTCTTTGCAATTTTGGTAGAGTGATTCCATTTATCTAGAATCTTCATTTTGGATTTAATAACTGCACAGTAATGTGTATTATGCAGGGAATTTATCCTGCGTTTTTTATACCAGTTCTCACAAATGTGATGGAAGAGAATGTGCTTTAGAAATGCTTTTGAAGTAGATGAGGAACTCAGATAAATGATCATGGGGGAGTAACGTATCCTTGTGCACAATTACCAAGAGGAGGACATGCATGTCCTGTCTATTTCTCCGCCCTGGAACTCATCCTACTGAGCTTTTCTTGAAATCAGATTATTGTCACATTAAAATGCTGGGGAAGGTGGAAGGAATTGGTTCCTAGCTCTAATCATGCATTTGCCAATGTGTCCAGGTCTCAGTGGGAATTTAATTCCAATTCTAAATAATCTGTGAACAGGAATGAGCTGGAAGTCATTCAAATCAAAGAGCTAGACGTGGCAGCATTTCTTTGACTTCAGGGACCTTACTTAACTCTTGGTTTAAAAGCTACGGCTCACAATATGTCATGGCTTGGTTTCAAAGGCCCTTATCAGAAACCAGCTCTACTATTCCTACCCAAGGGGAGCTAGTGGTGACCCCGTCACCTAGCCCTCAAGCACACAGGCCTATGAAGGGGAAGAAGCAGAAGGATAAGACAACATAGAGTAGTGACTGTGCTAGGAATAGCCAGATCTGGAAGAGTTCATCTAGGGAGAGAAGGCGAACCAGATCAGGATCAGAAACTGCTGCTCTTTAAGGAGATGCTTGAGCTTGGTAGCCTACTGGAAGAACTTTATTGGTAAATGTCTTGTGATACCGCCTAGAGTCCTCCATTAGGGAGGGGATAGGCGGGGTATAAATAAGATAAATAAATAAATAAATAAATAAAATACTTCTTGCCATGAATGTCCCTTACTGATAGACTTCTTCCTCAAATTCTATCTTGATTTGTGTTCAGATTCCTCTTGCTAATGGCCTCAGTATGCAGTTTCCTGGCAAGAAACTCTTTATGTGCAATACCCCAAGCTAGTTTTATGATAAATCTGACATGTGGTCATTGAAAAAAAGTTAAATGTGAGATATAGACACAGAAATGGCACAGACATGCTCCCGAATTCCAGGCCAGCCATTCCCTCTGCTTTACAAACTATCACCATTATTCGGGGGGGGGGGGGAGTGATTTATCTTTTTCTGCCACAGCCTCCAGTTCACATTTCCAGGGTTTTACACTGAATCTCCTGCAAGGCATCAGAATCAGAAATTAGCTGTGAGAAAAAGAATTCAAAATTGCACCTAGAGGATGGGTTATTTAGTTCACAGGCAGTTGTGGGAATTTAGAAAGGAATGGACAGGAAGGCACTCATTGATTAAACAGTAAGAATCCTACTTGAGTTTGTTTCTGATGGTTTAAAGCCAAAGTGGTTCACATGTTGTCTGTTCTTACAGGACAAAACTCAAAACATTTCAAGGATTCCAGGCACAAATAACACAAAGAGAACAAATGTTTTGCTTTCTTTTGTGGTCCCAGGACCTCAAAGAGGTGGGAGAGTAATCTCTGCTGACTGCTATCTTTTGCCCAACCTATAGAAAAACTGACCACAAGATGATTTTAAAGAATATACAGTAGATGATTCTTTGAAAACATGTTTAAAAGTACTTATTTAATTTTGTGTTCAATCCCCTTTATCTCTTTTGCAGAAGAAGGTGGCTTAAACCCCAGATACTGTAGCTAGGCTAGGGCACAGGCCAGGAATTTCAGTGTGTTGACCTTGACATAACAAATAGAATTGCATTCTTTTCCCTAGAAAGCAAATACTGAGAGTTTAGAAAGATTTACTTTTTCCTTTTGCATATGAACAGATTAAAATGATTATTTAGACATTTAGTGATTTATTTTTCACAATCCATACTATCAGTAGTCCATGAATTTATTGTCTTTCCATATGATAATAAAGCTATTTTTTCCATAAAAGTGAATATGGCCCATTCTTGTGAGAGAATAAACACGTTCTGCTGTGTAATGGAAGTGGATGAACAGAATTTGTTTCCACAAAGTAATTTATATTGAATTTTATGGCACTTTTTGATGGGGTTGCGTCTGATTTCCATCTTAAATGTAAGACCACTCAGTTCAAGCAGCAGACTGACTGTTGCCCATGTAGTAATTTAGCCTTATTTATTTATTTTTTTAAAGAAATAAGGATGCAAATCCTTGGGGTTAAATTAGGCATTAGATGGTAGACTAATTTACCATGGACTATTTACTTAACTACTTTCTGGATAGGCTCTGAAGCATTTCACTATCAGCAGTTGTCTTCTTTACATGCCTTCTAATTGACTGGTTGCCCCTGTGTGGGTCCCTTAACTGTTTACCTTAGCTCTTCCCCCCACTGAGTCTTGATGACATGGTGCCCTAATGTGCTTTGGAAGGAGTACTCTAATAGGAAAAAGCTTGTTATAAAACAGTTCCACCCTGTGACAAGTTTACTAGTTACTCCCATTGATTTCAAAAAAGTAATGCCAGATAGCAAAAATCGCAAGCAATGATTGTATGAAGTACAGCTGTTTACGGCAAAAAAACATGAGTGGAGAAGAAGGAATTAAGAATTATTTTAGTATTGGAAACACAATCTTTGCCTTTAGCAGAAAGGGAAATACCTTTCCATTGCTCTGTGAAAATTTCACTACCTTATAGGTATTGACCTCATTTTTTATTTTCTTAACTGATAAAAATTAACATTTGTTAATAGTTATAGTTCTTAGCATGGAGCTAAGAGGCTAGAAAGTCTTGAGTTGTCAAAACCATGGAGGGCAATGGAAGTCAATGCTTGTAGGCCATCTGGTGATAATTATGGAACATGCAGGTTTAGGACTTGAAATGTAAGAGGAGTAAATGGTGAAGAGGATGAATTGAATGTTTTGTGTGTCTGTGGAACTAAGAAAAAGAAGGGTGTACTGGATCTGAAGGAAGATGGGATTGATGAAAACATGCTTGGATGTGAGGATGTAGGCTTAATTATGAATTTAAAATATCTTTTAAAGGATGCAGTTTGCATCTGAGGAAGGGTTGTGTGTGTTATTGAGTACTGTTGTTACTGATCTCCTCTATAAAAGGAAAGTTAGGAAGGGGGAATGTAAAATCTCCAGGAGGGTTCGGTTGTTAACTAGGCTGCACAGGATTTTTACTGAAAGAGTATAAGAAGTGGAAATGAGAACATTTGGGAAATGCAATGCAACTTTATGCCAGATCAGATTTTCATCAGGTGACTGAGAAATGTACGTTTTTTTACAATAGTTGATATAGAGCAATGTTTCTCAACCTCAGCAGCTTTACAATGTGTGGACTTCAACTCCCAGGATTCCCCAGCCAGCATGCTGGCTGGGAAATCCTGGGAGTTGAAGTCCACACATCTTAAAGCTGCTGAGGTTGAGAAACACTGATACAGAGAAAGAGTGTGATAAAGTGAACCATCTTAAATTATGGAATATTTTGTATGAATATTGTGTTGAAGATGGGCTGCTGAATGCAAGAGCACTGTATGATAGAAGTAAAGCTTGTGCAAGAATAATTGGAATGATAGGACATAAGAGGGTATAATGTCCCCTTTGTTGTTTAATGTATTTTTGAGCAAAAATCTAGGTTGTGCTTGTGGCAGAGGTGTGGTGGTTAGGGACATGAAAGTGTGTCCTTCTCTATGCAGATGATGCTGGGTTGCTGGCTGAGAACCTGAATGATTTTCAGCAAATGATGCCAGAAAATGGATCTGAACATTAATGCATCAAAGATGAAGGCATTTGCTACTAGCACAAAGATATTGCTGTTTGAAAGGGAAAACTGAATACACAATTGCAAATGAAACATAAACACAGAAAAGCTGGAGCAAATAGATGAATGTTTGTACCTTGCTAGAATATTTATAAAGTTGGAAAAATGAATAGAGAAATTTTAAGATGTTGAAATGCTGGTAAAATTGTTGTGCTTGGCATGTGGTCAGTTGCAAACAATAAATGTTTGTTCAATTATAGAAAAGTTGCTGTACAGAGAAGCTTGTGCCCACTTTACTATAAAGAAGGGAGAACTGGGCAGGTTAGAGGAAATACAGTAGAATGTAATCAGAACAGGGTGCTTTAAAAGTCTGCTGTCAAATGGCAAGAGATATTGTCAGGAACGCATATCGAAGCAGCTCAAGGTGGTTTGGTCATAGAGGGAGGAGGGAGGAAGATTAATTGCAAAACAAATATATGAAAGAAGAATAAATAGCTATTGAGGAAAGGAAAGAGAAAGTCATGGTTTTACAGAGTTGATGAGATCCTGAAAAACAGGCAGGTAAGAAGCTTAAAGAACAAAAAGCAATATACATATCAGTGTTTAGACATCGTGCAAGAAAAAAATAATGGTTTGCAATGATAGGATAGTACAGAAAGGAATAGGGAAAGTCATTTGCATAATTTACTTCATTATTTTATCTCCTCTTTTCTCCTGCTTTGAATTTGTTTTACTTACCACCTCTTACTATTTCTGCACTTTGCATAATTTTAAGAACGCCAAATGGGAATAGTGTAGTCAGTATGCATGTAGGAGACAAGTTGTGTTCTTTGTAACTATAAACATCTGTTCTGAACCCCTTTGCAACTTGTTGGTAGGCCTACTAATATTTTCTGTGGAATTACAAATTCTCACTTTTAGAAAGAGGGACCTCTTCCATTATCCTCAATGGACCACAGTTTGTAACCAGCCCCAAAGATTTGGATGCAGCATCCAGAGCTACTTCCAAAGAAGAAGTTAAACAAGGAAACTGAGGAATCCTGGTTCCTGGAATAAGCAACAGGCCAAACACAGGCATGCATTCCTTGAATCTTTCAATCTCTTTTGTTCCATTTATTAAGCCCTCTTTTTCTTTGTTCTATTCCAGATGTTCCCCATTTTTTTGGTTCAGCCATTATCAAGCCTTCCTTCTTGCTTGCTTGCTTATTTTTTTAGTTACTTAACCAAGCTTATAGTATAGAATAGATGCCCATCAACCAGAAGGGACTCTACTGCTTCCCAATAGCCCTTCCTTGTCCTCAAATTGAGATTGTTAAAAGCATATAATGCTTTATGTGGAGATATCGTAGCTGTCTTGATCAATCAGTCGGAAGGTAGAATCAACTTAATCAAAAGCTAAAGCTGGTACAAATCAATTTATTTTCCAGCAGGAAAATCCAGTTATTTAAAAGATACAATAAAGTGGATAGAATACCCTTTTGTATCATTTGGCAAATTTTGGAACAGAAGTAATTTGCTTTATTTTTTGCTTTCTACATGCACCCCTCCAACATATTACTATATACAATGTTTCCTCAAGTGTATGGTTTTCATTCATCATTATCATTACCTTACCATTATTTCTTATTGTTTCATTTTGGCTTATTGTTTATTTATTTATCCATCGCTATCAACATCCAATCGGTGTTGACAGGGAGCGACTGGTCCGGCTCATGGCCCCTGCTTTTGTTAGGTTATTCTATGTAGAATTCATGCGAATGGATTCCTTCACTAGCTCGTAAAGCCAGTATTTTTCCATTCCCTCTGCTGTAAATGTTCCCATAACATTGCACCAGTAAACAACAGGTGTGTAGCCTTGGATAGTCAAAACAAAGTGATATCAGCCCAAAAATACCTTGTCCCATGAGAACCGTTCCCCGAAGGGAGGACAATGTGCAACACTGCCATCTCATGGCGATTTATAGTAAGTACAACTCTGTAAATGCATTGTCAGTTTGAAAATGTCCTGACCCACATATAGCCAATCAGAATGCTGAAACAAGTGTATATTTCAGCTGTGAACTATGGGTCTATATTCCTTCTCTCTTCTTCTTGACTTCTATCTGTCATGTTACCATGTACTCTGTTCCTGAACTGTAACTATGCCTGGCCTTTGTATGGGCCATGAAACTCTGCGTATGCTTTGTTGTTGTTTTTTCCTTTTGCAATAATGTACTGTATATCCATTATTGCCTTATGCTACAATAAACTATTGTGAGCCCTACACGTTGTTTGGATTACTCTGCGCCTGGAACCCCATAAGGCCAACAATTTCCCACAGCTTTGTGGGGTGAGTCAGGGGTCAGGGCTCTCTCCCATCCTTTGTAACATCTTCCTGAAGCTGCTGGGTGAGCTCATCCATCACACGGGATGAGTTATCATCACTATGCAGATGATACCTAATTGTACATCTCCATCCTGGGTGAACTGCCCAGAGTCCCCCGTTGGGGGAGGTGGGCGGTCATATAAAATAAATAAATAAATAAATAAATAAATAAATAAATAAATAAATAAATAAACTAAGTGATGCCATGGATGTTCTTTTGTGGTGCCCAGAGGCTGTGGGGGTCTGGATGGGGAACAACAGGCTTCAGCTGAACCCTGGTAAGACACAGTGGCTGTGGGTGCAGGGCTCCTCTGTATCTGGGAATCTACCATTATTAGTCCTTGATGGGGTTACACTGCCCCAGATGGACCCGGTGCACATTGGGGTTCCTCCTGGACTCATGACTCCTACTAAAGGAGCAGGTGGCAGTTGTGGCTAGGAGGGCCTTTGGTCAACTTCATTTTGTGTGCCAGTTGTGACCTTTCCTGAATCAGGAAGTCCTTCTTTCAGCCACTCATGCCCTCGTCATCTCCCGTACGGACTACTGCAATGTGCTCTACATGGGGCTACCCTTGAAAATTATCCAGAAGCTGCAGCTGGTGCAGAATGTGGCAGCGTGGGCAGTTATGGGTGCCTCTAGGGCTGTGCATGTAACACCTCTGCTGCGTGAGCTGCATCGGGTGCTGGTGTGTTTCTGGATCCAATTCAAGGTGTTGGTTATGACCTTTAAAGCCCTTCATGGCATGGGCCCAGGTTACCCGAGGAACCAATCACATTGACCCATCCCACCTGGTCCAGTAGGAAGGGCATGTTAGGGACCCCATCGGCTAAAGAATTTTGGCTGGTGGGGCTGAGGAGGAGACCTGTGGAACATCTTGCCCCTGAGGGTGAGATTGGCCCCCACTCTACTGGCCTTCAGGAAGAGCATCAAGACCTGTTTCTGCCAGCTAGCTTGGGGATCCAAGAGTGGTAGGCAGTCCTTGGGGGTGGCTTATTTTTATTTATTTATTTATTTATTTATTAAACAAATTTATGAGGCTGCCCAACTCAAACACGGTGACTCCAGGTGGCTTACAAAGTTAAAAGCTATAAAAACACAATATTGTGTTTTTGGTGGTTGGTGGCTTGAGGACGCTCTTTCTGCCTTTTAGCTTTTCACTTCTAACTTTGTATATTTTTATAATGGTTTTTATGGTCTTTTGTTGTAAGCCGCTCTGAGTCACGTACATAGTGAGATGGGCAGTGTATAAATTGGATTAATCAATAAATAAAATTTGGCCTACTTAAAAAATTAGGGAATTATTCTTTTATTTTTTTCTAAATAATGTATTTTTCTTTTCTTTCTTTTAAGACTTTCCATGGATGTTTTAATGTTTCTGTATAAGTTAGCCATGAAAAGGTGCTTGGACTGTAGCAGGATAGAAATGGAATCAATGAGAATAAATCAATGAAGACATTTCTATCCACAGTTGCCTATCCGGCTGTATTCCCGTTTTTTGGTACTTAGTTTTCTTGTCCGTGAGATCAGAAGGTACTTGTTTTGCTTTGCAGAAACCTCAATTTCTCACACATTAACAAATCTAAAAACTGTATTATTTTACTTCTTCTGTGGTGTTTATTTCCTTCTCTCTTCTTTCTTTCTTTCTATAATGGTCAATTAGACATCTCCTTCCCTTTCTTTCCTTTTAACTGGTAATTGCTTCTTAAAAGAAATGTGCACTAGGTTACATTTCAAGTTAAATATGGATCTTTATTAGATGGAAAATCTGGTTACTAAGCAAACTCTTATATGTTCCAGGTATGTATCGGTAGTATTAATAATTCTTATGTTCATACTTTGAATGGTCGTATTCATTTTTCAACTCAGATACTGTTATTTTGATTACTACAGTGAAAGACACAGCTTAGATTTGCTTCTGTCCTTTCTCTCTTGCCATTCTTGGGATTTTCACAAACAACTGCTGTAGATTCGATTGTTTAGTCAACATTCTGGAAGCTTATTTTCTGATAGCTTGTTAGCACTTCCAAATAATGAAAAGATGTGCATGCATTCATATTTACTGATGTCTTTTATTAAGGATTTTCAACACAATTGAAATATATCTCAGCAGTATTTCTCCTATTGCAGGATATTCTTTCGTATCCTGATTCAGTCACCCACAGCAATTCATCAAGACTAACTACAACACTTCTAAAATGTTTTTTTTTTAAATATATTTTAATGTTTTAAAATTAATTTTAATTAATTTTACTTCTTAGGAATAGTCAAGCCAAATGGATGTTGACTTATCTTTAAAAAAAACAGCATCTAGATTTGTTTTAGCATCGGAAACAGAAGTGGAAAGCTGTACATATTCACAAAAAATGCCAAGGAAGGAAAGAATCGGGGATAATAAAGGTGGGATAGAAAATAAATAAATAAATAAATAAATAAATAAATAAATAAATAAATAAATAAATAAAGTTGTTCATAGCTAATTGATGTTTTTGTTGCTGTTTTCAAAAATCTGAATGAAGAAACCAACTGGGATTGCTGTTTTTACAGTTTTACTGTTATCCTCACCTTTGAAATTGAATGTCTTACAGATGGGACGATGCTTGATCCTTTTGGAATTCTCCTGAACCTTTTAGAATTATTATGGAAATCTCCATGAATTTCTTCCTTCTCTTTCTCAAGAGGATGTAACTATTAATATATTTGTAGAGGTGGGCACATCCTCCTTCCCCACAAAATCTATTTTCATATTTAGGACATGTCAATTTATATTGATATTCTAATATAAATTGATTCATGCAAGAGCAGGTGATGTATGGGTGCAATTAGCTGGGTGAATCTGTCAGGACATTCTCTTGCCAAGTCAAAGTTCCCTTGGCACATGAGTTCAGTTGTATGTTTGCAAGCGCATTCTATAGTACCAAAAGAGTGAAGCATCTTCACTGCAATAGAGTAGGATGTTTACTGTGTGAATAAAACAGCCAGGAGGTTATGTATTCTGCATGCAGACTAAAAAGGATGATGGGGAATGTGACCTTAGAAAAATGAAAGGCAGACTAAAGAGTTTCAATTATGCTAGTCACATTTTCAAAGTGGAGCTTTTGGTGCATTTAGAATGCGAGCAGCAAATGAAAGTGGAAACTCTAAGATTCTCTCCTGGTGTCTTCAGGTCAGTCTCAAAAGATTGCAGAGCCGTTGCTGATCAATGTAGACAAAACTGAGCTAAATGGACAGTGACGTGAAAGGTATCCATACAAAGGTAACAAGGATGAACATACATACCTATCACACTTGTTTCCTTGTAGGTAAGCAAAATAGAAACCTTACAACTACTATACTAGTGTGCAAAGTGAAGAAAATAAGTAAGCAGTAATCAAAAGCAATTGGAAGCAAGATAGAAGAGAACATAAAATGAGAGCTAACACTAGGTTACACCAACACCATTCGCGATGCCTTTCTCTTCCTTGCAAACCTTTCTTTCTTCCATCACATCCATGCACTGGTTCAAAAATTACTTCTCTCAGCTTCCCACCTTTCTCTTTTTCAGGCTCTTGCAATTCCATCCAAGAACAACTTCTCAGTTTTGCCTTTCCTCTTGACTCGTTCACTTTTCCTTTATATGTTGGGTTTGTGATTCAGCCTTCCTTCATTTTCTCTGTATGATAAACCACCTTAACGTACTTCTTTAATACTGATCATTCATTCAGTCCACATTCATTCATTCGCTCATTCACTCACTCACTCATTCCACATTCATTCTTGATTTCACTTCTTGTTTTACCGTGTGCTCTTCATAAGTTCCCATTCCCCTTGCATTCTACCTGCTTTCACTTTCTACTGACCCACCCAATTCTCATGTCCATATAAAAAATTGGCAGAAGCATGCTTTTGCACACAGCCCTTTTTCACTTCTTTCAATGAACATTCATTCTTCATAACAGATCACATACTGCCCACTACCTTTCTACCAGCAAAAGTTCCCATCCTTTCCTCCAACTTTAGAAAATCTTTTTACATATTCATATTAATATTCAAAACATATTCATCTACTTGTTCTAATTTTTCACCATTAGGTATGGCTTGCAATTCTTCATTTTGCCTGTCAAACACTAACCCTAACCCTTTCTTCTTTCCCCACCTCCATTTTGCATGTAAACAAGGTAGCCCCCATAAATCCCAATCTAATATGGCACTAAAGACAATCAACTTACTAAAATCATTGTCCTAGAGTATATTAAACTTTGTGGCCAATATCTAAAGTTATAGGTATGATTTTTCCCCCTTTCCTTCTATTGATAGCTGGCTCATGTCCTCTAGGGTCAGGACCAAACAAAGATTTTAAACAAATTAAACAGTACAAGTTTTCATTTAATATTTTCTAGACTGCATCTCATTAATCTTCCTGAAATTAAAAAAAAATCACAAAGGTAAAGGTTTATGTGTGGTGAGTCAGAAGGTAAGACGCCATGTTTGTCGATCAAGATCACAAGTTCGGAGGTTCGAATCCCTAGCCCTACGTGTGGAGTGAGCTCCCGCACTCGCCCCAGCTCTTGCCAACCTAGCAATTCAAAAGCATGCAAATGCAAGTAGATTAATAGGTACCACTTCGGTGTAGGTAACAGCGTTCCGCGTGCGTCATGCCGGCCACATGACCGTGGAAGCATCTTCGGACAACGCTGGCTCTTTGGCTAACAAACGGAGATGAGCACCGGCCCCTAGAGTCAGACACGACTGCACAAATGTGCAGGGGGAACCTTTACCTTTATGAAAACTTTTATTCTAGATGGCTGTATCTGTCAGCAGAAAAGACTTAACAGCCAACCAAGAATGCTGCTTGGTGATAATAGAAATCTGGCTGAGCAAAAGCACAGCAGCTGCATTTAAGACAGAGTTTATTACTAAAGGAATAATTTCAGTCTGGACCAGAAGAGCCAGATATCTCTCTAATTATGTAACCCCATCAGCCAAACATTGTAATATTATATCCAACCATATAGACTAAACTGAGTGCAACAAGTGTTGGGTATGTTTTAGCTGAGAAATCATTCTTTTCTTTTCTGTCTCTCTCTTTTCATTTACTTATTAGGAAATGACTTTTGATTCATTATGCTTAAATATTACACAAGTATATAAGATACATCTGTTTCTTATACACAGTCCAGAAACCCTATTAAGATATGAAGGAGCTTGATTCCAAGCCTTAAATGGCCGTGGGTTGTGGGCCCCTTGGTATCCAGGAAATTACCATCTTTGGTTCTTGATGGGGTGGCACTGCCCCAGACATACCCGGTTCAGAACCTGCGGGTTCTCCTGGACTCGCAGTTCCTGCTCAAAGAGCAGGTGGCAGCCGTGGCCAGGGGAGCCTTTGCCCAACTTTGTGTTGTATGCCAGCTATGCCCCTTCTTGGATCAGGAGTCCCTCCAGTCAGTCACTCATGTCCTGGTTATCTCCCATTGCAATACGCTCTACATGGTGCTACCCTTGAAGAGCATCCAGAAGCTACAGATGGTCCAGAATGCAGCCGTGCGAGCAGTTTTAAGAGACCCAAAGACGGCCCATATAACAACTATAATATATAACAACATATAACAAAAAATGTATTGGAGGTATAAGAGATATTGTTGCTGGTTGTTTGGTAGAGATGACCATGTGGATGGGGCAGAACCACTACAACATGTTGACTTACTTTATGATGATGTAATAAAGACAGGATATTAGGTAACTATTCCTTATTCCTAGATATTCATCCTCCTCTCCATGTCTATTTCAAAGGCAGCGCCAATTCAGAGTCCTGTTCTTTTTCAAGCTATTGCATGTGTTAATACTTGATTGCTCAGAACCAAACTGACTTTAAAAATGTCACATCGCCTTTTCATACTTTTCTTAATTATTTTTTCTCAAAAGAAACTAGAACACTTTCAGGAAAATTTGTTTGCAATTTGATCCAAATGGGAATGTAGCAGAGAGGTAAAGGTACAGTATAAAACCCTTAATTTTGTGTAAACAGGAAAAAAAATAGATGGAGCCGCTGGTCACATATTCTGAAATATCATGTAGGTTTTCATGTATTAAAAAAAGATAACAATGGTGAGTCATCAACTTCTGACAATATGACTAATATTGTCTACATGGGGCTCTACATGGGGCTACCCTTGAAGAGTATCCGGAAGCTACAGCTGGGTCCAGAATGCGGCCACATGAACAGTTTTAGGAGCCCCAAAGACGGCCCATATAATACCTCTGCTGCGCGAGCTGCATTGGGTGCAAGTCTGCTTCCAGGTTCAATTCAAGGTGTTGGTTATCACCTTTAAAGCCCTACATGGCATGGGTCCAGGTTACCTGAGGGACCACCTCACCCCCAGAACGTCGACCCGCCCCACCCGGTCCGGCAGAGAGGGCATGTTACAGACCCTGTCCATGAGGGATTGTTGATTGGCGGGGTCCAGGAGGAAGGCCTTCTCTGCCATAGCCCCCACCCTTTGGAATATGCTACCCCCCGAGATAAGGCAAGCCTTTTGAAAGGGACTCAAGACATGGCTGTGCCACCTCATTTGGGGTGGAAGGGGGGATTGTTCATCGTAGGGGTGGCTGGCACCATGATGCGACCCTGGGCAATTTTAACAAGTCATACTGTGATTCACCATCTTGGGTTTTAGATTTTATATCTTATATTTTAGAGCTTTTATTATTTATTAATTTATTTAATTTATTTTTATTTATTTATTGTTCATATTTCTATTACCACCCATCTCCCCCAACGGGGGACTCTTATATTTTATATTATATTATATTGTAAATTTTATTTTTAATGTATCTTTTTAATTGACATTTAATTTTTATTGTTTTAATTTGTTGTAAACCATCCAGAGTCAATAAACAAACAAATAAACAAATAAACAAACAAACAAATAAACAAACAAACAAATAAATAAATAAATAAATGGAATTGGAGGTTTACAGAGTGGACATTCCTGGAAATATCCCCTTCTGAATTCCACTTCTGGGGGCAGTTCATTGCATTGTGTTACACTGTGCTGTAAAGAAGTTTAACACTTCCTTTCAGACTGGATTTATTTTATTTTAGACTGGACGAGCATTAAAAGGAAATTGAGAAGCTCCGTCTACAAATCCTTGTCCACATTCTGTCCAATGTATCTAGACAGTGAATATTATTACAATATTATTACAATATTACAATAGCACACATGGAAATGGAAAACATTTAGTCTTTGTCCAATATACATAAATCTATTGTTATTGTTATGTGTCAGATTTTATTTTCTTGGGCTCCAAGATCACCGCAGATGGTGACTGCAGCCATGAAATTAAAAGACGCTTGCTCCTTGGGAGGAAAGCTATGGCAAACCTAGACAGCATATTAAAAAGCAGACACATCACCTTGCCGACAAAGGTCCGTATAGTTAAAGCTATGGTTTTTCCAGTAGTAATGTATGGCTGTGAGAGTTGGACCATAAGGAAGGCTGAGCACCGAAGAATTGATGCTTTCGAACTGTGGTGCTGGAGAAGACCCTTGAGAGTCCCTTGGACTGCAAGCAGGTCAAAAAAGTCAATCCTAAAGGAAATCAACCCTGACTGCTCATTGGAAGGACAGATACTGAAGCTGAAGCTCAAATACTTTGGCCAACTAATGCGAAGAGAGGACTCCCTGGAAAAGAACCTGATGCTGGGAAAGACTGAAGGCAAAAGGAGAAGGGGACGGCAGAGGATGAGATGGTTAGATAGCATCACCGATGTAATGAACATGAATTTGAGTAAACTCTGAGAGACAGTGGAGGACAGGAAGGCCTGGCGTGCTATGGTCCATGAGGTCACGAAGAGTCGGACACGACTAAATGACTGAACAACAACAAAATTGTTATTTTATGTAGCAATGCTGTTGGAGTCACAAGGATAGACGTTATTTCTCTCCCTACCATGGAAAGTAGATGTCACCTACTAAGATGCATTATATGAGAGTTGTTAGTTCAGCCTCTGGTTGTGACTAAGTCACACTGTAACAACATAACTAGTAGCATCCCTTAATGAACCAATTCAAGTCATCATTCTCAAGTGAAGGTACTTCCTGTTAAGAGACCTAGTTGGATTACCAAGATATGCCCTTGGCAGCTTCAAGTTCAAATTTTATTATTACAACAAAAGATCAGCAATTGTGACAGCTTCCAATGTGATCCTGATCAACCGTCCCATTCCTTCCCTCCAAAAATGGATTGAATGAGTGAATGAGTGAATGAATGAATCTTTTATTGCAGTTATTATCCAGAAAAAAAGAAAGAAGAGAAAAGGCATTTAAACATCACAGATTGCCAGTACAGATTTACAATTTATACATCTGTATGCACTTAATGGGGCCTGGTGGCTCAGTGGGTAAGACGCCAGGCTTGTTGATCGGAAGATTGCAAGTTCGGAGGTTCGAATCCCTAGCCCCGTGTGACGGAGTGAGCTCCCGCACTCACCCCAGCTCTTGCCAACCTAGCAATTCGAAAGCATGCAAATGCAAGTAGATTAATAGGTACCACATCGGTGGGATGGTAACAGCGTTCCACGCCCATCATGCCGGCCACATGACCGTGGAAGCATCTTTGGACAGCGCTGGCTCTTCGGCTAAGAAACGGAGATGAGCACCGGCCCCTAGAGTCGGACATGACTGCACAAGTATGCAGGGGGGACCTTTACCTTTTTATACACTTTCAACAATTTGAACCATCATCTTCTAGTGGACCTTGTATGCTTAGCCACATTGAAAGACATTATATAATTCGAATCTGATAATAAATAAGTATAGTAACCTGCAATAAAACAGTATGTGCATTATTGTTTCCAAACTGCCTGCATTACATGAGCAGGGTAATGTTCAACATATGGAGCTTTTATGCAGCTCTTCTCCAGTGCTGTCATGAGTAGGGCATCAAAGAGGCTAGGATCACTCCGCTGCAATATGTTGGTATAGTTATCTTATTTAACTACCTTCCTAGTTTTATGTTGTTAACTTGGCTGCCAAGAAGTCTTCCCTACATTGATGTCAGGGAAATGGGTGAAGAAACAACGCTGAGCCGATATGCAACTCTAGTTCTTTATTGTTTCTACCTCATACAGAATCTTGCTAGACTAAAGGTTCCTTTACTGAGCTAAGGGGGAAAATACCCTTGGGAATTTAGGGAGGTGCCAGCTTGCTCCTTTTCCTTGCCCCCCCTCCACGCTCTCCAAGCTGTGTGATCTCTTATCAGCCTGGAATGCGCTCTCAGCTCCCAGCTCCATAACAATAGATGACAGTTCTACTTACCAGTCAAATTCATAGACTTTTTGTCTAATCACTATTCTGGATTGTCCATATCCTATTCTGTTAGAAGGGTTACAAGAACACAATTCTAGAAGGGTTAAGTAAAGGTAAAGGTTCCCCCGCACAGTCGTGTCCAACTCTAGGGGCCGGTGCTCATCTCTGTTTGTTAGCCGAAGAGCCAGTGTTGTCCGAAGACGCTTCCACGGACATGTGGCCAGCATGACACGTGTGGAACGCTGTTACCTCACAAGAACACAATTCAAGGTGCAATTTCCTCTCCAGTGAGCATTTCCATTTTTCCAACAATACTAGTGTGTTAATTTAATTTCAACCATACTTCAATTATGCCATCCATCTCCAGTGTATTACATACATTACATAAGTCTGGATAATTTTTCTGGATTAAAAGGTAAAAAGGTAAAGGTTCCCCCCGCACATTTGTGCAGTCGTGTCCGACTCTAGGGGCCAGTGCTCATCTCCGTTTGTTAGCCGAAGAGCCAGCGTTGTCCGAAGACGCTTCCACGGTCATGTGGCCACATGACGCGCGCGGAACGCTGTTACCTACCCACCAAAGTGGTACCTATTAATCTACTTGCATTTGCACGCTTTCCCATTGCTAATCTTCTAATTTCCAGGGTTCTATATAGTATGAGACTTAGTTAAGTATAGCTGATATGCTGGGATAAATTGAGTACCCCTATTTAGATAAAAACATAAAATAGAAGTTTTAGAGCCCTGGGCCACTAAGTTCCGTAATTTAAGTGAGCTGTCCAGCTGCCTGTTGCTTAGAAGATAGATATTTAAAACAGGAACCCTGTTCAGCTTTATGGTCATCTAGGTACCAATTAAGAATTCTGGGGCATTTTGGAAAGACTATTATTCTAATGTTGACATTATTTATTTATAATGCCAGTTCTTTATAATAGGTAGCAAAAGCATACAAAAGAACAGAAGTTTGAACGAACAAAGCAGCTACATACGTATGAAGCAAAGTACCTATTTCTCAACTGTGCTGGATGATTACTCAAATCTCAAAGTTATGAAACAAGAGAACTGATATTAAAATTAAAGAGTAATGGCACCAAAATGCAACTTTCTCTCATACCTCTACTAGTCAGAATTTATTTGGTTAGATGTTCTAATATACATTTTTATGTGGGAACACTAATATAATTTGTATATTTTTATGAGAAGGCAGGGGCGTGGTGGATCAGCGGGTAAGATGCCAAGCTTGTTAATCGGAAGATTGCAAATTCGGAGGTTCAAATCCCTAGCCCCGTGTGATGGAGTGAGCTCCCACACTCACCCCAGCTCTTGCCAACCTAGCAATTCGAAAGCATGCAAATGCAAGTAGATCAATAGGTACCACTTCGGTGGGACAGTAACAGTGTTCCACGTGCATCATCCCAGCCACATGACCGTGGAAGCATCTTCGGACAACGCTGGCTCTTCGGCTAACAAACGGAGATGAGCACCGGCCCCTAGAGTCTGACACGACTGCACAAGTGTGGGGGGGGGGACCTTTACCTTTTTATGAGAAGGCAGAGAAATTTCCTACAGGATATCAGATTAAACTCCTCTTGAAGTTTGCAAAGGCAATACACAATGCCAATAATTTGGTAATTGGTTTTTCTACCAGATACTGTAATATTTATACCTGATCTATGAAACAGCTTGCCCTGAAGATACCTGTTCCATTTGCCAAATTATTTTCATTCTCAAACCAATCTGTTAACTTCTCATGTAAATGTCTGGCATAGATTTGTTACACGTATTCATTCAAATAAGTCTCTCTCAATAGATGGTGAGTTAGTAGTTATACAATGCTTTCATTCACATTATCCTAAAATACATGCTTAATAGCTTCTGCAACACAAAATCATAAGGGAAGTTTTGAAATATTATCAAAACATATGGGTAAAATCCAGTTTAATCCTTTTATTCATAATATTGTTTTATCAACAGTAACAGCCCTTTGTACCCTCTGCATCTGCTTTCAAGAGTTATAGAAATGAAAATGCCAAAAAGGGGAACCAATTGCATCATTAAAAGCAATATAAATCTTTCTGTGCATCCTATATATCTTTGGATTTTATGCTGTGATGATAAGGCATATCAGGACTTCCTTACCACTGTATATCTGTGGGCAACCTTCATAGCTTCTGTGCATCCTATATATCTTTGGATTTTATGCTGTGATGAAAAGGCATATTAGGACTTCCTTACCATGGTGTAACTGTGAGCCACCTTCATAAGTTCTGTGCATCCTTGAGCATCTGCAAATGCCCGGATTCCCAAACAGTTGGATGGATGTAAAAGCTTCATGAGGAAATGACAACACACTTCAACTACTTGAGGGAGTTGAAGAAGACATGCAGCTGCCAGGAGGTTTTCAATTGTATCTTCCTTAAGTTCCAAACAACCTGTATAAGAGATTAAGAAACATAATCAGTTTCCTACCCATATTTATGCATAATTTAGAGCCAGGTGTTAAGATCATAAAACATGTAAGAAATTTCTCAGCTATTGTGACAGCAGAGGAAACTAAACTTTATGCAATTAGTACATCATTATGTTTTGATTTGGAAACCTAAGAGGAAAAAAATAACACTGTTTTCTCTTTTCTCTGTATTCTTCACTGAGTTCTCCTTTCTCAAGTATCAGCAGTTAGTCCACTGCAGTTCAGGAAAATCTGGCATACAACATTACCCCACGGTGTTTGCATTGTACTATTAAACAAATTAAATACTTGAAGTTTGGAGAGATACATTCCTCTGAGACCTGCATTCCAATTTTTCTTTCACTGATGGGGGGAAACTAAGGGAAAACTGGCACCAATAGTACCTGTGTTTTAATATTCAGTGTTTAGAAGTTTTAATTAATGGATTAAACAGTATATACTTCATAAATCATTTTACAATCTTCAACTTTACAATCTGGCAATAGCCCTGCTGAAAAATCATGCAGAGAGGGCATGCTTCGGACCTCATCAACAACAGAATTCCATCTAGCGGGGTCCAGGAGGCGTGCCTTCTCTGCGATAGTGCCCGCACTCTGGAATATCTTGCCCCCAGAGGTGAGACAGGCCTCTTCACTCCCGACCTTCCGGAAGACTCTAAAGACCTGGTTCTTCCGCCTTGCCGGGGACGAGGGAGGTGATAGTTCCTCCTGGGGATGGCTGGCCCAATAGTGTCCTCCCTTTTCAATGAGATTTTACCAGCACTTGGATTTTTATCTATCTTATTAGACGGGTTGATTGTATTTTATTTTTATAGTTTTTAATTGTTGAGTGTCTTGTAAACCGCCCAGAGTTCCCCATAGGGGGAGATGGGCGGTGATAAATTTGAACAATAAATAAATAAATAAATAAATAAATAAATAAATAAATAAATAATAAAATACCATGGAATCAGATTAGGGTTTTGGTTTTTGTTTACATTAAATGCCTTTCACTTCATTACTTTCATTGAGAAAAACTGACCTGTAGATTCAAGTCTAGATAAGTGGGGGGGGGGGGGGAAATAACTGTATACAAATGTATCAATTTACACCCTCACCAGGACACTAATCCTGTTTCAGACAAACAATCATGAGGGCAAAATATGAGTGTATAGTCTAGCTCTTTGCATAAATGAAATGGCCAATTTTCATTTTTAAAATTTAAAATTTTCCTCTTTTTCCCCCCAGCTTTCAGACTCATACAAATTACGACTTTACTGGTTTTTGTTCAATTAGTCCAAGCCTAAAAAAGAAAGATGCTCCAGAGTCGAGATAGATGGGCACTCTGTGCAGTACAGAATTGGGCTGTACAGAATTGCTTTGCTATTTCCATCTTCTATCCTCCTTTTCAACTTCCAGCATTCCAGTCAAGTCTACAGTCCTCTGCTAACTTGGCTTACTTACTTAGCTTCCAAACCCAGATGAGGACAGCAGGTTCTGTCACCAGCTGAGACTAAAATGGTTTGGACTTGCTGCATTTTGGAGAAATCAACCTCAATAGACTAGAATAAATAGAACTGAAATGTAATCAGTGTTAGACTAGTCCCATTGAATTCATTGGGATTTAAATCATAATAAACTTAAACCCCTTGATTCACAATATCTACTATACTTGTAAGTATTCTTAGTTTGGATCCAACTCAAAATCAATAAGTAAGAATGAGACGTTAAATCCCAAGGCTTCCAAGTTTGAAGCAGGAATTGATTAAAGTGGGAACGAGAAAAATGCATTAAGTAAGGTGAGATGATTTATTGGACATAATATGAAAATAAAGTCTATTGAGTACTTGCAGATGTTAATAAATTTGCCTCAATTTCTGTCAATTTCTGAGGAAACATTTAAATTTAATCTGGCCACCAAAGCATAAATTTAGTTAATCATCAGAGTGATAAATATTTCAGATGTTTGCCACTTTATTTAAAACTAATTGAGTAGGATAATTTTAGGATGAATTGGCCACAGGGAGAAAAAATAAAGCTAAGAGATATTTTAAGCTATGATGATATTCTAGGCCTCAAAGGCCAATTGCTAACTGAAATTACACTTGACATTGATGCTGGAGCATCCATCATATTAATTTTTATATTTTGTTTTAGATTGACATCCATCCTCAGGGAAGAATATAGTAGAAGATAATCCATTTATGAGTTTCTGAGGGGAAAAAAATATTCTCATCACGTAACAGAGAAAAACGTAAAGGTAGCATACTGTCAATTCATAAAAATGAATAAAGTTTGGGATGTCACAGTAATGCCACATCCAGTGTTGATTATTAAGTGTGGAGAAGTCTAATGTAATTTTGGGATCCCTTTCTAACATGGTACCATCTTGGACAAGTATCTGTTCTTGTGTGAGACGCTCCGCAACGTGTCTGCGAACGTTCTTCTCAATAACCACGCGGAAGCGCTCGTATTGGGGAAGTAAACGGTTTATTGCAGGTATACCCGGGTTAGCGTAAAAGAAAGGCAAGAATGTGTTGCATGAGTGCGGTTGCTTATTTATACCCTTCTGGCCCTAATCCCGCCCCCTCCCTTCTCGGACTTTCTCCAGATCAGGTCATGTAAGTATCACTCGTTGATTGGCTGTTTGTTGTCACTTTCCCGCCAGTTTCGAACTTCCCTTTTCTTCCTTTCAACGGTCGGCTTATGGAAGGACTCTGAGTTCCTGTCAGACATCTTGCTTTACTTAAAAAGTGTTGGCTGCAGCAGGGATCTGGGTTGAAGTCTGTCCTCAGCTACAGTAGCCCCCTGAGTGACTTTGGCCCTGACCCCCCCTCTCAGCCTAACTTACCTCACAGGGTTGGGATGTGGGCAGAAGTAGAAAGAGGAAGTCCCATATGCACCATCTTGAACTCCTCAATGAACGGTGAGATATAATTCCAACAAATAAATAATGATTTCCCATTCTATGCAGGATGATGAATTCTAACACATCTCTTGGGTGTCAGATTGGGGAAGATGAATGGACATATTGCAGAACAAGAGCCATCCATCTCACAGCCCCTGTGTCCTTCAACATTTTCGCTTTTACTTTGGCCTCCAGAGATCGTCCTTATCCCTGAAGCATGGCGGAGAAGGCTGTTCCTTGCTCTACTCAAGTGTATATATTATGATGAATGTCCATACATGTTTTAAAAAGACAGGTATGGCAACAAACTCTATTGTATTCCATTGCACAATGTTAAAGAAGTTTCCTTTTGTATTAAAACAGATCTGAGAGGCACATGGATATTAAATAAAGCAGAGGCTCTTCAAAGACTGCCACAAGAGATGGGATTAAAAATGTATATTGAGCTTCCCTCACCTGAATCCAAAATATCTTTATTCCTGTCCATTCTCTGAACATTAGAGACCTGTGGGATCAGGCAGGCCTGTCTACTGCCTAGTCCACTGCTTCTCCAGTTCCTCCCCAAGCATGCTACAAATTGGCCATGATCAGCAAAGATACTCAATGTGTTGAAGGACATAGGGGCTGTGAGATGGATGGTTCTTGTTCTAGAATTTGTCCATTCACCTTCCCCAATCTGGTTCCCGAGAGATATGTTGGAATTCATCATAATGTCACACATCTCACAATGTCACTGTGCAAATACCATTAATTATGACTCCACTTTTTCCCCTTGGTCACCTATGGATGTCATGCTTGTACCTGATGTTTCCATCTCGAAGATGTCCATACCTACCTACATACCTCCTTGCCAGCAATCAACACTGAGACAGGCAAAGATTAACACCAAGATTAGCACCACAGGAGCAATCAAACAACACAATAGACCCTAATCAAGGAACTATTAACTCAGTCATTCAACCAAGCACAAACAACATCCCAACCAAGGAACTACTAAGGAGAGAACAACACCTCCACCAACACAAGCAGGACAAGCCCTGGCATATAAACAGAGAGCAAGACCCACTCCCTTTTCGCACTGAAGATGTGCCTAGCCTGGCAATGAAATGTCTGCAAGAAAACAACAGAGAGCACCAAGGACTCCACAGATGTCCATACTGTACATCTCTACAGTAAATCTACTACAGAGTCCTGAACTTCAACTCTTACAATCCAAGTAACATTAGGCTCTAACTGAAGATAGCATGCTGTATCTCATACATTTAAGAAAGAGATCATTAAGCTTTTGTTATATTTTGTAACTTTTAAAAAACTTGAATTATTTTGCAATATTATTACTACCAGCTAATATATTATGAAACAAAGCAACCAATCAATCCAGCATTGCATCAGGCTACCTTCTTTATTTCATTTGCATGTTTCACCATTTGTAGTAGAATATCAGTGGGCATCCTCCGCATTCATCAGATTTGGTTCTAGGCTAGGTTCTAAAATAACTAGTAGGCCTGGATGCAAGAAAAATAGCTTGTAAGAAGACATCTGAATAGGAGAATTGGCAGGGAAGGATGAATAGCTTCATCCATCTGCCAATACTATATAACCTCTCCTAACTATATAATCTCAGAAGATGTTGATTTAGGAGCCCATATTTTGCTTACAGATGTAGGATTTTCTCCACCCCTTCATAACAAAATAGTCTGATCTTCTCTCAGTCCCTTCCTCTGATATAAGGTAGGGATGGCTGGCAGTAACTAGCCACTGTAAACTGATTTATCAGCCCATCCTGAGCCAACAAGTTGTGTCACTCCCTCGCCTTTATTTTTGAAAAGGGTGAGCATAGGATATCTGTCATCAGTTAAAATAGCAAAAGCAATTAACAGGTCCTGAGAGTAGCATGTGCTATGAGGTCATGAAGAGTCGGACACGACTAAACGACTGAACAACAACTACTACTCTTTTCCTACAACCATGGTTCTGAACAATAACAAACAGTAACTGAGGCATGAGATGTGAATTTTTTGAGAAGGGTCATCATGCACAGGTCCCACTGAAATAGATAATGGACACGTGTGTGGGTAAATGAATAAAAGCATAAGAGGAGGGGAGTCTAAATGCAAACACCTCATTAAAATGGGCTAAAATTTATTATTATTTATTGATTTATTATTTGGATTTATCACCGCCCATCTCCACCGTGGTAGACTCTGGGCGGTAAATAATAATTACGACTGGGAAAGGATGAGGCAGATATGAAATGGAAACACCTGTGGTATCAAAAAGTTCCCTGCAAGTATCCTTCAGCTCAAAGTGTTAATCTTTCCTTAACACACAGTATTTGTGTGTTAAAGAAAGCAGAGAAACTGCAGGAAATTGTAATTATTATTGTACTGAACATGCGGATGGAAAAGATTTACCAGAAATGACTTCTGTGCAAATGTTTTCCTTTTATTATTCTCATGCAGCTTCTAGATATTTCTATATGTCGATAGAGGAGGAATGTGATCACATCCATGAGTTCTACCCAGATTTTGCATATACTCTATCCTATGCATATATAAATTGCATTCACCCATTTCAGCCCCGCACATACCCTTATTATCCTTTTAAAAAATGCAGAGGATCTGTGTACAGATCAGTGTTTCATGCTGGCTGGGGAATTCTGGGAGTTGAAGTCCACACATCTTAAACTTGCCAAGGTTGAGAAACACTGGTATAGATTGATACAGGATTCTGCTCCTTGCCCTGAGTGAGTTCATACAATGCATGTCATAGGAATGAACATTAATAGTAAATAAATCTAGGAACACCCTTGGAAGTATTCCTAATAACAGAACGGGCATGCTTCTGGATAAATACAAGTGGACATTTTCCCATTTGTAAGCTGTAGAACTCACTATGTCAAATAACTGATATAGCCCCAGGGCAACTGTTTTGATAAATTTTATTTATTTATTTATTTATTTATTTATTTATTTATTTATTATTTTTATAAATAACTCAAGGCGGCGAACATACCTAATACTCCTTCCGCCTCCTCTTTTCCCCACAACAATAACCCTGTGAGGTGAGTTGGGCTGAGAGAGAGGGACTGGCCTAAGGTCACCCAGCCGGCTTTTATGCCTAAGGCGGGACTAGAACTCTCAATCTCCTGGTTTGCCATTGGCTCCTTCCTAGGGCTGAGAGAGAGGGACTGGCCCAAGGCCACCCAGCCGGCTTTCATGCCTAAGGCGGGACTAGAACTCTCAGTCTCCTGGTTTACCATTGGCTCCTTCCCAGGGCTGAGAGAGAGTGACTGGCCCAAGGTCACCCAGCCGGCTTTCGTGCCTAAGGCGGGACTAGAAGTCACAGACTCCTGGTTTCTAGCCCAGCACCTTAACCACTAGACAGTGTTGAATGTCAGCATTAACTATCAGTCCTTATAGAAACAAAACACTCTTTTAAATCCTGGATCTATTTTGTGATCCATTTCTGCCATATTGTAGTGTGAATGAGTGCATTGTTGTACAAGTGTAGCACAATACTTCTCAACTCTTCTCAGATGACTTTAGGAAACTTTCTCTTTGTATCAGCTGCTCTATCAAGTTTGTAGTATGGAAGCTTGAAGTAGATCAAGGCTTAAACTGATAGCTTGGCAATTAGGTGTTCTGTACCCACACGTGAAAATTATCCATTTTCATCCTAGCAAAGTTAAAACATTCTGCTGTTTCTATCATATTACTCATTATCTGTTGCATAATAGTGTACAGCAGTTTTACAGAGGATAATAGCTTTACATGGTGCTTTCATTACTACACTGTGGTTAGAAATAATTGATTTAGAAGTGAAAATTGCCATAGACATGTAATGCAGAAGCAGTAAGGTGATCCTTGAAAGAATGCTTGTTTTGTTTTAATGACTGCATAGATGAGCTTAAATACTTGAACAAATATGATTAGATCCGAAGGCAGGGTTAAAAAATAAATCAAAGCCAAAATCAAGGACAAACTTAAAAGGCTTATTTCCTTAGCTCCTGAACTGAGAATGATCTCTGTTCTACAAAAAATCTAGAAACATCCTGGTTTTTGGCTGATTTGGAAAAAAGAGAGAGACTAAAATCAGAACCACACCTTATGATTGATTCAATTCCTTTCAAAACACAAAACAAAAAATATTGTAATCGTTTTTGCATCCCTACAGAAATTGAGATTATGTGAAACTTTCTCATTCCAACAGATAAGCGTTCTCTGCTGAAAGATGACTTTTATTTAGTAGATTCTTTTTGCCCTGAGATGTTTTCCCTGCCTAGTGTTCGCTTTACTGCTCTTTCGGAGCCAAAGTAAGATTTTAATTTTTTTGTAATTTTAGCTGTTCTGTTTCTGATGCTGGCTCAGTTCCTGCGCTTGCTAAATATTGTTAGTGTGCTGTTTTTATGTTCAGTTGTTTTCTTAAAGTTGGGTGACAGTATTTGTTTTCTTTATTGTACTGTTGTGATGGTGCAACTGACTTTGAAAACAAAAGGATTTCAATGAAAATAAACCAATAAGTGCTATGATCATAGGGTGGTCTTTGTATAATTTGTTAGTCATTTGAGAGGCATTGAGCAGATTAAATATTTACAGGATGTCTTTGAGAACTCCCAAAGATGGCTATAGGCTGTCTTGGGTGCAACCTTGAACATTTGAAATCAGGTATTAAAACAAACAAAACAAAACAAAATCTGAAGCCCGCAAGGACTATTATCTATTTATTATGAGATTTAACAGCATGGAATGTTTACATTTCACATTTCTATCCAAACTTCCAGACAAAGCACTTCTCTCTCTCTCTCTCTCTCTCCATTATTACATTTATCAAATTTTACTGGAATCCCACCCGGTCAGGCAGAGAGGGCATGTTACAGACCCTGCCCATGAGAGAGTGTTGATTGGCAGGGTCCAGGAGGAGGGCCTTCTCTGCCATGGCACCCACCTTTTGGAATAAGTTACCCCCAGAGGTAAGGCAGGCCCCCACTCTCCCAGCCTTCCAGAAGGGGGTTAAAACCTGGTTATGCCACCTTGCCTGGGGTGGGAGGGGGATAGCTGATCATGGGGGTGGCTGGCTCCTTGACGGGGCCATTGATAACATCATTATTCACCATCTGAATTTTATATTATATATTTTATACTTTTTTATTTAGATGGATGGATGGATGGATGATGGATGGATGGATGGATGGATGATAGATACTGTATTGTTTTAATGGCATTTTATTCTTCTACTTTTAAATGTTTGTAAACCACCCAGAGTCATCATAGTACAATTTTTTTTTGTGCGTGTCAGAAGCGCTTTTGTAGTGAAAGGATTTGCCGGTGACATCAAAGAAATGTGACAAATAAATAAATAAATCTTGCAATCTAAAACACTCTCAGTCCAAAATGAATTATTGTCAAGCTGTTTTGGCTTCATACTACAGGGTATATGTTTTCATTTATTTGTTCTTGTTTTTAGATCTCCTTCAACACAGCATTACCCTGTTATCTGCCTTTTGAAGCCAACTTGCATCTACATGTTGCTATGCACCTCCCTCCCACACCATGGTTTTTCAAGTAGTCCTCAGTCACACTGAAGCACTGACTAGCCCTGTAGCCCTGATCCATTTATTGAAAGCTTCATATGAATTGAGGCCATTTCTACCCCTGATAACATGACTGCAAACCCTAAAATATCATGCCCATGGAAAGCTTTCAAAAGGTTTTTCACAATGCGTGGGAATATTTACGAACTACCCTTTATGAGCAGTTAACGCATCTACATTTGCAAGACAAAGCAACGTCTCTGTGCATGGACACAGAGAGAAGCTCTGGTGCTGTGCTCAACAAGAAGTGCACTGTCTGTGTGTGCGCACAACCACCTTTTGGGTGCTATGCCAAAGCCTAATAAATACAAAACATAAGGTCACTCCACAGGACGCTCCTGAAAGTGATTACTTACTGTTTACAACTACCCATGTTTAGTGAGTTCATTTTGTATGCGAAAGGTGTGCATGAACGAATTTCTTTCATATTCTATGCAAACACATTTTGTTCCAAAATAATAAAAAAAACCTGTACAATGCCCACTTTCTCCACCTCTGTCAATCTATGATGGCAACATTAAGTGGAGATTTTCTACTTCTCAATAAATGGGAGTATATATGTACAGTATGTGTGCCCAGAAGGGCAAGATGAAGACCAAAAACAAAACAAAACAAAAACAGCAAGAACAACCTTAGTGAATTGAATGAATTGGGTTATTAAGGTACTCTATTTATGAAATCAATTCCTAGCTGCATATAGTAACCATTCTCTTTCACACACAAGCCATCCTGATTTAAACAAGCTACATACAAGCATGGACACACACAAACACACACACATGCACTTTGCCCGGAAGCAACAAAAACAATACAAATCAGGATGTATATGGGATATGAGGAAGAGGTTGTTGCATCGGGACGAGAAGGAAAGAAAAACAGAAAAGAGGATACTAATGAGAGGAAGAGCTAATGAGTCAGAAGAGGAGAGAGAAGAAATATTGTATCAAAGCATTCCAAAGTGTAGCATAAATTCTGATAGCTATGCAATTCTCAAAGCAGCCAACAATAAACAAACAAAAATAATCTACGCCAGGCAACATTTGGTATTTGTCATCAGTGTCATTTATGAGATTACTCATGTCTAGTGTACCATTGTGTGTGTGTGTGCCTTCGAGTCAGTTTTTGACTCCCGGCGACTGTCTGGACTAGTCCTTGCAGTCTTCTTGGCAAGGTTTCTCACAAGTGGTTTGCCATTGCCTCCTTCCTAGGGCTGAGAGAAAGTGACTGGCTTCCTGCCTAATGTGGGACTGGAAATCATGGTCTCCCAGTTTCTAGCCTGATGCCTTAACCATTACACCACACCAGCTCTCTAGTGTATCATTAGCCTTGTTATACTACTGAATAATCTCAAACTTGGATTTGTGTTTGAATTACTATAATTGCAGATGTGTGTGTGTGTGCTTGTAATATGTAAAAACAATTTATTCAGAAAACATCAATTCCTGCCATCAATTCCAACTGCTTGTTGTATGATTCTTCATTTCCTGAAGGGCTTCAGATGGCTAATCCACAAGTGTAATCTTGTTTCAATATTCAGATAATATATGGTCAAACTGGGAAAGATTTACTTCCTACTGCATATTGCATACCCTTTTCTATACAAACAGAGAGAGTGAAAGTCTTGGTCTAATGATTTGAAAAGTTATAAAATTAGTACTCTGGCCTAAACAAGCATAAATTGCAGCAATATGTTACTTGTACATTTGCATAATGCATACCATTTGAATTAAACAAGTCCTAATGAAACAGTAATTTCATTTATGCTGTAATGAAACCATGTATTGAGTTCATATAACAACATTACATCCAGTATTCCCATTCTAGTTTTTACATTTCTTAATATTCAATTAACAGATTTAACAAAAGGGGAATAAAATACACACACACACACACACACACACACACACACACACTTCAACCTGAATCAATCCTCTGCAGAATGAAACCCTCCTCCTTGAATTTTATGGACCATGCTGGTCCGGTGCAGATTGGTAGAGAATTTTTTAAAAAAATTATTTTAAGTTTCTAGTCTGGGGCTTGAGTGATCGGCATTCTTTCTCTCTCTCTCTCTCTTTGTTCATTTTTTTTTCCCAGACTCAACATGCTGAAGTTGAAGATAATCTTTACGTACTGGCTTAAGGCATTATTCTGAGAATACTGCATTGCCAGAGAAACATTACAGCTTATCAAGAAATATTTACAATTTTACAGTTTAATTTTTTATTCTTCTTCTTAGTACCTATCCTGTAAGAATAATTTGCTTTACTTAATAGAGTTTTAAATCAAAACCTTGGCATTTCAGTACTGTGTTTGCTATTCTACTAATAAGAATGGAAGTTTATAAAGCAAGGTTTAAATATATCTTTCACTTAACACACTGCATTTGCTGGATCGTTTCTGGATACCAGTGATTAAATATCTAGATATACATGCATCCAACATGTTAAACTAATTTGGTTTGTGGAAGTGTTAGATTTTCCATTGGATGCATTACTCATTATGTAATATCTATATTGCATCAAGGTATTATTGTAATATGGAACCTATACATTGTATGCAATGCAAATATTTATCCATAGATCCTGGTGGCCTATGATTATGAGTGTACTCTAGTAGGACATTCATCAACTTCTGTGTCCTTTGGGGTAAGGAAAAGTAACTGACATGGGCAATCTACTATGTAACCCCAGAAATGTTTAGTTAAACACAGATAAGAAAGAAACTGGCTAAATCTTTCTGACCTAAATTCCAGACCAATTTCCAAATCAACACATATTTGCTCTCATGATTAAAATAGGAAATCTTCCATGCAGAGAGAAAGTAACTATAATGGGTATGGTGAGGATTCATTAGTTGTTAGAATTCAACATTTTGAAGTTCACCTGTGGTCTCATTTGGAGTAAGTAAAGGTAAAGGTACCCCCCGCACATTTGTGCAGTCGTGTCCGACTCTAGGGGCCGGTGCTCATCTCCGTTTCTTAGCCGAAGAGCCAGCGTTGTCCGAAGACGCTTCCGCGGTCATGTGGCCAGCATGACGCACGTGGAACGCTGTTACCTTCCCACCGAAGTGGTACCTATTCATCTACTTGCATTTGCATGCTTTCGAATTGCTAGGTTGGCAAGAGCTGGGGCGAGTGCGGGAGCTCACTCCGTCACGCAGGGCTAGGGATTCGAACCTCCGAATGTGTGACCTTCCAATCGACAAGCCTGGCGTCTTACCCGCTGAGCCACCACGCCCCTCATTTTGAGACAGCAGAATAAATCCAAATAGACTCAGCTTATGTCTCTGTAAATCAGCAATGGCTCAAAGAAACCATATTGCCAATTTTTGACCAGAAAAAATATGGTTGATGGGTTGCATCCTTGGAGAGGCCACCAGTTCTCCACCCATGACACAGAAGAAGTCAGAAAATGAGGGGAAAATATGAGCAGACATTTGGCATGTCTTTTGTTTCCTTTAATGGAGTTCTATCTTCACACAAGCAATTTAAACATTAACAATTGTTTGCCACATTTATTGAAGGTCAAAGTAAAATATAAATATTGCATTTTCACCTGGCTGAATATCTTTTGCTAAAGCTTAAACAAAACAATTGGAAGTAAACACACCAAGTTAAATGGAGCTTACATGCCCAAGTAATTATTTATGCACTGTACCGCAGTCACATCCTGAAATATTAATTTCAACATTTTATTTATTGTTCCTTTAGTTCTGAAATACCTATCTTAATCAGTATGTTAGTTCCTTTGAGAACAGAGAAGAGAAAAGCTGAAGGACAAATACATAATATTTCTGACAATGGACTCTCTTGGGAGAGATGGCTGTATGGATGATTGGTATGAGCTTTTGGCCTTAATATTATCTTGCTTTACTACACCTAGCATGAAATAGCTGTATATATTAAGTGAAAAGTCATCTAGATGCTCTCTTGGTGCTCTCTTCTACTGGAAGTCTTCTACTGTCTGGGCAAAACAGGCATAAAACCAACAATTCTTAGAAGAACAGTGATGTGATTTTGTATGAATTTCCCAAGTATAGCATGCCACCTTTCCCAGTTCCTATTATCTATTAATCCAGATTATACAAACTGCTGGTGTATTAGTATTCTATTGTTGTTAAAGAAAGATGAACAAAAGAATCAGGGTTCATTCCTGAAAATATAATTCAATGCATTAGGGTACCTGTATATGCAAACTGAACAAGATCCCAAAGTGCCCCAGGGTCAATGCCTTCCATTTTGATTTCTTCTTGCTTGGCTTCACAAACATCATTTGTAAACATGGCAGCAAAGTAATCCGAAACTGAGCTGAGTACAAGCCTGGGGGGTGGGGGGGGAGAGGGAGAAAGAACACATCTATCCATTAATGTATTATATTTCAGTACAGTTCAGCAGTCTAGTTCTGAAAATGCTCAACCAGCAACAACTGTTGTAAACTTTACACACCTGAAAAAGTCATAAAAACATAGCCCATTCTGGCCTGCCATAAACATTTCTTTGGAAATAAGTTCTGTTGAATCCCATTCTCTTCCAAGCAAAAGTACAGAGCAGCCTTCCTTGGCTGGCCTTTAATAAAGATCAATAAACGAACTCACAGAAAGTGTGCGTTGAAGCATCAAATAAGTAGCAAAATATTTATTTTGATTCAGGTTGCTTTTGAAAAAAATAAAGACACGTATTTATATGCCTTGCAGGAAGAGAATTCTCTTCTCTTCTGCTTCTTCCCTCCTTCCCTCCTGTGGTCTGCCCTTCCTGCAGTTCTTAAATTCCAGATCCATATATACAGTAAGCCTCTTTCTTCCATGTCCAATTGTGCACAGGAAGATGGGACTTTCGGTAGTCTGTAGGAATTATTTCCCTCTATCTTGGCTTCTGGACCATTCCTGTGCTAATCTAGTATGCTTGTATTTTGCATGGAGCTACAGTAGAACAATCATGTTTGGGCTGGAAAAGTTCTTCATGATGGTCATTAAGGCAAAATAGCAATTTTCTCCTCCACCATTTCATCCTTTTGGTTTCATCTAACTGAGCCTTTCTGAGTAATACGGGTTTGGTGGTGGGGTGGGGTCTTCCCAGAAAGAAATAGAAGCATTGATAGCTACTTAAAGCTACTTCTGTGTCTGTTGTGGGTCTTCCGGGCTGTGTGGCCGTGTTCTGGAAGTTGTGGTTCCTAACGTTTCGCCAGCATCTGTGGCCACAGATGCTGGCGAAACGTTAGGAACCACAACTTCCAGAACACGGCCACACAGCCCGGAAGACCCACAACAGCCATCGAACTCTGGCCGTGAAAGCCTTCGACAATACACTACTTCTGTGTCTTCCACCTTCTTCATTTTGGACATAATGGATCAGAGTCCCCAGATGGCTAACTGTATTTCAGGGTTTTTTGGCCATTCCCTAATGCAGCTAAGGACAGCCTCAGCTAATTTCCCTTGACATTGGAGCTCTGCCTTCTCCTTGGAGGAAAATTCTTTCAAAGGGTTTAGGTCAATGACTGACTCAGCCACCTGGTAGTAAAAGAAAAATTCCAGTACATAGAGTACCGTGTAGAAGAAATACTTCATTTTATCTATTCTGAATATGCCATAATTCATTCTAAGAAATAATGAAAAAAATGTGGCTCTCCATATATAATTTTATAGATTTCTATCATGCCCTCCTGCCCTTTTCTATGATAAAATAAAGCTGGAAATGTTGCAATCCAGCACTAGTATATTGCTGCAGAGACCAGAAAATAGACTCTGTTCCTAGGATGATTATATCAAAGATTTATATAAAGATTGGCAGTATTGGCAGTCTTATATTTCATTCCTTGATTTATAATCCCCATCATAGAATTTGCCTTTTTTTAATATACCAGCTGTCTACTGGGTTGAGTCATCAAACATTAGAAAAAGGAAAGATAGAACTGTAGCAGTGTGATATTTCTCATATTACAGTTACATGAAAAGAAAAGAAAAAGTATTCATCCCTTTTGGATTTTCTGGTGTGTTTTTTTTCTCCACATCTCTACTACTGAACATTATCAGAACTTAACATGCTGATATATAAAGGGAGTTTGAGTGAACGTATGACACCAAAGTTTGGTTCATGCTTCATAGATTTCATAAATACAGTTATCCAACATTCAGGGTGGCAGTGTAGAAAATGAATTGCCCGTTTAGATTCAGTATCTGACTGCATCATTTTAGTTCCAAGAACAGTAATGAATCACTTCCTGTAATTGCTAATCAGTTCTTCACATCACTACAGAGCACTTTGGAACCACTCTTTCATGGCAAACTGCTTAAACTCAGTACATTTTCAGATTTTCTAAGATGAACTGCCTGTTCCAGGTCTGACCATAACATGTTTTTAAGGTTTAGGGCTGAACTTTGACTTGCCCATTCCAAAATACTTCACACATTCTCTTCATCCGTTATCTTGTGGGATTGCTGCAGGTTTTATGTTATTGTCTCACTGCATAACCATCTTGCTTCAGCTCAGTGACAGATTGATGGCTTGACATTGTGTTAAAGGGTACTGGGGAGGCAAAACATCACAAATCTTAATACTACACCCTCCTACTTGACAGCTGATATGATATTCATCTTGTGGAATGCAGCTTTTGGTTTCTGCCAGTTAAGTTGTCCATGTAGTCCAAAATTTCTACTTTTGACTTTTCCATCCATACAGCACTCTTCCAGAACATGGCAGATTCATCCAGGTGCTTATGGCAAACTTGAGATAAGCATTAATGTGCTTCTGGTGGAGTCACAAACAAGGTTAATTTGAGCCAGCCCTGCCCTAAGGAAATCTCACAGACTTTGGTCCCCGAGTGAAGTTCTCATGATCCAATAAGAATTGTGCCCCATCTGAAATACATCTCTGAAGACCTAAATTTTAAAAAAGAGTATTTACGCCTAACTTCTGGAAAAGTTTATAAAAGCATTTCTAAAGCTCTGGAGCTTCAGTGATCCACAGAGTCTTAATCTGGAGAAGATTTGGAACAGTAATGAGCCTTTCCAAGCATGGCTGGCTTGTCAAAATCATTGCAAAAATGCAGCACAAAATTGTCCAAGAAGTCAAAAGCCCTCTCTCATCTTAGCTAAAGTTGGTATTCATGATTGCACCATCATAAAAGCACTGGGGGCGGGGGTGGGGCATTCATGGGAGACTAGCAAGGCCAAAGAACATTAGCTATCTCTCTAATTGAACTGATTGAACTAAGTGGGATTTTTTTTCCACACTGGCACATTGCACATTGAATAATGTTGCTTATGAACTAAAGGAGACAAGAACTAACCATTGGTTTTCACTCAGACTCCCTTTTGTTGTTGTTCAGTCATTTAGTCGTGTCCGACTCTTCATGACCTCATGGACCATAGCACGCCAGGCCTTCCTGTCCTCCACTGTCACCCGGAGTTTACTCAAATTCATGTTCATTACATCGGTGATACTATCTAACCATCTCATCCTCTGCCGTCCCCTTCTCCTTTTGCCTTCAGTCTTTCCCAGCATCAGGGTATTTTCAAGTGAGTCCTCTCTTTGCACAGACTCCCTTTATATATCAGTAAAAAGGTAAAGGTTCCCCCCGCACATTTGTGCAGTCGTGTCCGACTCTAGGGGCCGTTGCTCATCTCCGTTTGTTAGCCGAAGAGCCAGCGTTGTCCGAAGACGCTTCCACGGTCATGTGGCCAGCATGACGCGCACGGAACGCTGTTACCATCCCACTGACGTGGTACCTATTCATCTACTTGCATTTGCATGCTTTCGAATTGCTAGGTTGGCAAGAGCTGGGGAAAGTGCAGGAGCTCACTCCGTCACACGGGACTAGGGATTCGAACCTCCGAACTTGCGATCTTCCGATCGACAAGCCTGGCGTCTTACCCGCTGAGCCACCACTCCCCCTTATATATCAGTAGGACCTCTGATAAAATATGTTGTCAAAAATATGCAGAGAATCAAAACATCCAAAAGGGAGATGAATGCTTTTTCACAGAATAGTAGTTAGACCCTACAGTTGCACAACTGGCAGAGCAATTTCTAGATTGCTTACATAATTGAAAGGAACAGGGCAAGATCCAAAGCCCAGACATGGAATAGGGGTCTCAGTGGTAGGATGATAGATTCTAGTTGAACGTTAGGCACATTTCTTTAAAAATCAAAAGTTGGTGTTCTCCTCTTCAAAGGAGGTATTCAAGCAGAGGATAGACAGCCATCTGTTGAAGATGTTTTCATTTGGATTTCTATTTAGAGTAGAAACCTGATGAGCTACCTGGTTCCATTCCGTTCTTTCTATGTATCAAGTCTGATGTGGCAAAATCACGAGGGGGAAAATTCTCTGATTTTTCTACCAATTCTCAGTTAGGAGAATGTGCTTTCAGAGTTTTTCCTTTCAGAGGAGAAGAGAATTTCAGTGAAATGCTCATGAGAAATGCAATTAGAAGGTGGCCAAGGGTATCAGTGATTATTCTCTTTCATTACATAATTATCTCTTTACTGGCGTAGAGTCTCCTGCTTTCTACCCTTTCCTTAAATCCTAAATGTCTCCTTTGATTTTTCAATGGCAAAGTGTGGGCAGCCAAGGAGACTTGGGAATAATGGAAAGCAATAACACAAGTAGTTCCACCACCTTTGAAGATAAGGTACCTTCAAAAACACCTCAAGAAAAATTCAATTAAATTCTCAAGCAACCTGAAAATGAGGTAGAAAAAAAAGGTTCTTTTTTTTTTGGCAAGGTAAGAAAACTTCTGAAAAAGTGTTGGGGTAAAGCTTTGTTTGTTTGTTAGTTTGTTTGCCAAGATTTCTATCTCATCTACTCTCCCAATTCCAGGTGTCTTGAACATGAGATGAAACAACAATAAAATCACAAAATCCGTTCATAAAACCAATAAGCAATAAACAAACCTGTGATAAGTACCTTCATGCTACAGCATATGCCCTCAAGGAAAGCTTGCTAAAAAGACTGAAAACTGGCTCTAAGGACCTGGCTCAGCAGTAGGGAGAGAAAAGATGCAGCCAAGTAACTCTAATTAATCTAAGTAAGTAGGCATGCCATCTAATGATGGAGGTTTCAGTAGCTTTTCCTCTGAAAAAACTGGCTTTTGCCTGTTCTGGGTACACCTTTCATTGGATGGACAGTGTTCTTAGAGAAATGTGCCACTTAAATCACTTGGTGGTATGTCTCTGCTGGATAGATCTGACCAGAAATGGTTGCCTTATAGGGTTTGGTTATAGATGATGAGCTGTTGGCATTTTCCACATAGAAGCAGAGTAGTAGTACAAAGTGGTTTCGTATGTAAGAGTGAGTCTTATATGTCCGTTGAATATTTTCATGGACATCTGTTTACAAGATGTAGAAACACTTTCCTGGATATAGGCAGGATATCAATCTGTTTATAAGATTTGTATCCTGCTTGTCAGCCACAACAGCAACCAAGGTAGCTTACAATATTAGCCATATAACAAAATCACATAATAAAATCACATTATCTTCATTAATAAAGCAACACTAATATCAAAAGAGAAAAGAAGAACGATGAGTAATATACACATTCTGAACAGAGCAAAATGAAACTCTTTGAAAAAATAGATTATAATTATATAGCCCCACAGAGTCGCTGTGATAGATAGATAGATAGATAGATAGATAGATAGATAGATAGATAGATAGATAGAAGATAGATAGATAGAGGATAGAATACTAGAAACTTCTGGTCAAAAAGAAGGCTTTGTCCATATGCATAAAACTAAAAGTCAGGAAGCTCAAATACTTTGGCCACCTAATGCGAAGAGAGGACTCACTGGAACAGACCCTGATGCTGGGAAAGACTGAAGACAAAAGGAGAAGGGGATGGCAGAGGATGAGATGGTTAGATAGCATCACCGATGTAATGAACATGAATTTGAGTAAACTCCGGGAGACAGTGGAGGACAGGAAGGCCTGGCGTGCTATGGTCCATGAGGTCACGAAGAGTCGGACACGACTAAACGACTGAACAACAACAACAACAAAAAGTCAGGAAATCAAGAAAACTCAATGAAGTCAGTTTCCAACAGCATTTTTTCTCCAGCCCTGCCTTGAAGAAGAAAAAAAGACACAGCTGTCACTGGCAAAAATAAAAGTTAGCCTGAGCTTTTTTCTCTGCAGAATATACTCAGCCATAAAGGATGTTCCTGGATAGTGGAAAGGAAGAAAAGTCTAAAATTCCCCTTCATTATGATCAATAAGGGAATGGAAAAAAATGTCCACATTTTTCTTTGCATTCTGATCATGCATCTTCTCATGTGATAGACCTAAAAGCAGGTAAATGCCTGAGCTTTTTGAAATATGTATTTTATAAATTTATCTCTTTTTTAACAAGTAGCAAAGCTGCAAACGTCAAACAGAATTCCTTCTTCATGTGTGCATTGTTCTCTCCTTCTCTCTAGTATTTAACCAGATGCAATAATAACCAAACATGCCTCATAATTAATCTCATTCAGGAAGCCTTCCTGAATTCACAATGTGAATTTCTGAACTTCCAGGGGCTGCAGGTGGTGGTAAATTTTGGCTGAGAGGTGTACTGCCCTATTCAGTGGAAAGGTCAGTTGTCTTCTAGATGTCATTTTCTTCTCTCCAATTCCTGCTATACTTCAAAAATAAACTAATGAGCCTTGTTGCTTCCATGGACTGTTGCATCATATATGGAATCCAAAGATAATCTATCAACTCAGAAATTAATTGGATATAAATATAATTGGTTTAAATTTTCCAGAACAGATTTAATCAAACCTTCTGTCTCCACATATGCTACTTGATTAGTTCCCAAACTGAAGTGAGTTCTGCCGAAATCGGAACAATATGAAAATCGCAACAAGTACAACTTCTTCCTACACTCAGAACATTTAACATCTCAATTGGCCAAAATATTTGTTCTTTGAGTTGAGTTGTCTTGAAAGAGAAGTCACAAATGATGTTATGAAAACTTTCTTCAGTGCATCCCAACTCTGCAACTGTAATTCTTACCAGAAAACGTAGATCACCTAACATTTCAGTTCTTCAAGGATGGCACAGCAATGTGGCATCCTGTGAGCAGCAAATGGCACTGCCACTTCTGCTCACAGTTTATAACAGGAAAGGTGTCATCCCAAGACATTCCAGACCGGATTCTTATGCTAAGTTGTATGCATTTTAATTGCCATTAAAAAGAAAAAAGTTGGACTCACAATCCATTGACATGGCTCCATTATGAATACTATGAGAAAGATAATTATGCAGTCAGTGGAAATTAGTTTTAACTCTCCATTTCTGTGCTCACCTATAGAGGCTGCTTCCCCTGCTACAACGGAACATATCTTTACTCACTACAGAATTATGGTGGAGTGAGGTGGGATGGTGTGAGGATTGTGCTGTCAGTGCTACTGTTTGCTGCCATCCCTGGAAATGCCGTTCTCTCTGAAAGTATAAATTGTAGCACAAATAATATGCAACACTGCAAATCTACTGGAACACGGAAAATGCCACCATACATACTGTATGATAACCTTCTTCAGTGCACATTTCTTCTGTGCAAAATGTGTTCAAAAAGGAGAAAGTGACTATCTGATAATATAATATAAGATAGGAATGTGGAGTTTCCCTATAATAAAAGGGTTTTATTTCAAATATCTCTTGTTGAAATCCATGAAGACCTTATCTGCAATGAGGCACTGGTAGATGAATAGGAAGGTCCTCTTGATTTCTGTCTATTTTCTTCTCTTCCATAAAAGAAAAAGTGTGAAAATCCAGGCTAACTCTTCACATCATTTTGAGATCAGTTTGTCAGGAACTTTATTTGATTCATTCCTCCCTACTGACTCTAATGTGGATCAGGAAGATTAATGTGCAGTTGATAACAGGTGTGGATACTGACCCTGATTTTTTACATTCTGCAAAGTATCAAAAAGCTGATACTTAAGAGTAAATGTACATATTGTAGCATGAAAAAAATGCATACATCTTCTTGCTTTTCTCCGTAAGTTTATGGCCTAAGAATTTCTAAATCTAGATGATATTTGAGAAATATTGCTGCCGTAAATGGTTTTCATGCTCTAAACTTGCTGTAGTAGATCAGGAGCAGAGAACAGGTGGCAAGAATTGATTCCCCCCCCCCCAAAAAAAAGCCTGGATATTACATGTGGGGGCTGAACAAAGGCAGAAATTCACAGGCCACATGGGGAGACCCTCCCTATGCCATCCATGACAGACAATAAATGTCTTTTTAATTTGCACATTTCAGTGCATAAGCATTTCACTTATGCATGATGCGGAAAAGTGGGTGTGTTATGCACTATATGTGTCAACAATTCTAAATGGAAAAGTTGCTTTCAAATAGCCTGGAAATTTGAAACAGTCTACCAATATGTTCACATCTTTAACTATAAACTGTGACTCAGCTTTATTTCAGAAGAAAGCTTGTTATACTTATACTTTACTGCTCCAAAAAGATCTGATTGCTACTGAAGTGAAATAGCTATTAAACCAAATTCAGTCAAGATACATTTCAAAAAAAATCTTCCCATTTAATGCCAACATTGCACTAAAAGAACAGAATTTGCATTTTCCATACAAAAACTTATTCTGCAAAATAAGTACTTTATTACAACATATATATGATGCCGCTGAAATGCTAGAGATTTTTTTCCTTTTTAAATCTTCTACATAGAGATGGGATCAAATAGTGTAGCTGCACATAAAAAGTTGAAGCCTCCTCTGCTCATGTACAAAGGTCACAATCAGGGTGGCCCCAAACATGCTCAGGCTTCAAAAGAAAAAGTACAAAGAACTACATGCATTCTATTACGTAGTTTAAATCTCTCTCTCTCTCCAACCCCTTTCTTGGCTATTATCTTATCCAGAATCTCATCCTCTTTTTGTTGTTGTTGTTCAGTCGTTTAGTCGTGTCTGACTCTTTGTGACCTCATGGACCATCGCACACCAGGCCTTCCTGTCCTCCACCATCTCCCGGAGTTTATTCAAATTCACGTTCATTACATCAGTGATGCTATCTAACCATCTCATCCACTGCCGTCCCAACAAACTTCTTGTTGTGGTTATATTGGGCCATTAATAAACATTTAACTTTAGTTGGTCAAATTGTGAGACTCTTGGTTCACAATAACCCAAGTATTTAAATAAAATGTCATGGTAGGAACTAAAACCATCACATAAACAATCAAACCATCACTCTTCATAACCCCTGCAGAATAAGGAGTTTCCAGAAAGCCTAATTTCTAAGGGGAGCTGACCTATAAAAGAGGTACCAGTGCCAAGAAACAGCATTTTAAAAAATCTACCCCTCCCCCCATATCTCATGGAAAACACCAAGAGTTTATCTTGGGATGGACACACCAGGTGGGTCAATTGCAGCAGAAGGAATGATTTGATTGAAAATAAACAGATATGGATTGATTAAATAGCACACAGTTCCCTGCCAAACTATGCACATACTACATTTTTAATCAACAAAAACAACATCATTCTGTAACATCTCGAAGACTAGAAAGATTTTCTTTGTTTAATGGCATCTGCTGAATAAAGTAATAAAAGATTCTATGATGATTTTGTTCAATACAGCTAAGACAGTCAGATCTCCCGAAGCTATTTCTGATTTTGAAAATACTGCATATACAGAAGCCACTTAGATATTTAAGGAAACAATGTACTGAATACTTTTGAACCAACTGGATAAATTTTGCATTTTTAGACATGGAAAATTCTGTACTTGAATAATTATAGTACCATAACGTAAAACCACAAGACAAAACTTACAACTGCTTTACTTTCTGACATACCTATGTGCAGGTATTTTACGGTTCCCAGCAATCAAAATAACATCACAGAGTTGTTGTTGCTTCAGGTAGCTTTCCATCTTTCTGAAGGTCTGCTCCGCATGATGTACGGCTTGGTAGAATTCTTCAGAACTACTGGGGTCCATATCGCATTGAGGAGTCGAAGGATGGTTGGCTGCAGAGAGCCTATGAATGCCAAACAGAAGGGAGGGAGGGAGGGAGGAAGGAAGGAAGGAAGGAAGGAAGGAAGGAAGGAAGGAAGGAAGGAAGGAAATGATGAATAGCTTTCCAGAAGTAATGACTTAATCAAAAGCTTTCAAAGCTGATAAGAAAATAATTTAGTCTGCCTCTCCTGCCCTCATTACTTAGAATCACAATAGACAGAAATCTCTTGGTTATCTAAATTTGGTATAAAATCAGTGTGATATTACTGAGAAATGTATCTTCATTATTACACAGGAAAAAAAAACACAAAACTCAACCATAGCTAACTTATTCATTTTACTTCCTACATCACTGGTAATCTGGTTGTTATTCAGTTATATTTTGTTAATAATTAACACAAGTAATTGCCCTAATTTTATGGAGAAGACTGCATATAATGCACATGGCTAGTTCTGAAGATTTAACAGCTCACAACTACATCTCTTTTCCAACCAAACAGATAACAAAACACCAGTAGACTCTTTTCCTAATATTCTGCTCTTGCATGCTTCAGTCAAAATTTAATATTCTGAAAACATTATTTCTGCAATTTTATCTACTTCTTTAACAATTTTTCTTTCTATTTTCTATTTCCAAGCCATGCTTCTCCTGGGCCTCCTTGATATCTTCCTTCTTCTCAGCAACTGAGTCTGAGATAACTTCCCTCTTTGTTCTTTCATAAATAGTTGTTCCTTTGCAAACTGATGCTTTAGACCAGTGTTTCTCAACCTTGGCCACTTTAAGATGTGTGGACTTCAACTCCCAGAATTCCCCAGGCAGCCATGGGAGTTGAAGTCCACACATCTTAAAGTTGCCAAGGTTGAGAAACACTGTCTGTAGCTTGAATCATGTCAGCTGGATTTCTATTTTCTCAGTGGAAACGTTTCACTCCTTATCCAAGGAGCTTCTTCAGTCTGAGCAAAGTGTAAGTTTACACTTACAAAGTGTAAGACCCCAGGTGTAAGGTCACACAGCTACCTAAAAACATATTTAGGATTCCCTTACTAACTTTGCTCAGACTGAAGAAGCTCCTTGGATAAGGAGCGAAACGTTTCCACTGAGAAAATAGAAATCCAGTTGACATGATTCAAGCTACAGACAATTCCACCTGGATGACTGAGAACCTTCATAGACATATTGAGAAACACTGCTTTAGATGTTTCTCAAATGAAAGCTGGCCACACACACACCCTTCTGCTCATCCTAATACCCCTCTAAGTAACTATTTATGGGGTTACTCTATGCATGGGCCAACCCTGTTCAACCACATGAGTAACTTGCCAGTGGAATGGGAAGACCCTCAGGATCCACAGGATTACAGATAGCAACCAATTTTGGATCAATTGTTTCCCATCCTTACCTCAAATACATCATTATTCAGAATAAAGTGGGTGTTTCTCTTAAGGCAGCTATATTTTCTATTTTAAATGAGTGAACTAGACACATTATAACCATGTACAAGTGGGAAATATATAGGTGATTATAAGAAAGTGTATTTATTTTCTCTTCCAAACAGCTGTCTTTTTTGACTCAGAGCTGAATAAAACATATGGCTGAACTTGCTTGTTTCAGAGAAAGTAACAGGTTTTCCTGGCAACTAAATGGATTCTGTTTGAAGGCAGTAATTCAATTAGAATTTGATCTTATTGGATAGAAGCAGATGAAATAATGTTTGTCTCCAAGTATGATTTAATCTAAACAGGATTAAAATTAGAAAATCAAGCAGCCCTGTGAGGGTGGTTTTTTTTTTTTTTAAACTGTGAATTTTCTTTTTAAAAAATGTAGTTTGATGTCTTCTGGAGATGAGACAGTTCTCCTAGAAAGCTGTTGACAGCTATTTTTATTTCTTCTGAGTTTTTCTTTTTACACTTTGATCATACTGTGGGTCAGTACATACCAAAACAGTGGTTTTATTCACTTTTCAGGCCCCTTCTATGTATTATCCAGGAAATTATGCCCAATCTTTGCCCCATTTTGGCTACTGTAGGACAATTTATTTATATTCTGAAATACTGCTGATCATGATATGCTTCTCTTAATTTATACTTACTGCAAAAAAATAAACCTGTGAAATTAAATGTCTTACCTGTACACAATACTCAAAAAACCAAAAACAACACAAACATAAAATCAAAAACACAATGCTGCTTGGTGAACTGCCAAGTAGGATTATTAGAGGCAAGGTGAAGTCAACAATCCTTTAAATATTTAATCAGCTATTGTGCAAATAGTCTCAATTCCACAGTGTCTTGTCTGGCTGCAAAGAATATTTTTGGACGTGACAAACTCAAACAATGAGACCCCAGTGAGATCTTATGACAGGATGAGTTAGGGTTCCATTTGAAGCTTCCAGTCTTTTGATGACCGTGGCATATAAAATCATATCCTAAATGCCAACTACATTTTTTCTGGATCTTGCTGTGGACTTTTTATATGTTGCAGAATGACCCGTTCTTTGTTATGAACTAAATAATGACAAAGAAACTTCTTTGGCTACTATAAATCCTTTTCAGATTTAGAATGAATGGATTGGTGTTTTCCTTTTTCAGCAAGCTTTTACCTATAGTCAGCTATCCAACTGATTTTTTCCCGATTTTAATATATTTCTAGCAGATTTTACTAGAACTTTGACTCCATACACTGACAGGCTGTATTTCCCACGTTAAATGATTTAAGTTTCTATTATCAAATTCATTAAGGTTTTCTTTAACCTCCTTAGGTTGGTTATTTATTATCTTCTACCCCAAATGTATCCTGTGTTTGAAATACTAAACCTAACAACTATCTACTGGATCATGCCTATATTAGATTTACAAAAAAGTACTTTACATCAGATACCATAAAGTACATAATTCTGTTTAATTCTATGAATTTGAGAATGAACACTTGTTGAAATGTTATGTGTGTTATGAATTCAATATGTAGACTTGAGAAATCATCTTTCTCTTATTCATAGAAAAAATAGGGAGAATATTTATTTGGTTAACACAATGTATAGACCACTGTAGTCTTGAAAAATTCTGGGAGGCATGCGACATAAAGAGTAAACGTGCATAGTAAGAATATAAAAAGAAACTAATGAAATCATTCTTCCACACTATTCCATAATGGCATCCCCAGGCATCCTGGGCAGAATTGAAAAGTACATTATTTTATAACAATAATAATTATGTTATTATTACTATAAGGAAAGCAACACTAAGGTTACCAAGTAGTAGCATCAGAGGTATTCACACTAAAACTTAACTAGCAGCATAGGAAATAACCAGCACAAATGGTTTACAGTATGGTCTGCATAATTCAGATACTTCTCCCTTGACTTCTGCATTCATTTCAATGGGCATTTCAGTTCTACTAAGGTATGCAGTAGCATACACACATAGATAGATCTCTACTATCAAAATAAATCAAGAAAGCTCTTTTTTATAATGAGGCATTCGAAGGGGACAGCTGGGCTAGCCTATGATGGCAAAAAATCAGGAGTCTGGTAGCATTTTTTCCAACTAAAAAAATTTATACAGGTAGTCCTCGTTTAATGACCACGATTGAGACCAGAATTTCAGTTGCTAAGCGAAGCAGTCATTAACAGAGTATGACCTGATTTTACGACCTTTTCTGTGGCAGTCGTTAAGTGAATCACTGCAGGCGTTAAGCAAACCACATGGTCATTAAGCGAATCACGCTGTTCCCCATTGATTTTGCTTCCCAGAAGCCGTCTGGGAAGGTTGAAAATGGTGATCACGTGACCATGGGATGCTGCGACGGGCATAAATGTAAACCAGTTGCCAAGCACCCAAATCGTGATCACGTGACCGGGGGGACGCTGTGATGGTCGTGAGAAGACCGGTCATAAGTAGGTTTTTTCAGCACTGTCGTAAGTCTGAACTGTCACTAAACGAATGGTTGTTAAGTGAGGACTACCTGTACAAAGGCATTTGTTTTCACAAGCTTTTGCAGGTCATGAAAACTTCTGCCTTGAGTCAAAAGAGGTGCTATTAGACTCCCCCTTATTTTTTTCTTTAGGAGGGTTAAGCATGAGTATTAGGGAATCCTGCCTATGTGTAGAGTTCGACGCACAAGAAGCAACTCCTCCTTTCTTCAATTCCACAGGGATTACCTGCAAGGGTTCATGTGCTCACTCATGCTTTCATGTGAACTGAAATGGTAATTCAGATTTGGAGCATGTGGATCAAATACATAAAGTGTATTTATTTATTTCCTATCCTGCCTTTATTATTTTTATAAATAACTCAAGGCGGCGAACATACCTAATGCTCCTATTTTCCCCACAACAACAAACCTGTGAGGTGAGTTGGGCTGAGAGACAGGGACTGGCCCAAGGTCACCCAGCCGGCTTTCATGCCTAAGGCAGGACTAGAACCCTCAGCCTCCTGGTTTGCCGTTGGCTCCTTCCTAGGGTTGAGAGAGAGGGACTGGCCCAAGGTCACCCAGCCGGCTTTCATGCCTAAGGCGGGACTAGAACTCTCAGGCTCCTGGTTTGCCATTGGCTCCTTCCTAGGGCTGAGAGACAGGGACTGGCCCAAGGTCACACAGCTGGCTTTCCTGCCTCAGTCAGGACTAGAACTCACAGTCTCCTGGTTTCTAGCCTGGTGCCTTAACCACTAGACCATGTTCATCTGTCTTTCATGCTTTCTATGGAGATTGCAACCAAGATGGTTACATGGAAATAAAAGGAAAAGAACATGGAAACCAAATTCTGAAGGCCTAAAAGAGTTATAATGCCAGAAACTTTTAATGGCTCTTGGAGAACTCACAGTGTCTCTGAGAAAAGGAGAAGGGAAGAAATAAAAAGTCAAAGACCATTATCAAGAAGGAGAAAGGAGGCATTAAAGGAGAAAGGAGCAGCCATCAACAACAATGTCCAAGAACTGGTCCAAGGTAGAAGCTATATTTGATTACAACCTAAAAAATAGGCTTGATTAGTACCTTCGTTCAATTGTTGAACTTTCACAAGCACCGTCAATCAAATGCTCTTCTTTTAATCAACATGCTGTTCTTTCCGTTATTCATTTCAGTATTCATAGCTTGTAGTAACTTTTATGTTTAGAATATTTCTATGTTTATGGTAAATTATAATATAATACATGAATGTGCATTTTGATGAGAATCTGGGGAGGGGAAAAATCTTGCTGAATTCAGTTCAACAGACTGTGTCTTAAAGTTTTTTTTAAAAAAAAAGCTTACTGAGAAAAACACACCCTCAGAAAGAATGCTTCCCTTTTCCCTTTAGGGGAACTGCTGATTCTCTAATTGCTCTAAAGCAGTGTTTCTCATCCTTGGCAACTTTAAGATGTGTGGACTTCATGCTGGCTGGGGAATTCTGGGAGTTGAAGTCCACATATCTTAAAGTTGCCAAGGTTGAGAAACACTGCTCTAAAATTTCATTTTAAATACTGCTGTTTTTCTCCTTTCCATGAAGTTTATACTGGAGGTAAGGAAAAAAAACAGATCTTGATCTACTCAATGTTGGAGGGCAAAGTAATCTGCCATCAGCTCTGTTGTCCCAGGACAACTCACTAGCCGTGTAGACCACCCAGTGAACATCTATGGTGGAAAGCAAACTGCCTCCCTGCCCCTACTCCTAAGAGTAATCACTGCACCACATTGTACCTAGAGATTCCTGGTACATAGTTGGTACTTCTATCTTTGAAAAATATATATATCCAGGAAAAGGTTCCCATTTTTCTAATCCAAAGTATGTGATTTTCTGAGTGAAAAAGCAGCACACAGGATTTTTCTAACAAACCAATGTTTTCCAAACAACCTTAGCCAAATATGAACATGATCATCTCTCTTTTAATAACACACATATGGGCAGACAATTAGATCTGATTACGTAATCCTCTAGTTGTCTTTTAATCCAATCTATTACCTTTATAAAGTCTATATTGATTTTTCTCGCTTAACTAAGGGATACAACAAATTAAAATATAAAGATGTTTTACAAAGAAAACATACCTGCAACTGCCCTAAGGATTCCTAAGGATTCCTTCAGGTTCTTTCTTCTAAGTAGATCCAAAAGTTTAACTCTACAAATACACACAGCTGATTTCAAGAGGAAAAGGTAAATCCCTTCAGCTAAAGAAAACAGGGCGTCTTTCTTTATATACCCCGGAAACAAGCAAACCAACAGGCTGTATAGCCTCACTTTGTTTACTATGAAAGTCGCAGAGTCTCTAAGGTTGCTTCCCGCCCTCACACCTGCTTTGATGAGTTTCTCATTAGCGATAGGGCTGAGCAAGCAAAGTCCAACCTGCCTTGAGGCCACATCTTCAGCTCACAAAGTAGATCAATGGGTATTGTGTTGCCCTGAGGCACAGCTTGGGCTGACTTATCTAAATTCTGGGGTCTGCTCTGGAAGAAAGAAAAAAGACACTCACAGGGGAAATATGTAAATAAATGGCTACAACAGGTGTGTGTGTGTGTTATTAAAAAGGGCTGAAATGAGAAGGAAGTAAAGGTAAAGTATATCCAATTTAAAATAAGTCAGTGCAGAGGCTTTTGAGCTATAAAATCTGTTCCTTTGACTTTCGTTTGCATGTTCTGAGACATGGATCGGTAAGTGATGTGGATCTGCGTCATATTTCAAGCAGAACGGTTGAGGGGAAAAAGAGGAATAAGAATAATGATGTCCCTTCATGAATGAATTAGAGCTCAGTGTCAGATGTTGAGGACGGGGGGGGGGGGGAAGGATGTTAATTCACTCATCTTGCCCATGAAAGAAAATATAGTCCTTCTGTCAGTCATGGGGCTAAGAAAACCATAAAGCAACTTTTTACTATTTCCACAGAGGGTTGATGGGACACAATAACTTAAAGGTTGATTCCACAAGATGTTTTGATTAGAGCAGTCAATGGTTAGGCTTATCTGTTGATCCCTAGAAGGCAGCAAAGAAATTCTGAAAACTCTCCGCCTTGCCATCTGGATTTTTTGGCTTCTTAGATCTGGTATTTCCTAAGTCACTGGTAACTGGAAAGATATCTCTGATTTGAAGGCAGACATGGCAGTCTCTGAAGCCAATCCTCCTCCTCTCTTTCATTTTGCTCCTCTCCATATCAAGGTGTTTGAGAACCTTGCACATTTTTTTAGAAAACATCTTACTCCTTTAAATCAGGACCAAAATGAGGTACAACTGTAACAGAGAATTTCAGGGCAAAGGGGTCAATTGATGAAAGAGGTGCCATGATGTCATGACACAAAGCCCATGACTTATGTAGTACCATTTGAAGTCAGGACACAACTGCAAATGGATGGGATTTGTGTTGTGATACACACGTTTCATTGTTTTATGTGATTCATACTGGATGCTTATGGGTGATATCTACAGCTTATAATTAAGGCATAGCTTTCCAAACTGTGTGTCATGACACTTTAGTGTGTTGCAACACACAGTTTAGTGTGTCGCAACACAACCCGGAAGCGGTGGCGGGGGCGTGCATGGCGGCGGTGGTGTGTATGGCGGCGGCGGCGGCAGCGACTACAGCAGTGGTGCGCCATCAGCGCTTATGCATTTTAGCGGAGGCTGCCGCTGCTGCCACCGCCGTGCACGCCACCGCCGCGCGCCCTCCCCCGCGCCGCCACCATGTGTCGCCAACCGTGGCAGTTTGGAAAGCACTAAATTAAGGCCTTTCACATAGTTTCAAGAAATGGTCTGGAGACTTATTCAATAAACTATTTACTTACTTACATAGCTCCAAGAATGATTACTCAAATTCACTCTACTGAAGGGAAGCTGCAGATATTATTTTACAGCTGAAGCAGAAATGATTAAGGAGAATCTGGAGCTCCAGTCTTTAGCACATACTGAGAGTATTCTTTTCTCTGACTTACACCAGCTCAGCATGAACAAGTGTTGCATTGCCACAACTGCTTAAAAACATCTCCATTCTTTGGTTCCTATCTTAGACACATGCACATGCCCTGAGGTGACCGTGAGAAAAGCATCAGGACAGAGCAATATTTCTTGCTACAATAAATGAGCCAGCTATCAGATTCCAAAAATGATCATAAGATCTCCAGTTTTACCATTAGGACATTGGAGCCTTAGGCTCTTGCTTTTAACAGCTTCCAGTGTGGAGATGAGTCATCCCTGGCTCTCAGTAGGACAACTGGAACAAGTGAGTATATGTGTAAATCAGTTGTAGAATTTTGGGCCTGAGGGACAAACTTGTTATTTGAGTAACAGGCCAGAAATCATAAAAAAAATAAAAGTGGTAGTGTCAAGATTCATACTTAACTACAGTTTAATTAATGAAATGTAGTTGGCAAGATTATTCCTGGCCCACATAATAATTTATTTCTAAAATACAATTCATTACCTACTGTTGAAAGAGTGTAGCGGGCAGCAAATATTTGGAACCACATGCCTTCCTAGGGATGCAGGTTGTATAATCCTAGATTTTGCATTTATTTTCCTAAATTAACAGAAAGAAGGCAGCTTACAAAGGATTTTTTCATCCCGTGCTTATCCTGCCCCCTGCTTAGCATTCACAATTTTGCCAGTTGATTTTTCTACACAATCATCTTCTCTTGCTGGAACAGAAAGAAATGGATACCCAAAGGATTGCTTATATCAACTACAAGTTATGAATCTGAACTCGGAAGGCCCTTAAGACCTGGCTCTGCTGCCTGGCCTGGGACGACGGAGGCGGTAGTGCCTCCTGGGGTTGGCTGGCCCCGTAGCACCATGATCTATTCTACGGTTCCCAATCCATCTTGGATTTTATTTATTTTATATTGGTTGTGTTTTTTAGATAGTTTGTATTTTGTATAGCTTTTAAATTTTTAATTGTTGTAACCCGCCCAGAGTCCCTTGCATGGGAGATGGGCGGGGAATAAATTGAACAAATAAAATAATAAAATAAAATAAAACTCAGGCCGTCTCCTTTGCTTTGTCCATTGTTGCGTCTCCTTAGGCAGTTGGATTCACCCTCATTCCAGTAAAATATTCTAGGAAATATTCCACAGAGCTACCAGATCTGGGCTGCAAAAATCCAGATGACCAGTAGTTGGCAGCAATGAGACCTTAAATTTGCTAACTTTTTGCTATCATCTAGCATGATCAGATTTGGTGGCTGTAGCTCAACACAAAGTGCAAGCATGTTGGATTCACACATGATGGTTAGAAAGCCTGGAGAGAGGAAGAGAAACAGCTTTGGTGTTAATACCCCTCTAACATTTCAACCACAAGCACCCATAGAAATCCAACTGCTCATTATTTAGTTAGCATAAAAGTTTATATCAGCAGGTTTCTCTGGGATCAGCATGGGCAAAGTGTAATCAGCAGTCATTTACTTTTTCCAGTTTAATACCTTAGGCAGAAGGATGGCTTTTGATAGGTTGAAGAGGATCCTATAAAATTACCAGGACATAATGGGACCTTGTTAAAACTCCTGTTTCAGACATTATTTAATTAGGTAGTCCTACCAACAATTATCTCTTCACTTCAGCACTGTCTAAAACGGAAATAACGACTTCTCTCATGGCTGCTACAAGCTTGGATGAGATAAATGTCCTAAATAATACCACTAAACACCTTTTTAAATTACATATTAATTATACTCTAATCAGGTCAGTGTTTTGTCTTTCATGGTTGCTGAATCCTTTTGTTACTCAATAGGTTATTCCAAATGCTGGAGATTTACTGCCTTCGGTTACAATTTACAAGGCAAGAAATTCCCATACCCATATTTTTGCAGGAAAGGAGGTGTCCCCTGTCTCTCCTGGATTCTTTTGTGGTTTGATAATTTGATATTTAGAATTTGAAGAGAGCTGTCAAGTAGAAGCCATAATGCACATCATGTCCTTCTGCAAAAACTAAGGGATTCATTGTGACTTCCATCAGACAAGGCCAAAACAAATAATACACATATACATCTCTCTCTCTCTCTCTCTCTCTCTCTCTCTCTCTCTCTCTCTCTCTCACACACACACACACACACACACGCGCACACACACACACACACACACACACACACACACGAAGAATAACTATATCATTCTCATTATATCAATCTAAACTTATATAAATGTTACGTGATTTTGAAAAGATGTTGACTCCCAATGTGTTCATTGACTCCAGTTGTTTGATTGTTATCCACAATATGAACAATTTTAATACTTTGTGTGAAAATTTCAGAGTTTCTTTACAGAAGATAAATTCAATGGGCAAATTAAACTTTTATTCCAGATTTTAAATTTTTCATAAGGTTTAAAGTTATAAAATGTTAATTTGGAAATGAAGGTTCTGAAACATTCAGCTGAAGAGAGAGCATCGATCTTCCAGATGAAACATGCACATTTATTCATGAGTCTGATTTATTGGACGCTTCTCATTCTCTTTTCCTTTTTAAATTTTTTTAAAGAAGTAATTTATGACTTCATAGTTCCAGAAACTTTGTTAAAAATCTGGTAGCAGAAAATGAAGCATGGGATTTCATCAAAATATTCCTCTATGGCCATAAAGATGATAAAATATCACTAATCAATGTTTACTCAGACAGGGAATTCAACGAGGCATGGAACTTGATAGTTCTCATATTTTTTTCCATCCCGGGTTTCCATCCCATAATACAAAATTTCCCAGATAAGTGCCAGCTCCTTCTGAATTCCTCTGAACACCTTTCTGCTAAGAATTGCATTACATTCACACATTTGTGCTTTCATATAAAACATACCTTACTCATTTTTATGCAAGTACAGTATTTATGTATGTATGTATGTATGTATGTATGTATGTATGTATGTATGTATGTGTGTGTGTGTGTATATATATATATATATATATATATATATATATATATATATATATAATGAACAGCTGGATTTATTTTCATGCTTGGCATACTACAGAATGAGCAATAAAGTTTCTGTTTTCTGTGACTTATTTCTGATTTATAGTTTGTACTGCAAAGCAAAGCACATAATGGCATTTTTACTATCAATAACATTCCAAAAGGAAATACAAAGTCGGGTTAGGAAGGCGCCTCTTCTTTAGGTTGGGACAGTTCAATTCTTTGGTTTGGCACAACTGAAAAGATGCAAAAGGGATATTTACGATAGTCTGGCCCTTGCAAGGTCAACACCAAAGGGCGACCATCATCTGGAATTGTGCTTTGGAAAACTGGAAGAGGAGGCCACTTTATTCTTTGCTTCTCATTTTAGTTGGGTGATGGGTAGTCTTATCCCTTTCACATAGGCCAGGTCAAGAAACAGACACCACAAGAACTATTGTAGAGTTATTTGTTGAGTTACAGAGTCTTGAAAGCCTGACAGAGTTTCTCTCTTCGTCCCTTAGTCAAGGTGGAACAATCTTGAGTTTCTTCCTCAACTGCACCTACAGTATCTTTCCAGGCTAAGCTGATTTTTTTGCAACAGCTATAGCATTCCTTCTTCAAGCCATCTCTGCTACAGGTAGAGTCATAGTATAATGGGAAGATAGAAGCCCCCCCACCCCAGTTAGGATAATTATGATAGTGGAAAATGTGGCATTGGGGATTTATATGTCAAGCTTTCTGTCCAGTCCAGTATCAGTCAAGAGGGTTTGTGTGGTCTTAGGACAGATGCTGCAGACAAGTGCGATATTTGTGTCCTGATGCACCTTTTTGCAATTGAATCTGAACCACTGGTGCAGGGCTTTCCAAAGTGCCGCCGCTGGCGACACACCAGCGGTGGCAGCGGCGGCAGTATGGCGGCGGCGCGCGCGTGCGCGCACGGCGGCGGCGCAGGGGGACGTGCAGTGGCGCGTGTGCGGCGGTGCGCGCACGGCGGCGGCACAGGGGGGGCGTGCAGCGGCATGAGCGTGCACGGCGGCGGCAGCAGCCTCCGCTAAAACGCGGAAGCACTGATCCCGCGCCGCTGCTGCTGCTGTGCACGCGCGTGCCACCGCTTCCGGGTGGTGTGGCGACACACCACGCTGTGTGTGGCGACACACTTTTGTGTCGCGCCACACAGTTTGGAAAGCTCTGCACTGGTGAGTACTTGGATGGGAGATGGGAGACGACCAGGACATAACAGGGCTATAAGCCACCCTTGCAAGATGAAGGTCCTAGTGTCCAACTTGTGAAACATGCAAGTTATATGTCCATGAACTCACCCAAAACCAAGCTGAACTTAAAGCATCCATTGCAATGATATCACACGCTCTCAATTTAAGTAGTTATATGGCCCTTTTTTTAGTGTTATTAGATGCAGAATGAATGCAAAATTTAGCCTTAAGATAAACCCACATCCCTGTGGTAATTGTCAGTTTTCCATCAGGATCCTCAACTTACCAAGGAAAATCTCTGTCCCTTCACAGCATTGCAAGGGACAGTCCTAAACATTCAAATTCCCTTGCAGCATTTGAAATGTGTGTAATTGGAGCTAATACGATTTGAACACTTCTCTAAATTCCCTTCCTACAATTCCTAATTCCGTTGCAATATTCTGGCAGTTAACACATTTCTGAGACATTCATTTCTTTTCTTAGGAGAACATACTGTAGCTGCGTTTGTAACTACTTGTACATTCTATTATTGTAGGTATTTTTTTTTTAATTGCAAAAAGGAAATAGGAATATCCCAACTTTAAAATGCATTTCATGGAAAGGGTCAAACAGTAATGGTGGTGCTTTGCAGATAAGAAGACATTTAATGCCAGACACAAACTCTTTTTCAAACTCTACTTTATATTGAAATTCTTATAACACCCCTTCAAATATAAGCACGCCGTAATGTGATGCCCAATGGCATTAAATCCTATTAAGCATGGATCAACAGAAAAAGTGTAACAAGGTTAAACTGTGTTCATAGAAGAGCCATAATATGTTCATTCGGAAATAATTATGTACTTGGTAATCAGGTCAGCAGCTACAGTTTATTTACCCATCTAAGGCTAAATCACGTTTAAATTCTCAACAGCTTTCAGAGATAATTGTAAAGCTACAAGCATCATGCAACTTGTGCTACAGTGCAGAAAGACAAATACAAATGAAATAAATCATTGTTTATTCAAAATTCACACAGTCAAATAGCTTGCTTGCTTGCTTGCTTGCTTGCTTGCTTGCTTGCTTGCTTATTTATTTATTTATTTATTTATTTATTTTATTTATTTTAATCCAATTTATATTGCCACCCATCTATCTCAGAAACTCTTGCTGGTGAGCAAACAAAAACAAAGAATTATGTTAAAACAAAAACCAACTAAAATGGTTCAAGGCTCGTAAGAAAAACACAACACATACACAGTTCCCACCTAAAGTCCCACTCCAATGCCTGAAGGAAAAACCAGATCTTCATTGCCTTGTGAAAGGCCAATTTATTTATTTATTTTTATTTATTTGTCAAATTTATCACCGCCCATCTCTACAAAGTAGACTCTGGGCGGTTTACAATAAAATATTAAAACTAAAAAGCTATAAATATTAAAATACGTCCAATAATAAATAGTAACAATCCAAATGATGGTAAGATCTTAAAAGGAGGACACCACTAAGCCAACCACCCCCAGGAGGAACTATTATTCCAATAGAATAATATAAATATAAATAAATATAAATAGAATAATATAAATATAAATACAGTAATATAAATAGAATAGAATATTATTCCAATAGAGTAGGAAAGCTGGAATTTTCATTAAGTGTTAGCATTATGCACTGCCAGCACCTTTGCAGGGGTCCCCAAACTTTTTGGCGCCAGGGACTGGTTTCAAAAGACATTTTTTTCCACGGACCAGGTGGGTGGGGTTTCCAGGATTTCCGTGGACCGGGGGGCAGGGTTTGCGGGCAGGAGTCAATCACACGCACCAGGGGGTGGGGTTTGCGGGCGAGAGCCAATCACAAGCACTGGGGGTGGGGTTTGCAGACGGGAACCTATCACACGGAAGGGGGCGGGGTTTGTGGGTGGAAGCCTAGTTCCTAACAGGCTGTGGCCCACTAGTGGGCCGCAGCCCACAGGTTGGGGACCCCTGCTTTATACTGCATATATATTACTTAAGAAGCAATTTATATAAACAAGCATTTTCTGTCTGCTAGTTTCTCTTCCAAATTCTTCTAAGAACAGCTGACTATTCTTTCAGAATCGGGCCAAAGTCCCTGGTATTTTTGATGAATTATCTGAGTTATCTTAATACCCTGCTTCCTGCTCTATTGTCTTTTTTTTTTCCACTTTGCTTGAAAGCAAAACTTATTTAGCAATCTTTTATTGGATAAAGTTTATTATTTCCTGATACTTACTTCAGCTGTCCTACATCGGTCAATCTCTCCATTTCTTTCCAAGCCATTTCTTTTTAAACTCATAAGATATAGACATAGGTTCGTGGCAATCAGATCTTCTTTTTATGTGGATTTTATTTAACCCTATAACTATTGTTCAAACCATTATGAAGTACTTATTTTAGGCTTCAGGCTGTATTTACGTTCAAGGACTTTTCAGTATATTTATACCCTATCCCTCCGTCGAATTACTCAAGGGTACTCATAACAACTTTACGCTACAACACAGATGGAGAGAGTTCCTACGCATCCCTGTTCCTACGCATGAATCCTGGCCGTGCAAGCCATTTACTCACCTCTTGGCTACTTTCAGACGTGAGCCATTATGCCATTATGTTCATCACTGTAAAATTCTGTGCAGCAGCATGTAGAACATGCCGGATTCTGAGAGACTCTAAGTCTGGCCCAAGCAGACCGCTATTTACATCTATGCGGCCTGTAGTTAATCCTGTGCCAACTTCAAGACGTCGACAGAGTCTTAGGCTTTGCAGCTCTACATAGTTACCCAATGCCTAGAATGGCGATATGCAAACATGACCCCCCCACACTGGTGTCTGTGCCAGGCTCATAAACATTTTAAGTGTGTAATCTGAAACAGCTATTTTTATCCCTAAATTTAACCTCTTTTTTCTAATTAAAAGGTAAAGGTAAAGGTACCCCCCGCACATTTGTGCAGTCGTGTCCAACTCTAGGGGCCGGTGCTCATCTCCGTTTGTTAGCCAAAGAGCCAGCGTTGTCCGAAGACACTTCCACGGTCATGTGGCCGCATGACACGCGCGGAAAACTGTTACCTAACCACCAAAGTGGCACCTATTAATCTACTTGCATTTGCATGCTTTCGAATTGCTAGGTTGGCAAGAGCTGGAGCTAGTGCAGGAGCTCACTCCGTCACACGGGGCTAGGGATTCGAACCTCCGAACTTGCGATCTTCCGATCAACAAGCCTGGCGTCTTACCCGCTGAGCCACCACGCCCCAATTTTTCTAATTAGATAGCTGTTAATATTTGTTAGTTACCCCCTCCCTTAGACTTAAGGCTAATTTAAACTATTTTATGGATCAGGGTTGTATATGTTTAGTTCTCTTTAGCAGTTTTGTACTTTCTTTTGTTTTGTATATAGGAAGTCCTCGCTTAACGACCACAACTGGGACCGGAATTTTGGTCACTAAGCGATGTGCTTGTTAAGTGAATCCGGACCTGATTTTATGACCATTTTTGTGGTGGTCATTAAGCAAATCACTGCAGTCATTAAGTGACTCACATGGTTTTTAAGCGAATGTGGTTCCCTATTGATTTTACTTATTGGAAACCATCTGGGAAGGTCATAACTGGCAATCACATGACCGTGGGATGCTGAAACAGTCATAAATGCAACCGCCCAGAGTCTACCATGGTGGAGATGGGCGGGGATAAATCCAAATAATAAATAAATAAATAAAGCTAGTTGCCAAGTACCTGAATCGTGATCATGTGACTGTAGGGATGCTGCGATGGTCATATGTGTGAGGAACAGCCATATGTCAGTTTTTCAGTGCTGTTGTAAGTCCGGACGGTCACTAAACAAATGGTCGTTCAGCAACGACTACCTGTAGTTTTACATTGTTCATCTTTGCTGCTTATGTTTCTGGCACACTCTGCATTGGGCCAGTCCCTGTCTCTCAGCCCTAGGAAGGAGCCAACGGCAAACCAGGAGTTCTAGTCCCGCCTTAGGCCTGAAAGCCGGCTGGGTGACTTTCGGCCAGTCCCTGTCTCTTAGCCCTAGGAAAGAGCCAATGGCAAACCAGGAGACCGAGAGCTCTAGTCCCCCCTTAGGCACGAAAGCCAGCTGGGTGACCTTGGGCCAGTCCCTGTCTCTCAGCCCTAGGAAGGAGCCAATGGCAAACCAGGAGACTGAGAGTCCTAGTCCCGCCTGAGGCACGAAAGCCGGCTGGGTGACCTGGGGCCAGCCACTCTCTCTCAGCCCTAGGAAGGAGCCAATGGCAAACCAGGAGAATGAGAGTTCTAGTCCCGCCTGAGGCACGAAAGCTGGCTGGGTGACTTTGGGCCAGTCCCTGTCTCTCAGCCCTAGGAAGGAGCCAATGGCAAACCGGGAGACTGAGAGTTCTAGTCCCGCCTGAGGCACAAAAGCCGGCTGGGTGACCTGGGGCCAGTCCCTCTCTCTCAGCCCTAGGAAGGAGCCAGTGGCAAACCAAGAGACTGAGAGTTCTAGTCCCGCCTTAGGCACGAAAGCCGGCTGGGTGACCTTGGGCCAGTCACTCTCTCTCAGCCCTACGAAGGAGCCAATGGCAAACCGGGAGACTGAGAGTTCTAGTCCCGCCTGAGGCACAAAACCCGGCTGGGTGACTTTGGGCCAGTCCCTGTCTCTCAGCCCTAGGAAGGAGCCAATGGCAAACCGGGAGACTGAGAGTTCTAGTCCCGCCTGAGGCACAAAATCCGGCTGGGTGACCTGGGGCCAGTCTCTCTCTCTCAGCCCTAGGAAGGAGCCAATGGCAAACCGGGAGACTGAGAGTTCTAGTCCCGCCTGAGGCACAAAAGCCGGCTGGGTGACCTGGGGCCAGTCCCTCTCTCTCAGCCCTAGGAAGGAGCCAGTGGCAAACCAGGAGACTGAGAGTTCTAGTCCCGCCTGAGGCACGAAAGTAGGCTGGGTGACCTGGGGCCAGTCCCTCTCTCTCAGCCCAACTCACCACACAGGGTTGTTGTTGTGGGGAACATAGGAGGAGGAAGGAGCATTAGGTATGTTCGCTGCCTTGAGTTATTTATAAAAATAATAAAGGAAGGATAGAAAATAAATAAATAAACAAACTAACAAACTAACTCCCACTGAAGCCAACCCCGTGTGTTTTATCTCCTCGAACCGTTGATCCCTCTCCTGGGGCACACAATGGCTTCTCCCTCACCTTCTGTAAGAAACGTTTGCTTATCTTAAACTTGGACTGCCGTCTGACTTCAGTCTTAAGGACCTTTGTCCTATTTCCATTCCAGTTGGCTCTCAGAATGAACATTGGAGCGTTTGCTTCCTTACTGAGGAAGGCATGATAAAAGGCTGAATTCTAAAGTTAAGATTAAAAATACATGGAGAGAGCCACATTCACTTCAATGGAATGGAAAGCTTAGAGACTGAACTGAAATGCCAGGATATATCATTCTGTGGCTTGAATCATGTCAACTGGATTTCTATTTTTTTTTTCAGTAGAAACGTTTCACTCCTTATCCAAGGAGCTTCTTCAGTCTGAGTAAAGTTAGTAAGGGAATCCTTAAATATGTTTTTAGGGTGGCTGTGTGACCTTGCACCTGGGGCTAGGTCATGGTTATTTTGAGATGTTTATTTCTAAGTCCCTTTATCATCTAAAGGAGGATCGTTAAGATTACCCTGCTGCTGTTGAGCTTGCGAAATGGTCTTAATCTTCCTAGGCACAGAAGACAAAGCAGGAAGGAAGATAGGGGAAAGGTTGTGCCTGAGGCCACCACCTCTATTCAAGGAAGGATTTTCCAAGTTGGCATAAATGGATTCCTTGACCCCTCTCTCAAACCACCTATCTTCTCTGTCTAAAATGTGAACATTAATATCCTCAAATGAGTGTCCTTTTTCCTTTAGATGAAGATAAACTGCTGACTCTGGTCCTGTGGTGTTACTTCTCCTGTGTTGGGCCATCCTCCTGTACAAAGGTTGTTTGGATTCAAGGAATCCATTTATGCCAACTTGGAAAATCCTTCCTTGAATAGAGATGGGGGCCTCAGGCACAATCTTTCCCCTATCTTCCTTCCTGCTTTGTCTTCTGTGCCCAGGAAGATTAAGGCCATTTCGCAAGCTCAACAGCAGCAGGGTAATCTTAACGATCCTCCTTTAGATGATAAAGGGACTTAGAAATAAACATCTCAAAATAACCATGACCTAGCCCCAGGTGCAAGGTCACACAGCCACCCTAGAAACATATTTAAGGATTCCCTTACTAACTTTACTCAGACTGAAGAAGCTCCTTGGATAAGGAGTGAAACGTTTCTACTGGAAAAAAAAATAGAAATCCAGTTGACATGATTCAAGCCACAGACTGTTCCACCTGGATGACTGAGAACCTTCATCGACAGGATATATCAACTTCATGCCGGCATTGCAAATATGAAGACCCAACAGTACTTTTCTTTCTCAGTGTACTGAAAGCTTAGTCATGTACTCCTATTTATTATACCTGAAAATATATCCTGAGGGTATCTGCCCATCCCACCAGATTGGATGGGATAGGCATGTTCCAGGTCCCTTCCCTGAAAGATTGCCATCTAGTGGAACGGAGGAACCATGCCTTGTGGAACAACCTCTCTCTGGCAGTCTGGCATGCCCCCAACCCTTTTAGCCTTCTCCAAGACCATGAAGACCTGGCTCTTCAGCCAGGTGCTAAAGTAGAGTGATGGGAGACTGTGGACAGTTGTTGGGGCATCCTAGGAGGAGGACTGAGGTGCCAGTTTTTAGTTTTGGTTTTATGGTTTTTATGGTTTTATGGCTTTGTAGTTTTATTGTGAGCCACCCAGATTTGTGCTCTAAGATGGGTGGACATGCAGACCTTTTAAATAAATAAATAAATAAATAAATAAATAAATAAATAAGAAAGATCCCCCACTATGCATAAAAACAGAGCCTGTGCCCCACCTGCACCTAAACCCAGCCTGAGAATGAATATTTCTCAGCCTTGCCTTCATCTTCTGCCCATCCACGAGATGGACAGGCTTAAGCCATCCCTGTTGCATTATTATTAGTGCTTCCCTCTTCGATTATTCAAAATATTCTCTTCGATTGGCTTCCCTCTTTATTCTGACACCTTCAAGGGCAGCATCAAGGGATATAAAATATGTATGGCTTTGTCCACCGGAAGGAAGGAACGGAGGCATTAGAGGCAATTGGGTGATGAACAAGGCTTTTGGGGAGGCGGAGTCAAGGATGGATGGATGTTGATCAGCTCAACAATGGCAAAAGTCTCAGAAACAAGGAATGAAAAGCGATATCCAGAAAAGTCAATGGGGTAAGGCCGAGGATAAAGGTGCAGGGAAGCAGTCTATAATCTACAGCCTGCCCATACAATGCATAAGGAATCATGCTTCCAAATACAGAATTTCACTTTCCTGCATTTTCTAAAACTGAAACGATGGAGAACTAGGCTCAAGTTATTCTTAAAATTGTTAATAAAAATATGGAAATTATCAGTGACATACCACAGAGAAAAAATACCTCTTTCTCATGAAATAGTGTTGACAGTGGAAATTTCTTATTTATAAAATGACACCTACGTAGAGGCTGACTTAGTAACTCAGCAGGTAATTAGGCAGATGGTATATAGGAAACCTGCCTTTATTTTTAACTTTTATTTCCTTATTCATTCTAGAATTCAGAGAAGACATTTACAATCTTGTTTCCAAGCATCTTTTCTTGGAAATAAATTGGAGAAAAAGGTTATTATGACTGAGATATTACTATAAGTAATGTTACAGAAATAGTACAAACACACTGAGTTAAAGAAATGGACAGAAGGAATTGGCATGGGGGAAATTGTCTGTAGCTTGAATCATGTCAACTGGATTTCTATTTTCTCAGTGGAAACGTTTCGCTCCTTATCCAAGAAGCTTCTTCAGTCTTCAGACTTCCACTGAGAAAATAGAAATCCAGTTGACATGATTCAAGCTACAGACTGTTCCACCTGGATGACTGAGAACCTTCATCGACATGGGGGAAATTGACTTAGGAGAAGCAGTGATGATGTACAGTGGAAGTACATCTTCAAAGGAAAGGTAGAAATCAAGAACCAATATTGGCTCAGATGTGGAAAACAGTCAGAATTCTATGCAAAATTACCATTCATGTTGATTTACAGCCATTCTGGGCAATAAATGGAAATAGTGGTTCCTGTGTAAGGTAAAAGTAAAGGTTCACCCCGCACATTTGTGCAGTCGTGTCCGACTCTAGGGGCCAGTGCTCATCTCCGTTTGTTGGCCAAAGAGCCAGCATTGTCCAAAGACGCTTCCACAGTCATGTGGCCAGCATGACACACGCGGAACGCTGTTACCATCCCACCAACGTGGTACCTATTAATCTACCTGCATTTGCATGCTTTCGAATTGCTAGGTTGGCAAGAGCTGGGGCTAGTGCAGGAGCTCACTCCGTCACGCAGGGCTACGGATCCGAACCTCCGAACTTGCAATCTTCTGATCGACAAGCCTGGCGTCTTACCCGCTGAGCCACCATGCCCCCTAATGGTTCCTGTGTACCAGTGTTTAATTTTCCTATTCTGTAATAAAAAGCCAATTTTCCTAGGTTTGATTATGGTTTCCAAATTGTTATATTATTATGTATTTCATTAACTCTTCCCCCAGTGTGTTGGGAATATTTTGCTAATATTGTAAACTCTAGGCTGGAGAAGATATGGCTTTAAATATATATTGATTTATTTACAATATGAAACCTGTATTTTTTTTCAAAGGATTTCTGTTAGCATATCTGATTTTTGGAAGTGTGGCTCTTTCAAAACCATGAAGCCAAATTACAGTGTAAACACTACAATATGCCTAAGGAATCTTTTAAATCGCCACCACTACCTTCCACAAGCTTTCTTCCAAACCATCCATTAATCAAATGAAACCTAAGTAACTGAACTGAATGAGTATTATTTAATTTCCCTGACTGAATATTGTAAACAGGCCTGAGCATGGATCTACTTTGTTATCAACATTCACACTAGAATTTAAACAGCAAGCATCACAACAAACACAGATACTTCCTGCGAGCTCTCATGGGACCCAGCTTATCTCCAGAGATGCAGAACTACTTACAGCACTAAATGGAGACTTATACCTTCAGATATAAGTTTTTGTTACTTTCAAATTATCTCTTTTATCAGAACAGGTCTGGGTGAAAGAACAACTTTTCTTCCCCCACACAACTGAGACTGAAAAGAGGAGATTGAAAAGAGGGCTAATTAACAGTAACTGAAGTCTGCAGCTGAATGCAGTGTTAGCAAAGAACTCTTATAATCCCAGTTCAAGAGTGTAACTCACGTTGCAAGCCTCTGAGCCAGAGTCTCAAGCCAGACCTTTCGCCCCAAGGACCATCCACAGCTGTGTGAAACACATTTTCTTGGCTCTTTGTATAGATCACAACAAGCACTGTTCTCGTTCACCTGACCTGCACATTTTCCTTCCCCTTCTTTCTCCACCAGTAAAATGGGGAATGAACTTCCACCCTTTCCTGATGCTGAGAACATCCATCCATCCATCCATCCATCCAACTTGTATGGCACTCAAGTCACAAAATGACTTTGAGTGGTTTAAATAGCTCTTTTTACATATTGGACAGAGTTGGAGAGTCCTGAGAAAAACCATCTTTTCTCCATCCAGCTGAACTTTGGAAAAGAGCTGTTCATACAGAAGTATGTGAGATGAAGAGAGGCATGGAATCAGCCCCAGGCCAAACCATGCTGTAGAAGTAGCTGCCATACAAATTAGAAGACACTTCTTGACAATCCAGGGGAATCAGGCATATAGGCAAACGGATTGGGTCTCCATTGTCCAAATCTCAATTCCTTGTTCTAAAAGGTAGTTTGAAAACATTACTTTTAACTATCAATTTTCCTTTTCTTTCAGGTGCTGCACATTCCTATTGTTTATGTAGCAGAGATACTGTGAAATGAACTGTGTTCATTGATAAACACCATGAAAGCTTATTTCAAGTAGATTAAACATTATGTTCCCTCCACAGCTGAAAACATTACAAAATTTGAAAATAGTTTCTGTCAGGCTAACTCTCATCTAATGACATTCCTGTTTTAGGCTGGATATATGGCTATGCTGAAATATTTATCATAATGTACCTTATTTATAATATAAATAAGGATTAGAAATCCATACAGAAGAATAATTGTGCTTGCTTTTATTTACAAATGCTATTTTAGATTCACTAACAGGAAAAAATGATACATAAAGAAGCATTAATTATATGTTATTCAAGCACTGAATTAACGCAAGAAGGATTTGGAAGTCTCTCTCTTCAGTACCTATTTAAAACAGCTTTTTAAACTCTTCAATTTAATCAGTATTAGTTTAATTCTATTCTTCCAATGCCTATACAACTATTTAAAACTGTGGATTCATTGATCATCTGGTATGAAACTAAGAACAGGACCACTCATAATTGCTGTGTGTGATGTAGAGTACTTTAAAAGGTGCATGCCCACCCACACACATACACAAATTGACAACATATTGAAACGTAAGCAATTAAATGAAACAAAATGGGGAAAAGATATAGCATAACAGCAAGACCTAGCTACAAATTCAATTCCAGATTAAATACAATGATGTTAACTGTAGGATTTCTATCTATGTGGTTGACCAGGGTCAACTTATCCTACTTCAGACATATTATGCAAAGACTTTGATCTCTGGAGAAGGCTCTGCTACTGGGAAAGGTGGAAGGAAAGAGAAGAAATGGATGACTAGCAGCAAGGTGAATGGGCTCAGCTACAGCGCATCCTGGGAAGATCTGAAGAACAGGTTGTGGACAGAGGGTGATGGAGAAAAGCTATCTATGGGATCACTAAGAGCTGACTTGATGGCACATAACCAACCAACCAACCAACCAACCAACCAACTGTAAGATACTGAATGGTTAAGACAATCCTTCAAGCACCTCTCTCTCTCTATCTTACCTTACCAGACTTTAATTAAAAACGAGTAAACATGAAGCAGGTATTCTATACAGCAAACAAGAGCCTGTAGGATGTTTATTTATAGGCCTATAAGTGGTGGCTCAGTGGGTAAGACACCAGGCTTGTTGATCGGAAGATCGCAAGTTCGGAGGTTCGAATCCCTAGCCCTGCGTGCGGAGTGAGCTCCCGCACTCACCCCAGTTCTTACCAACCTAGCAATTCGAAAGCATGCAAATGCAAGTAGATTAATAGGTACCACTTCAGTGGGATGGTAACAGCGTTCCGCATGCGTCATGCGGCCACATGACCGTGGAAGTGTCTTCAGACAACGGCGGCTCTTTGGCTAACAAACGGAGATGAGCACCGCCCCCTAGAGTCAGATACGACTGCACAAATGTGCAGGGGGAACCTTTACCTTAAGTGGGTATTTTGTGACTTGCCATGGCAAAAACCCCATGACAGCCAGTCTTTAAGAGTTTCCACAACATGTTCTCAAAACTGCAAATGTATCCCCAGATGCTCCTTGCTCCTAAGATAAGTCAGAAAAAGGAATATGTGAATTCTAGGGAAGCAGGGAAGGAAAAATATCTAATTCCTTTTCTTCTTCCATTGCAATACTAGGCAAGAAAAGTTTTATTCATTTGTGTGCAACTGGAAGTGAAGATTGCTATGATTAAAGCTTAGTTTGTAACTGGATAGAGATTTGGGTCTGGCAAAAAAAAATTACCTTAACAGCATGTTATATATGGAAGGTTTATAGTAGTTGCGATACCCTTTTTTAGTTAAGAGAAACTGCAAGTGACTCCTAGTAAATAATGGAACTGCAATGCAGAAGAAGAGGTGGATTCAATTTTCCCCTCCTTGCATTCATGCCTTTTCTGATAACACCCCCCCCCCAAAAAAAAGAAAACATAACCCCCTTTGCTCTATCAAAAGGCCAAAGAAGTTGGATTTTCTGGAAACCTCCTCAAGGAAAGAGATCAGCAGTCATACTAACTGGGAACAGAAAACTCCTGAAAAAGAATCAGTACCAGTCCTAAAACATGAGATAAGGAGATCTTTGAGTCTCAATTCTTGCTGCCCAATGCCATTCCACCTCAAACAGATCTGGTTGGTTTTTGAAGGAACACAAACATCAACATTTATTCAGCCAGAAACATCAAGGGAGGAAATCTGCAAAGCTGCAAGTGCCTCTGTTATGTCATGTTCAGGACTTTAAAAGTCTACCATATCTTTAACAGCCATGATCTGGGAAACATTCTCTAGAAAAGAAAGAGAAATGAAATGGAACTGAATCATCCGGAGGATTTTCCTTTGGTCTCAAGCATCTTCAGTGACCACAGGGATGACTGAAGCAAACTTACAACACACACGTCTGCATGGTTACTTGAAAGAACCAGGTTTCCTGGTAAACCTTTTTTCTATCCAGTTTTTTTTTCCAGAAGGTGAAATAGACTCATAGATCTCTGCCAGTGATGTCAAGGTATCTTATACTTTGTTGGCCATCCTAACCCACTGATCTCATCAAGAAATATAAAAACACTTTCTATCATATTTTTAATTGAAAATCTTTTTTTTTTAAAGATGCAACTGAACAAACTCGTCCCAAAGAAGGCTTCATTTCATGTCTTCTCTTCCTTTCATTCTACAGAATCACCAACATGCTTATGAACGCTCTGATGCTCCCACAATATGAAAAATAAATGAATGCGTGCAAAACTTTTCAATAAAAAAGTCAAACTGTATGAAACCGGCTTCTCAGCTCCACCGCCTTAAAACTGATTCATGTATCATTATATGCATGAAGAACTGCTCGTACAAAGAAGTCTCCTCGCATGTATAGCTTCACAAAGCAGCTGAGATTTTGCACAGACTCACATGAAGCGGTTCTACTCTGCTCAGCAAAGTGCACCATCTTTTCTGTTTTCCAAACTAAAACATGGATAGAACTGGGACAACTATCCTATTAGGCAGGATCCTTTATACATTGCTTAAAAATCCCACTTGCTACTTTTCAGAGTTCTTTTCCAGGAGGCAAAGAAAGGGTTAATCTCCAATCCATGACCCTTCTCAAGCCTATTCTGCATGTTGTTGTTGTTGTTAGTTGCCGTAGAGTCGTTTACAATTCATGGCGACCCTATGTATAATAGAACGAAATGCTGTTCGGTCTTATGCCATTTGCCTGACTGTTCCAATGTTTGCATCCATTGTTGCGGTAATTGTATCAATCCATCGCATTGAAGGTCTTCCTCTTTTCCGCTGGCCCTCAACTTTACCAAACATGATGTCCTTTTCAGGCAATTGGTCTTTCCTGACAATGTGCCCAAAGTATGAGAGTCTAAGCCTAGTTATCCTTCTATTCTATTCTGCATAGAGGAGAGCAAACATCTTCTTGAGAGCTAATCCACAAGACATGTTACAAGAGTTAGAATAAACTGGTAACCATCCATGTGCACAGTACACTAGAAGGAATACATTTTAGCCATGGTTTGGCATGGGAAACTGGAAGACTGGGTTATAATAGTGAAAATAAGGAACATATAGATCACCTATACCATACTGCATATATCAAAATTCCATACCCTAGTTTTCATTAAAATAAAGCACAGTCTAATTGAAGGAAACATTTCCATAGCTTTGTCCCATTGTTGTGCTACATTGCTTACCTTTTGGTTTCTCACTCTCTATGTATACTAATTTCTATTTGAAGTTTTTAGTATCTGAAATATTCATTAAGTTTCTTCCAAATGATTAAGTATTACCTATACTTTCGTATACTAAGGGACAAGCAGTAAATAAGAAGAACAAATGAGGTGACACAGATTTTCCTTGTATTCATATGGAATAGTGCCGTAAAAGTTAGAAATTTTGAGCCGTTCTCCGGGAACTGAGCAAAATTTAACTTCAGAGGCACAACATTCTCCCCTGAATCTTTTGAAGAACAGTTGCTAGTATATGACCTAAAGTCATGGAAAAGTATTAGATTAGAAACATAACTAGATAATTGGGAAAATATGTTTCAACAATCTCCAAAGCCTAATGTTGGATCTGTAGTAATTAAGGAAGAAAGAAACAAATTAAATGACATTTGAGCCCCATGGATCTAGACACAGTGGTGAAACAAATTCAATGCCCCTGAAACATCATAATTCTAAGTAAAATATCTCAATGCAGGATGTCAATGATCATTTAAATGTCTGAATAAACATCACTGACAACTCATTATCTGTATATGACAGGTGCTAGAAATATTTCAGCTAAAAAGTACATACATCAGCAAATCCTAATGGCATGGCCTAAAGTTCCTTTATTTCTAACAGCCTAAAATATTATTCCTGTTATTTATTTATTTATTATTTATTATTATTTATTCCTGTTATGCTTGGTTGGTTTCCCTTTTTATATTAGACCTAGTCAAGAATCTTTAAGTCTTCTGGCTTTTAATAGGGCGAGAATACACGTCAGTTGTCACTGAAACAAACAGATTTAAATATGCTTAACTTTGACTGAATCAACTTGTTGGAGTCTGACAATTAGAAATGCCTTCTAACTCTAATTTGAAATTCAGCCATCCCAGAAGTAGAATAAATGGAAGAGCATTAAAATAAATAGGAGAAAAAGAAACAGAGTTTCAAGATACTGTTTCTCATTGAAGTAATGTTTCAATAATGTTTCAATACTAAAAACAAATGCAAGCAGAACATTTTACCAGTCAAAATGGAAACTGCAAGGTTTTTAGGCAAATACATATGAAACACTGTACCAGCATATTTATTCAGAAGCCATTAATGAAGCTTTACTCCAACATTTGGGAATAAAAAAGATTCCGAAATAGTTTGTAAAAGAGTGTATTGGAATGGTTCCAAGAGGGACACCCACATCTGTTAATTTGGTTTCCCTTTTTTTTCCCCCTTTTGTTTTAAATGACCTTCACTTTCTTTTAACTCATTTCTACTTCTAGTTGTATAAATCAATCCATCAATAAAACAACGTCGATACAAAAAGCATAGGCATTTCCATGCCCAATTCTTCCAAGATAAACCACTTTTGCATACACTTTCCCTAATGTGCACTTTTAAACAGCAACTTTGGACTCCTGGAGTATTTTCCATTTTGTTCAAATATCCTGAGTTACAAACATAGAAATATGGATGTCCATGTACAATAGCACTCCAATTTATGTGTAAGTCTGGAAGGTACGAATGGAATGAATTTATATGTAAATTATCCCCCATCCACAGTTAGGGACAGCATAGCAAACATTGACTATAGAAGTTTAGTTTCAAATTTGAAAATGACTGGCTGATTAATAATATTATTGGCTTCTTTGTAAAAAGCTCAGGAGAAAAGATCTTAATCACTTTCTGGAAAATTAGCACATAAACGCAAACAAATAACAAATAAAAAAATTAGCACATAAACACAAACAAATAAATTAAGAAAGCTCACTAGTTTAATACAACAAGTCTCCAAATGGTGTCTGTGGCAACAACATGTAATTAAAAATATGTGCCTAAATAAGGAAAGCCACACGTGATCTCAGAATGTTGGCATTTTCGGTGGTGCAACTCTTTGATTGCAGCTGTTTACAACACAATCTTTACCTCTCTGCACAAAAGTCCTATTGAGTTCAAGGCTCACTGCCAGAAAAAGAATTGCATAGGTACTCACTTACGCACACTTCCTCACACTATTAAAGCAGAACTCTCTCAAGGATTTCTTTTAGACAGGGCACATCAATTTGGGATGAGAAAAGTTAAGCTATGGAGTCCTTTCTCTCAAGAAGCCCATAATAGTAGTTCTGTTGCCAAATTAAAAAAAAAAAACCAAGAATAATCTGTTTAATATAAAACTCCCAAAGAGAAGAGAAATCAAGGCATTCCTGAGCATCAGACCTATGCTGGTATAACCCAAGCAAAGTTTGCATTTTGAAATGTTGCAGGTTCGAGAGAGAATTATTTAAACGTGGCTTAAAGGTCCCTTGAAGCCATTTCAATATAGCTCCAGTATATATTTAAGGCTGCATCTATCGATCAGTTGGTAGCCAACTCGCTACGGAATGACCTATAAAGTTCCTCTAAATCTGTGTAAACGCCCTGGACTCCGATGATGTCGCTGGCGTTGTGTGCCCTTCCCATTCCAGGGCCGTACCTGCAAAACCCAACTACACCGCTGTATTCTTGGTATGAGTAAACTAGGGGCTTTCCAAAAAGACTGGCAGGCAACCGTGCGATTGCTCGTTCTCCACCGAGATAAAGACTCGGAAGTTTGGTCGACTACAGTAACAGCACGACCCGGCCAGTTTTTCAGCCCCCTCGAGCCCACTCGACGAGCCGGGGAGGGCTGTTTCCTTGCCCAGTTTCCGCAAAATTCAACATGAGGGGAAGGACCGGGGGAGGAGGGACGGGGGGCTTCTCTCCCGACGGCAGAGGAAGCGACCCGCTGGACCGGCGACGCGAGTGCCCGCCCTGAGGGGCCCCGGTTTCCTAGAAGGCGGCCAGCCAGGTCCCACCAGCCCGGCACCCTGCGAGCGCCACGTCCGGGTCAAGCCGGATCCCAAACTCGCCGAGCTCCGCGGGATTCCTCCCCTCCCCCGGGCAGGGCAGGGCAGGGCAGGGCGCGCGGCTGGGGGGCTGCGCGGTCGCGGGGCAGCGCTCGGGCAGCCTACCTGTGCGCGGCGCCTTCACCTGTTGCCCGTCCGCCGCCATCCGCGAAGGGCAGCGGCGCCCCCTGGACCTCGCGCAGCACCAGCGCCTTCTCCTCCGGGCGGGGGAACCCGGCGAAGCCCCCCCCGCCGGGCCCGGGCGCTTCGTCCAGCGACTCGACGTAGAAGATGGTCCGAGGGGCCGGCGGGGGTCCTTGCGGCTCGGCCAGCCCATGGAGCCTGGTGGCGGGCAGCGACGTCCCGTTGAGCGGCAGGGACGAGACGGCGCAGGGCGGCGGGCAGGCGGCGGCGGCGGACGGCGGCGGCGAGGCGGCGGCGGCTTTCTTCCAGAAGGCGCCCCCGCCGCCGCCGCCCCGCTCCTGGCTCTTCAGCAGGCGGCTCTGGCTGGGCCCCCAGTGCTCGAAGCTGCCGTCCGGCTGCAAACAGCCGCCCGCGGGCGCCGCCGGGTGACTGAACAGCTTCCAGCGGAGGCGCAAGATGTGCTTCACGTCAAAGTCCTTCCTGCCCGAGTTCGACATCCTGCACGGCGGCGGCGGGGCCGGCGGGGGCGCGTGGCGAGGTTGGCGCTGCTCTCCGGCTCGCCCGGGGCGCGCGCGAGGGCTCAGCGGCCGGCGCTCCTCCGGCGGCGGGGCGGCGGCGAGCCGGAGGGGACGGGAAGGGCCTCCGAGCGCCGAGAGTCCGCGGCGCCGGAGGCGCAGGAAGCAGCCGGGCTGCCGCCGAGCGACTGGAGGAGGAGGAGAAGGCGCGGGAAGCGCGCGCTGCGCTAAGCGAGCGGGGAGAAGCCGAGCGGCCCCCTCCTCCTCGCCCCCCACACCCGCCTCGGCAACGGACGGCGCCTCTCCCAGGCGCGCGGAGGGTCGGCGGAGCGCACCGAATTCTGCGCTCCGGCCCGGAGGCGGCGCAGAGACACCGCGCGGAAAGTTGCCGAGCTTTTAAGCTCTCGGTTAGTAACTGGGGGAGACGGGCGGCCGGCCGGGCGGAGGGCTTTTCGAGGGGGGGGGGGGAGTGCTGGAGCTCCCTGGCGCCCCCAACCGGGCCGGCTTGCCTGGCGCTGCCGCGGATCCCTCCGAGGTTCCCTGGAAGAGACGCCGAGGTCGGGGCGGCGCTTTTGCAGGAGGGTTCAGCAGCCTCATTGGGATCCCCATCGCCCCGGTTTCCCGCGTGTTTCCCCCCGGGCCCCGGTTGCAAACAAAGTCCCTGAAAGTCGGCCTGGAGAGACCCACCCGCCGAGGGTCCGGCGAAGAGCACGGAAGCTGATCCTGACCCGGGTCCTGAAACCCGCTGATCCTGAGCTTCACTCTCATCCTCCCCGCTCCCGCACCGCAGTCACTGCTCTTCACCCAAATGAACTTCTGCCAGAGCCTTGATCTGGACGATTCCAGCATTTTAGGCTGCCTTGAGCTCCTAGGCTGGGTTATCAGGATCTTCCTCCGAGAAGGGGTCTTCCTGTTCAGAACTCTTTACTCTTAGAGCCATCCACAAGACGGATTTTGTGAGCTGACATGGCCCACACCACTCTCTTCAGCCTGGAAGCATTTTTGGCCACCCAAACAAACCCCAGGAGATAGTTTTATTTTATTTATTTATAATTCGATTTGTATTTACCGCTCCATCTCCCCACAGGGGGACTCTGGGCGGTCCATCGTAGGTCTCTCACTGTGGCTCCATAGAACATTTTGTCAAGTGAGGAGCGGGCTAAATTTGTCTTCCTTTCCATCATCCCAGTTTTATCCAATGTTGATTAATTTTTTTTTTATCAAATTTTATTAGATTTTAATTTTACATAGATAAAAGTTTGAAACAGAAAAGAAAATGAAAATACAAATCAAGAAAAGGAAAAGATAAAAAAGTGTAGTAAAGGAAAAAAGGAAAAAAGATAAAGCTGAAACATAGAATTTAGTCAACTTCCGATTTGTATCTGGTCATGGTATTTTAAAAATTTTATCTTATATGCTAGGTCTATATAAAACATTAAAGAATATTTCTTGTCTATTACATCAATATATATATATATATTAATCTTCAAATCCCCATATAAGCTTTGCCCCTCCCGCATCTTGTAAATAGTCAGTTAATGGTTTCCACTCTTTAAGAAAATAATAATTTGGATTTTCTTTTAATAAACATGTCAGTTCATCATTCTCTTAATGTTGATTAATGATGAATCAAAAAGGAATCAAAGTTCCACACTAATTGTAACGTAACTCATTATGATGTGAACTGTAGAGCTTTTATCCCATCTCATGCAGACATAAGGTTGTGACTGAAACCTTCTGTGTTCCTCCTTTACCTCCCACATGGATATTTGTCAGGTGCCCCCAGAAGCTGGAACAAAATATTATTTTAGGAATAGTTAATCTATGAAAACCTGAGAATCTGCCTATAGTGGTCCTTAATTCCTGGAACGAGAGGCCCTTCGAACAGTCACTCATGCCCTGGTTATCTCGCATATAGACTACTGTAACGCGCTCTACATGGGTCTACCCTTGAAGAATATCTGGAAGCTACAGCTGGTCCAGAATGCAGCCGCACAGGCAATCTTAGGTGCCCCAAGGATGGCACATATAACACCTTTGCTGCGTGAGCTGCACTGGGTTCCAGTCTGCTTCCAGGTCCAATTCAAGGTGTTGGTTATGACCTTTAAAGCCCTACATGGCATGGGACCAGGTTACCTGAGGGACCATCTCATCCCCATGACATCGACCCGTCCCACCCGATCATGCAGAGAGGACATGCTACGGACCCCATCCGTTAGAGAATTCCATCTGGCGGGGTCACGGAGGCGTGCCTTCTCTGCAGTAGCCCCTGCCCTTTGGAACATTCTTCCCCCAGAGATAAGACAGGCCCCCTCACTCCTGGACTTATGGAAAAAACTTAAAACCTGGTTCTGTGAATATGCCTGGGTCGGGAAGGAGAGTGTACATTCTTGGGGATGGCTAGCACCTTAGGGTGGCCCTAGAGTGCCCTTTTTACCCATGGACTTAAGAAGACTCTGCCATCTGGATTTTATTATATTTATTACATCCATAAATTTGTTATTTTTATGCTTATTTTAGTGTATTTATAATTGTATTTTAATTAATTATATATTTCTGTAAACCGCTCAGAGTCCCCCTTAGGGGAGATGGGTGGTGATAAATCTAATAAATAAATAAAATAAATAAATAATTCATGCAGTAGCCTTGGCTGGCACTTTCAAGCAGTGTTTTGCACAGAGCTAATCCCAAACTTAGGAGGAGAACCTTCACAGACTCCCAGGATGATAGATTAGATTGAGAAGTTGAGGCAACATCTCAGGAAAAGGGAATGGTAAACTACTTCCACATTGCTACCAAGAAACTACAGTATATGGATATGCCAATGTTGATGTCTAATGGTTAAGGCAATGGGCTAGAAACCAGGAGACTGAGAGTTCTAGTCCCGCCTTAGGCACGAAAGCCAGCTGGGTGACCTTGGGCCAGTCACTCTCTCTCAGCCCTAGGAAGGAGCCAATGGCAAACCAGGAGACTGAGAGTTCTAGTCCCGCCTTAGGCATGAAAGCTGCCTGGGTGACCTTGGGCCAGTCCCTCTCTCTCTCTCTCTCTCTCTCAGCCCAACTCACCTCATAGGGTTGTTGTTGTAGGGAAAATAGGAGGAGGAAGGAGTATTAGGTTTCTTTGCCGCCTTGAGTTATTTATAAAAATAATAAAGGTGGGATAGAAAATAAATAAATAAATAAATAAACAAACAAACAAACAAACAAACAATAAAATAAACTGAGTTCAAGTTGAAGAAAACTTTATTTAATAATTTCTCAGGACACTGTACCTTTCCAGCTAACAGAAGAATGTGCTTGGACTCAGGGTGGACCTCCATTTTCACGGGGTTTGGGGGATTCATCGGTGTGGCCATCTGGTGACCACCCAGGAGCCAATAGGTTATTTAGGATTTAGAGGCTCAAACTAGAGTGAGATTCCAAAAAGAATTTTGATTGAATAAATATTGGGAGTTTCAGAAAAAGAAAGATAGACCAATCCATGTCCCTTCAGCTTGCCTGGAACCTCAGAAATGGCAGCAGATGGACTTCTTGAAGCCAACATTTGCCCAGCTCCCACCTAGGACTTTAGGTCTACACCAGGGTTCAAACTCTCTGTGGTATTTTGCACCTTTTTATATTAAAAGAAGAGTGGTATAAATATCCCAAGGACAATTTTAGTGAAGACAAGGTCTTTAGCAGAAAGCACCTGAGATGGTCTGATGACATAGCTGAACACAGAAAAATAACACTTTGCAAAGAATATGTTTATGAAGAATACAGCTATTACTACCCCTCCCCTTAGCAGGTGTTAAATTAGGGAGCCAATGTTTATCTTAATTGTTACAAGGAGAAATACAGATAGGAGGCTTCCAAACCAGAATTAACAATGATTAACAATACAGTGATGCAAGCCACAAAGCTCGCTGAGTACAGTGTCTTCTAAGTGCACATCTGGAGAAATGTGCAATATAAAGCTTGCTAAGTTACCTTGCCTCAGCTGGCTAAAGGCTCCTTTCTGCAGAGTTATTTTTCTTTATTTATTTATTTAATTTATTTAATTTATTTAATTTACCCCCGCCCATCTCCCCGAATCGGGGACTCTGGGCGGTTTACAAAATAGCAATATTTCTTATATATGCAAAGGATTAAAAAAGGTTGTCCCTGCCACTTTCTCCTTGCCAATCTTTCATGGTGCCAGTGCATTGTTTTTAACTCAATTTGCCCTTCATCCCCTCTGTCATGCCTCAGTCTCTTTTTGTCATTCTGGAGTTCTGCCACTAAGCAAGAAATGGTGCTGCAGCACCAGCAATAGTGAAAAGGGATTCTCTCCCCCCCCCCCCCGCCAAAAGGTACTTTTTCTTAGGTAAGACGCAGTTCACCACTGCGAAACAGAAAGGCAAAAAACATGAAGTGCAAGCACCTGTATCAATCAAATTCAAACCACTTGGATCTGGGTACAGGTTGCCAAAATCATTAAGCAGCCTTATGTTTCTAGCTGGGGAAATACGAGGTGCGTTACACTGGAAACGCAGAGCAAGCTTCCTGCTGTCCTTTCACTGTGCAGACAATACTGAACATTATATTCAACTCCGATAGAGTCAGTTGCCTAGGGACATTTATCTACCTGGTGAGGAGAGGAGTGAAAAGATTGTATTGTGCAATTGGGATGTAATTACCGAAGGAATGGCTTCATGGTTAGATGCTAGGGGAGAACTGGTGAAACCGCTTTACACAGCATTGGCTTCTAGCTCATAAATCATCGTCTAAAATGCATGAACGACTGTAGGCAATAAAATGATAAACAGAGTGGTAGCAAACCAGTTTCCTTACTGAAATAGGGTATTTGGAGGTGGGGAACATATCTCCCCTTTTGGATGGATGGATAGATGGATGGATGGATGGATGGATGGATGGATGAATAGATTGATACAGTAAGTGTAAAGAAATTTTATTCTTCTAAAGTGCAATCTAAAGAACACCATTATAAGTTGCAGTCAATGCAATTGGCAGAAAGGGAAAAATAGCTTTTCTAACTCAGGTTGGGATATTTTTGACCCACTCATTAAAAAAAAAAGCCTACCTTATAAAAAAATGAAATTCAAAGCACAGAAGTTGACACCTGGGTAATAGTTCTGGTTCCTTTTGACTTAACAGCAAGCTAAACGAATCCAGTTGGAAGCTTTGGTTAAGGTTCGCTTGTTTCCTTCTTGTTTGTTTTTAGAAAATCTTCATGTATTTTAGCATAACAAGAATCCAGGTCATTCCCATTTCACAAAAGAAAAAGTACCATTTCCACATTTTAAATATTAATTTATGGTAACAGCTAGATTGATACTTCTCCATCTCCCATTTTTCAGAGGCAATGCATGACCAAAGGTGTTTAGAAGTAAATAATATATTCCAGTCGGTTTTATCCAAGACTGCAATCAGCTGTTAAGGACAAGTATACAAGCCCCATTAAAATGAACGGCAGCTAGAAGAAGTGGCTGCAGTCCGTTTCATTTTAATGGGAGAAGTGAGGGAAGCTGTAGATTTAGACTGGGAAATTAAAAAGTCTCGGAAGAATGCAATGCAAAAATATTTCTATACCGTTGCTAAGAAAAACAACATATGTGTGTTTGCATTCTCTCCAAGCATCAACTTTGCCACCAGGATTAACCTAAAGATTTTTACTGTTAGTGGAAACTGTGAGTAATCCCACAGGATACTAGCTAAAAGTACAGAAAGAAAAAGGCATTCAACCCAGGCAACAGGATTAATATTTTGTAAGAAAAGTTGAAATTCTGGGCTGAACAAAATACAAAGTTGTGCTCCAGTTATAATTTATAAATTAGGAAAAGTGCAATCTTCACGCGACAATGACAATATAATAAAAGAGTACGTTAGAATGCCTCTGTACTGTTCTATTCTAAATCTTACACAGCCACCGTACTTTACATCAATTTCCATCCCTCTGTCTCAAAATATTGGCGCTCTGTAGCCTCCAGCAGCATGCTAAGATATACTGAAGACATGCTTCACCGTGCAATCCTATATACAGTAGGTCTATATTCAGAAGTAAGTAACCGAGAGTTCAAACGGCAGTACTACTGCGAAAATGCGAATATGATTGCAGCATTAATTAAATGCTATCACTCCTAATAGTTACAGGTCTACAGTTCGGCTGTTCCCAGTGACACTTCTAAGAATAAATAGTAGTCCCAGATTCACAAAACAGTGCAGCACTATACATTGTGAATGTAATGGTATTTAATATAATTTATAAATAATCAGCTACAGAATTGCAATCTTACAAAAGCTATAGTATTTGCGTTGGTGAGCTGGGATCATTCTGATGGACATCTGCAAAAATAAAAATGCAAAAATAAGCATGAGCAACTTAACTTGCAATGCCATAATATTGTGCTCTTTTTACAATGTAAAGAGACAGAGTCCACCCAATCTTTGTGCTTAAACCCCTGGGATAGTAACAGTAATCTGGAACAATAATAAATTATTGCTTACATTTATGGCTCTATTTCTGAGAAATTTCGAAGTAATCAGTTTGAAAACAACTTTGATTTTGATTCTTGGACTTTCAGATTTCTGTCTTTTAAAAAAAAATTAACATGAATTCATGTTAACAATCCATTTGCCTAGTTCTTTATTTTGAGCTCATACAATTATGAAGTTTCTGGATTATTCCTTATCTAATTACATGCTTCATCCACCATTATTTTCCTTAGAGGGTTAAGGCTGTGGTATGTTTAGCATGGGTTCGCTGGAAATCAGAATATATTTATCCTTCAGAGCAAAAATAGGTTGAGAAACAGAGAGAGTCCATAATCCTATTTAAAACATTTACACCCGTCCATTGGAACCACTGAATAATTGTAATAAATATTGTAATAAATTGGATTTGGAAAATTCTTTCACTGGATGATGAGGTAGGAAAGATATGATTTAAAATCTACTGGCCGTTCAGAAAAAGTTTTAATGATGATGAAGAGGGGTTATGGGGACAATGTCTTAATAAAGCACAACACTACAGAAGTTCTTGGCTAGAGAAATTAAACCAGAGCCAGCTCCATTTGTCAGAACTCTTTCCAAACATGACAAGGAACAGAATATGGTCTGGGTCCTACTAGCCATTCCTTGTTTTATGCCTCAAAAGATTACTTGCACTCAGTGCTACAAGTGCTCACAACAATTTAAAACATGAAATAATATCAAATATTATGCTTTTATTATGGTTTGGAGGCTGTAGTGCCTCAGACAGAAAGTCTGTGCAGAGAGTGGTAAGGGCAGCAGAAAAGATAATTGGGATATCTCTGCCGCTCATCCAAGATTTAGCTCATGCACGCTGTCTGTGCAGAGCTCGAAAGATCATCAGTGACGCCTCCCATCCTCATCATGGTTTGTTTTCTCTGTTACCCTCTGGGAAGAGGTTCCGCTGTATCCGAGGTAGAACAGCCAGATTGGGAAACAGCTTTGTCCCCCAGGCTATTGGATTCTTGAATGCTTAAATAAGTTCTTTTAGGTGAAATGTTGGATGTGTAAAGAATGTATATTTTATAGTAACTATGGATTTTTTTATTAGTATTTTAGTGTTTGACTGAAATTGTGAGCTAAAGAATGTATATTTTATAGTAACTATGGATTTTTTTATTAGTATTTTAGTGTTTGATTGAAACTGTGAGCCAACTGCAACAAAATTTCATTCTATTGTACACTTGGTGTATAGTGTATAGTGGGATGACAATAAAGTTGTTGTTATTATTATTATTATTATTATTACTACTACTACTACTATTACTATTTTAAGGTATCAAATGGTGTTGCAAAGATCACTGTCTCTCACACTCTCCAATCTTTGCATTAAGTATCGGAAGGAATAGGGGGAGAGAATGCATATCAGATTTATAGATGATGTGAAATTGGGTAGGATATCTAATATGCTGGAAGATGTAAATAAAACTAATCTTAATTGCTTAGAGATCTAGGGTGAAAATAAGAAGATGAGAGACATAAACACCAAGTTATTTTCTTAAGAAACAAAAATCAGAATCTCATACATAGGATGGGGGGGGAATCTGATTAAATAATAGTCCTTGCAAAAAAAGTGTATGGAATACTAGTTGATAACAAACTGCATATGTGATGTGTCTGCAGAAAATGGACATAAAATCCTAGGCTGCATCAACAGGAGGGTAATTCCCACGTGACAGAAATAACACCAAGTGTTTAACATCAGCATTTGTTATGGATTTTTTTCTCTCCCCAAGTAGTACTATAATATCTTCTCCGCTCCTCACAGATTAGCATTTAATCTGGCTAATCTTGATGTTCTACCAACAACAGTTAATGAAGGGAGGCAAAAGACCTTCCTGTCCAAGATCAGATCAGCCCAGGTGCAGAAGGCATAACTGAATCAGCATTGATTGCCATCTGGAGCTGTCCATGGTACCAGAAATGGCACTAGGAATTAGCTTCTAATACCTCCTTTCTACTTTCTCTGGCTATTCTAGGGAAGAGATTGTGTTTTTCTTATTAGCAGATAAATTTGCAGAAAAGTCTAACCCTAACCCTGACCATAATGTCTCTAAGGAAACTTTTGGTATAAATAAAATTTGATACATTATTTTCCATATCATAAGGCAATCAGCTATATATTTTACCTTTCAATATTTTAGTTTTATTTATTTACTACATTTTATTGTTTTTTGTAATGTATGAAATTTTGGGTCTTTGACTGTAATCTAAATTTTGCACTCTATTTTGCATTAGCTGGACCCCAGTTTAAGTATTATCTCCAGTTCTGGGCACCACATTTTAAGAAGGATTCGGACAAATAGGTCCAGAGAAGGCCAGTGAGTATTTATTTATGTATTTATTTATTTTCTATCCCACCTTTATTATTTTTACAAATAACTCAAGGTGGCGAACATACCTAATACTCCTTCCTCCTCCTATTTTCCCCACAACAACAACCCTGTGAGGTGAGTTGGGCTGAGAGAGAGTGACTGGCCCAAGGTCACCCAGCCGGCTTTAATGCCTAATGCAGGACTAGAACTCACAGTCTCCTGGTTTCTAGCCCAGCACCTTAACCACTAGACCAAACTGGCTCTCTGTTAGAGAGATAGCCAACTCCACATTAATATAGAGGCCATGTTGCCATGATGTTGTTCATTCTATTGATACAATTATCCCTTTCAAAAAAGGAAATAGTAATGATGGCCATTCAGTCATAGGGCTGCAGTTGACAAAGTCATAGAATGTAAATACATTTTTTAATTTTTTTTATCCCGCCTTTATTATTTTTATAAATAACTCAAGGCAGCGAACATACCTAATACTCCTTCCTCCTCCTGTTTTCCCCACAACAACAACCCTGTGAGGTGAGTTGGGCTGAGAGAGAGTGACTGGCCCAAGGTCACCCAGCCGGCTTTCAAGCCTAAGGCGAGACTAGAACTCACAGTCTCCTGGTTTCTAGCCCATTGCCTTAACCACTAGACCAAACTGGCTCTCAAATTATGACCCAAAGTATGGGTCCAGAAACTAAATCCTATGAAGAGATTCCAAAGGAACTGGGGATATTTAACTTTGGGAAGGTTGAGGGGGGTATGAGAACATACTTCATTTTAAAATTTATTGATATTTGTACTAATTTGTGCTAATATCCTAATTTCACCAACTACACAACAATTTTCAAATACAGGAAAAGAAATCATATCGAAAAAAGTTAAGATTTGTTTTCTCTATTGTTTCAGATGGCATGTTATTGAGTATTGAATTCAAGTTACAGGAAAGAAGATTCTGATTGATTTTTGTTTTAAAAAAAGCTGCCAATAACCATTAGTCAATTATGGTGGGGTATAAATCCAGTCAATCAAGCAAGCAAGCAATTCATCAGTAGAACCAATTACCCAAGGAAATGATGGGCTGTTGTTCATTTACAGTATAATAGGTTGTACTTTATGACCCACGTAGCACTTTCAGCACTAGAGTTTTATGAAGACCCCATCTGAGATAAATTATGTGAATGAATATTGCCAGCAATTATCTACCAGTGAGTCTAAACAAAACAAAACAGTATAAGGAATATGCAGAACCATCTTCTGCCATTCCTTCTTATGAGGTCCACATTTTCATGGTGTTTTGTATGTTTCTTTCATTGTTTGTTTTAAATTTATTTGTATTTGTACTAATATTCAAATTTCACCAACTCTCACATCATCAGTATAATTCAACACTATCAAAACCATAAATTACTATTATTAGATTTTCATCTCTGTCTCTGTCTCTGTCTCTCTATCTCAAGGTGGTGAACATGTCTAACATTCCTGCCTTCTACTTTCCCCACAGCAACAACCCTGTGAGGTGGGTTGGGCTGAGAGAGAGAGAGACTGCCCCAAAGTCACCCAGCCAGCTTTCTTGCCTAAAGGAGGCCTAGAACTCACAGTCTCCTTGTTTCTAGGGCAGCAACTTCACCCCTGCTCCAGACTGGCCCTCTTGTGCTTTCATGAAGACAGTGAGGGTAGACAAGCAGGTGTGACTTTCTAGAATTACAAGCATTTGGGAGTGACAGAAATGAAGACAAGGTTTCCATCTGCTTAGGATTTAGAACAATGCTTTCACAGACACTGCGTGTTTTTTCTTCAGAGCTTATTCTTGCTGTTGTGACATCTAAACTTTCTCATGAATCCAAATGAACAACTTGTTCTTTCTGAAAGCTCTTTTCCTTTCTTTACCAATTCCAACTTTTCAGTGTGAAAAATAAAGCACAGATTCTCCACCGAGAAAATGTTAACTATTTTAAATATTAGGTTATAATATTTTTTTATCATTCCTTCCACAGTAGCCTGCCTGGCTGTCAATTGGCAACAATTTTCTCCCTTTCAATTTGCTTAGGGATGATTGTATCCTCCTTTGAAACTTAACGCCAGTGGATAAGATTGAACCAATGGATCATTTGCCAGAGTAATCTACATCTCCCACTGCATTTCTTCATCCGGCTTACATTAAAACATTCAAAAGTAACTAAAGTCATGGAAAACAGGGTTTATAGGGTTGTAAATTTGCGGAAGATATGAAGCTGGCACGTTGCGGAACAATCCAGGCAAATCTGATGCTTCTTACAAATCAGGGAGAAAAAAGAACCCTTGGAAAGAGGATAAAGCATGAGTTTTAAGAAGTAATGAAAAATGTGAAGCTCTGCAAAGATCAGTACTTCAACATATGTACTGCTTGAAAATGTATTAAATGTATACAGAAAGCAATAACTATAGGCAAAAGTCTTCTCTTTTTCTGGGAACCCTTGGGAACATCTGAGTTGCTATTGGGCTCATAATACCTGTCATCTGATGCTAATCTTTAGGGGTGCTAATCTATTGGAGTGCTGAATTATTATGACTCTGTTTTGATCTGTGATCATTACACAATTATAGCATTATATATGATTCCCAGGCACAGATACTAGTTTCTCAGAAGAAGCGGGAACTATTTTCTTAGTGTTGCAGTGTATGCCAAATGATGCCATTTCTGAACAGTTCATATACAAGCAGTCCTCACTTAACAACCACTCATTTAGTGATGGTTCAGACGATGCTGAAAAACCTGACTTATGACTAGTCCTCACACTTACAGTACAACCGTCGCAGCATCCCTGCAGACACATGATTACAATTCGGGCACTTGGCAACCGGTTTGCATTTATGACCATTGCAGCATCCCGTGGTCAAGCAAAATCAATAGGGAACCGTGTGATTCACTTAACAACCACTTGGTTCGCTTAACGCCCACCGCAAAAAGATCATGACATCGGGTTGGATTTGCTTAATGACCGCTTTTCTTTGCAACCAAAATGACGGTCCCAATTGCGGTTGTTAAGTGAGGACTACCTGTAAATGGTGCACCTCTGCCAACTATGACACATGTTGTCCAAGGATTTTTTGTTTGTGTGTTATTTGCTTGCTCCACACTTCAGCCTTCTCTGGCCTATTGCACTATGGCCCTACATCTCTTTAACTGCATGACAGATTCTGGGGCTTAATTTCTAAAATTGCTTTCCATATTTCAGTGTCTTGGCTTACTCCACATTCCTTAATGTCTAAGTTATATGCTCTCTTTTGGGCATGGAGGAATTTATTTTTTATTTGGTTTTAATCCTGCAGCTTTTTTAGTTGCTAAGACCAGACAGACTCTGGTCTAGGAAGTAAGTGACATTTTGAGAGGACTTTTCTCAGAATAAATATACTCAGGACTCTTTGAACAGATTTCAGCATAATTTAAAGGATCAAACAGAATTAAAATAAACAATTTAAAGGCACTTCCTCCAAATGTTAAGCCATTTTTAGCCAATCAAGCAAACCTGTTTCTGTCTGTGTTGTTTCCTACTTAAGCAATTCTGCAATTCCGGCAATATAAACAGTAATATGGAAAACAGGCTGTTATGCCAGCAGAAGAACTCTAAATGGAACTAAAGAATGGTTATTCAAAAATACACCAAATCCAGACTAGGACAGGTTATGTTCCACAGTTATTTGCCCATATGCAAATGTTCACATGACTCCTGCATTTCCCCCCCAGTAAACTATATAAATGGAATTATGGTTGAACAGTCAATTCAACTATTTCAGCCCTTAAAAGAAATGTGCAAAGCAGTTTGAAATCAAAATTATCTCTCTCCCTATCTCTGGATGCAGATATTATAAACACTGGGCTGTGCTCTGTCTATTGAAGAGAAGAGAAAAGGGGGGGGAAGGATCGGGAGGGAAAGAATTCATATCACAATGATGTTCCTTACCAATGCTTTACATCATAGTTGGTGATGTAGAGTGATCAGTTCAAATACAACGGACTGTCTAAATATTAAAGAGTGTGGAAGAATACTTTAAGTACTGGGCTGTTCTCTGTCTATCAGAGAGGAGAGGAGAGGAGAGGAGAGGAGAATTCATATCATGATGATTTTCCTTGCTCTACATCACAATTGGTGATGTAGAGTGACAAGTTCAAATACAACGGACTGTCTAAATATTAAAGAGTGTGGAAGAATATTAATCATAGGTAGCATTTTGGTCATAGATAGCATAGATAGCCAGTTTGGTCTAGTGGTTAAGGCTCCAGGCTAGAAACCAGGAAACCGTGAGTTCTAGTCCCGCCTTAGGCATGAAAGCCGGCTGGGTGACCTTGGGCTCTCTCTCTCAGCCCAACTCACCTCACAGGGTTGTTGTTGTGGGGAAAATAGGAGGAAGGAGTATTAGGTATGTTCCCCACCTTGAGTAATTTGTAGAAATAATAAAGGCGAAATAAAAAAATTAAAAAAATTAAGAAAAATTTTCAAAGAGTGTGAAAGAATATTAATCATAGGTAGCCTTTTCAGTGACATGGAATGTGGATCTGTTCTCCATTGCTTAATCAGATGTGTTTCTCCTGCAATATTTTAACAGCTGATTTTATTGATCTGATTTGATTTACATTCTGCCTTTCTCCAGGTGCTGAAGTCTGCTTCAGTGGGTATCTGGTCATTTTTATCTCCACAACAGCAGCCCTGTGAAGTAGGCTGAACTGAGAAAACCGGCCGAAAGTCACCCAGTGGGTTGAAATGGAAGTATGGAGCCAGAGAGAATGACTCCTGAGCTCTAACAAAGGTGGGAAGCTCCTGTTCTGTCTGTTTGGAGATCTAGGTACCACATCCTCTGCTGAAGGTTAACTACAGCTTTATCTGGGGTGAGACCAGCTAATTCTGGAAAAGAAAAGCAAGACTCAGATTGATTTGTCTTCTTAGGGAAAATTCAAACCTATCAAATAAGGTGAGGTGAACGAAAATTGTTCTCCAACGAATCTCTTGTTCTGAAGAGAGAAAATAATTTGTATTACAAAGTTAAGTAAAGGACATAAGTGGACCCAAATGACTCAAAGGTACATGAGCTGTCCAGATTACTTCAGATATAATGGCTGTTGGCCATTATTTTGGGATGGTGTCTGAAAGGAAATTTTGTCCATTGAATCTAAAGTCCTTTAAACTAAGGTTTGATAAATGGAGGGTTTTTATAGTGCTGTGCATAGTGTATCCATTCATTCTTTTTCAAAGTCTCCAGACTATCCCCATCACTGAGTTTTTTCAAAGAAACCAGTGCTTGTCTTTTGATAGTCTTCTCAACAACCTAGTTAAGTCAAGTGATTCTGATATAAACCCACATTTCATCTAGGAATTTGATTCTAAATAGGGTAGATAACTTTGCTCCATTGAGAGAGCAGTATCAAACAAATGTGTACATCCTATAACAATTACTTACTGAAATCAAGTGCAGCCCCTACAGATAACTATCCTTTCTGAATGTGCTTCATATCTTCAGTAGATTTAAGTAAATCCACATCTTTAACCTTCATATCTTTAACTGAAACTGTAAATCTTTTTAATCTTACTAAATTCATAATCTGATTCTGCATTTAATACCTTAGGTTGCAAAATTCAGAATAGAATAGAAATAAATCATAAACCTTTTACAAGTGATTAAACAAAAATGTCAACGTTTCCCAAGGGTCAGTGTTGGAAAGTTAGTGCACATTAGTATGAATACATTATTGCTCCTTGAAAATGTGTGGAAACTGCCTATGAATATACTTATAACGTAATGGGTGGCTGCAAGCAAAAGTTTAGGCATCCTTAGTCAAGTTGTATGTTTCAATGAATCCATAAAGGAATGGATGCAGTCTTTGCATGGTGCAGATTTTAGACACATCTTTCTGAAAATTCTGAAATTTGAATGCATACCTACTGTTTATGTTGGTCAAAATAAGAAAACACTCAATATGGTAGATGCAATGAGAAATGCTTCTGTGATGAGAAGAATCAGCTGAACTGTTCGTTACTCCCTTAAAGAAATAGACATGTGGATCTGTTTCCAATAATTCCAGTTCTTTTTTTTATTATTATAAAAGTATCTTTATTATTTACAATACATTATATAAAAAAACAGACAAACAATACATAACAGAATATAATATGACAAAACATAAACACAGCGTTACGTAACATAGCATTCTATAACCTTACATACATAGACTTAACTTAATCTAATCTAACCTAAACTAACCTGACAAGGACAAAACAAAACATAACAAAATAATAATTCCAGTTCCATGCTTAATTTTTGTTTTACTTTCCCAATTTTTTACTTGAATACTTTCATTCCTTTTTAAAAGTTTTCAGAATCAAAGAGGCAGCTGGGCGCTGAACTATATGCTTAGTTGATACTCAGTGATGATCTCTGTGCTCTGTTCGGCAGCACATATACTATGATATGATATGATGATCTCTAGCAAGATCGCGACCTGGATAAGAATGTGTGAAGTGCATATAAGCTAGTAATTCAGTATCTTGGGGGTTTTGTTTGTTTTTAATCCTGTAAGCCTCCCAGAGACACTTGCTTGAGATGGATGGCTATAAAATTATATAAATAAAAAAATAAAAAATAAAATAAAATAAAATAATAAAATAAAATAAAATAAAATAAAATAAAATAAAATAAAATAAAATAAAATAAAAAATACATACATACATACATACATACCCCAATCTTTTGCAATCAAGGTATCTTAGGTATGGGCCACAATGATCAGATAAATAATGATATTTCTGAGTGTTTCTTTCAGATGGACGCTGCAAACAATCCTTGTCTTAATAATGCCCGAGATATTTGCGCCGAGGCTGTAACAGACCAGGCATAATTTATTTTCAGTGCTGTAGGTTAAGATTCTTAGCAGGTTAAGATGGCTGCAAAAAACAGGACAACCAGAAGCTGCAGCAAAATAATTTATTGTCCTCTAGTGATTGCCCAGATTTTTACTGCACAGATCTAGTAGCCCTGGAGATACCTGGTCTTCATTTTTTTAAAAAAATTCTGATTATGAAAAAATATGGAACTTATTGTGTATGAAGAACACATTCATGAATAGATGAGTATCTCACGTGTACTCATGGCATGTACTTCAGGCATTAGAAAGGAATGTAGCACACACCATAGACGAACCAGTGACCTGTCTCATCCTTCCACAAAACTGCACTGGTGATATCAGTGAAACTTTTGCAGGGGGAAGTCTTTATATACATGTGCAGACTTCTGTATGACCTAGAAAGCTGAGATTGCTGAGTTTAGTATTGTGCAGAATCCATTTTACCAATCGAAGAGAATATTTGCAGCTCAGGGTTGAACTGTGGAGTCCTTGGTGCTCCCTGAGCCTTGTTGTTTTCTTGCAGACGTTTCATTGCCAGGCTAGGCAACATCCTCCGTGTGAAAAGTTACTTCAGTTACTCCCTTTTCACACTGAAGATGTTGCCTAGCCTGGCAATGAAACGTCTGCAAGAAAACAACAAGGCTCAGAGAGCACCAAGGACTCCACAATCCATTTTATGTACAGCTCCAAACTTACTGTGTTTGTGCAGGAAAACAAACATCTGTTATCTTGTTCTTGGTAGGGAGCATCCAAAAAGGTAATGTGGAACATTTTAGATGCAAATAATTCTTCTTTATTCAGGTTTTGTTTCTTAAAGTTTCTGATCCAACTGTCTCTCTCTAGCCCTCATCCTTCTGCCTACCGAGGTCCTTTAGAGATGAGCTTCTGCAGAACAAGCTGGGAAGGATCTACAACTGTAAGTGTGCAAAAGCTTGCATTACAAATAAAGAATAGCATTTTTGTTTTGTTTTTTGGTACAAAGCTAAAATATTCTTCCCCAATTCCTACTTCATTTTTTCCCCCTGCCACCTCTTTTGGTCAAGAGCAAATGAGATCACTTGATGAACTTAATAATGAATAGAATTTTGGCATCATTTATAATTGTGAGATTCTTAATATTGTTCAGAATAATGCCATCACTGATGGAAATGATAATCAGCTGCTGTGAACTTTGAAGGAGTAGTATTTTCTTAAATGTGTCTTTAATACATTTTTAAAAATAGAGGACTAGTTTTCTTTCCAGTTAATTTCAGATTAGGGTAGGATATTGAATAATAAGTCGAACAACATGGCAGTTTTGGCATTAGGGCTATAAGATCAGACCACACAATGACATTGGTTAATTGCTACCATAAAGTATGCACCAACGTAGCACATAAAATGAATATTATACAATTACTGATAATCCAGGAACTGATTAGGAATTACTTTTGAGTACAAAGCCAACATAAATATGCTAAAAATTCAGTAAAGTTGGTTACTGATCAATGATAAATTCATTAAAAAACGAACCTCGGCTAATTATATATTATCTTTATAACATAGCAGTAGTTTAGCATCAAATTAATAAAATATGACAGCAGTGGCCGATCTTCTTTTGAAATCACCACAAGGTCACCTGTCCTTAAATTGTAGAATTATACAGTAAATAATGTTTTGTGATGTCTTTATAATTTATGATTTATCTAAAACAAAGATATGAGGGCATCCTTTAGAGTGCCCATAGAGTTTTGTCCAATAAATCATTCCCATCATTGCTTTGGGATGACAAGGAAAACACCCTCAGCAGAATTAGATTAGGCAAAGTTGAAACAGAATCAGAATTCCATAAATAGTCAACAAAACATACTGTATACTAACTACAAACAAAAATAAAACACGTACAACTTTCCTGTCAGTGCAATCAAATCATGATGAGTTATACAAACAATAAAACAGTATTTTGCCATTTATCTAAAGCATAATCAGATTTAAAATTCATTATCAATCTGACTCTGAGTGACAGCAAATCTCCAAGGTCTTAGGAACTTTCAGCAACCTTACAGATATATATATAAATAAATCCTTGAAACTTTTAGGTAATAAAATTTGTTTTCGTTTGCATGACAAATTTGAATTTGTCATGCAATTTGTCATATAGAGCATTCCATAACAATTTTAATCATTATATTAAAAGTGCATGGAGTTGTTCTTGAGTTGGGAGAAGAAGGAGGAGGAAAAAGAGAACAACCTTTTAAGGTGTAAATATAGAGGCAAAAGGACAATCCATTAATAGCTCTTTCCCAAAGTAATCAAAATCTAGATGTACTTGAAAGTGCACAAAAAGGTCCATCGGTCATTGCATCTTTGTTTTATTTTCTTTCTTGATATTTACTATAGCACCTTATGTTAATTAAAGGAAGAGGAATGAATCACTATGAAAATAACAATTAAATCAACAGTGATGTGTCCCCCCACTCTGCTCTTAATAGATCACTCAGCCATAACAGAGATTAAGTGTATACAAACAGATATCTTGGACACAATAATTTTTTTCCCAATATGGTTGTAGAATTCACCCAAACTACATAAAGGTACACGGGATTAAGCGATGACAGTGAGGCTCTGCAAATGAAAATTTCACCCGTAAATTGAAGTTACCTTGCTTGGAACTAGTTGAGCATAAACATTTTTTTTTGATTTGGGATACCTACTGTTCTCTTTTCAATTTCCTTTTGAAGACTGTAGAACACATCAGATAATGACGCATAATTCGCTCCCGCTTTTGTCTGGTGCCATGGCTTCAGAGGGTCTATTCACCAGCTGTTACGGAAGGTGAGACTGTCTCTTTCTCCCAGGATTTCTTAAGACAACAAAAGCTCCAGTCCCTGAAACAATTGGATTTCCTGTTCAGAACTTCAAGTAGCAGATGGGTTGACCATGGGCAGAAGACCTTTCCTCGGGAGTAGGTGACCCCAGGCTCTTACATGTTTTGGACTTCAGTTTTTGCTGGCTGGGACTGATCAGACTCCAATAGATAAGATGATAGAGATGATACAGTAGATAGATTAGAGAAGATAGATAGATAGATAGATAGATAGATAGATAGATAGACAGACAGACAGACAGACAGACAGACAGACAGACAGACAGACACACACACACACACACACACACACACACACACACACTGGAGTCCTTGGTGCTCTCTGAGCCTGGTTGTTTTCTTGCAGATGTTTCATTGCCAGACTAGGCAACACCTTCAGTGCGAAAAGGGAATGGGACTTGTTCTCTGTTTATATACCCTGGCTTGTCCTGCCTGTGTTGGTGGGGGTGTTGTACTCTCCTTCATTGGCGATCACTCGTAGCCGAGTAAGATTGTCTTCCAAAGGTAAAATTTTAACAGTGGATCCATAAGTGGCTATAAAGGCCAATTCTGGATCCGCACAACCTCCCACAATGAGGGCATAGGTTTCCGGGCGGGAGACGGTCATGATGAGGGTTTGCCTGACGTGCTTTCCTTTTAGCTCTTTTCTCCCTTTCGCCCTATACTTGTGCTTCTTCAAAGTCCATAGCGCCATTAATAAAGGCTGACCTCCAATTGAAACGCTCATGAGTTAGGGCTTCCCAGTTCTCAATGCTGATATTACATTTTTTAAAATTAGCTTTGAGGGTGTCTTTGAATCTCTTTTGCTGTCCACCAATATTCCGTTTTCCATTCTTAAGTTGGGAGTAAAGGAGCTGCTTTGGAAGACGATGGTCATGTACTTTCCTTGTACTCTCCTTGGTAGTACCTTGATTGGGTTGTTGTTTGCTGCTTTAAGAGCTATTTCTTCTGCATTCTTTTAAGAACTAAGGATAAAAGACTTCTGATGTCCAGCCCTCTCATTAGGTTTTGTGGTAAGTCATAAGTTGTGAAGATTTACCAAAGCAAACACAGCACACCAGCAATATATATTAGGGTTTACAAGGTGTGTGACAACTCCACTGTTGAACAGTCTCAGGCATTCAGCCAAAGAAAGATGATTTTTTCCCCGTTGATTTTAGAATAGAACATGAAAGAACCTCACACATTTCACTGAATATTATGGACTTTTCTTCATGTATGGACTGACTTCCGGGACTTTATCATGAGGTCCCCAAAGAAGAGCTGAATCTCTTGAAAAGGAAAGTGAGTTGCAGACACCTTCTGTCCCCAGAAGGGAACTGCCATTGGCCAGAACCTGTTGTTATTGCTAAACACATTGCTGAATCCCTTAGACAGGAAGCAAACAGCTGGTGCCTTAGTCACAGATTGCAAGATAGCCTTGCTTATACAGCACACTGTTTTTGCAGTACAATGGTAAACACGACACCCAGTAAATTTTATAGCACAGTTATTGGGATTTCACATCTAAGAAGGAAAGAAAGCAGTTACTAGTTACAAGATTCCTGTTTCCTACTTGCCCAGCATGGTCTGCTTTCTTGTCTTTTCTCCTGTCTGATTTGCATCTCTCCCCAGGTGTTGGAACATTTATGTTAATTGGAATTTCAAAGTCTAACTTGACTGCAGCTAAAATGAACTCTGGCAGGTGGCATGCATTTTCAGGGGCAGTTCCTTGACTCCAATTAAGCCAGGAGAATAATTTTCTTTATAATATCCATCAAAAGGATGCCTTAGTGTCAGACCCAGGTTACATCTGGTTGGCCATTATGCCACACAGAAAGCTGGAGGGCTGTTGTTTATCTTCTTCGGTTACTACCCAGGATAATATCAACAAATAATAGTATCAACATTTCAGTCTTCAGAATGTAGGGTTCTACATATGCTAGAGGTGCCATATCTGATCTGAAGGAATCCTGCTACCCACTAGATAGCAGGAAAAAGTCTTTCCTGCCATCTAATGGTCATCCAGATTGTCACGGCTCAGATATGATGGCTCTAAGCATAAACTTCATAGGAATTCTTTGCAAATAAAAATGGAGAGTGGATGCAGCACAGGGTTTTGTAAATAGGTCCACAAGCTCAGACAAAGGAAAAGTAAGATGAGAGTTCCTATGGATTAACTAGGGGAGATGGAAGCCATCTTGCCAATTCGTCTTCTAATAAATTGTGTTTTGTGACTGGGCGACACCATTTTCTGAGTGGACATGGCCTTTTTCTTTCTGTGCCATGAAATATGCTCATAAAACCAAACATGCCCATTGACCCTAAAAGTTTGGGATTATTGAATGAATGAATAAGAAATGCATGTCTAGCTCCCGGCTGCTGTCATCTTTGTTTATTCGTTCAGTCGTTTCCGACTCTTCGTGACTTCATGGACCAGTCCACGCCAGAGCTTTCTGTCGGCTGTCACCATCCCCAGCTCCCCAATGGTTGAGTCCGTCACCTCCAGAATACCATCCATCCATCTTGCCCTTCGTCGGCCCCTCTTCCTTTTGCCTTCCACTTTTCCTAGCATCAGCTTCTTCTCCAGGGTATCCTGTCTTCTCATTATGTGGCCAAAGTACTTCAGTTTTGCTGTCATCTTATTGTGCAGTATTTAAAAACAAAATATCCTACAAGAAAATATTCATACACCTGAATTTAGCTTCCACTTTCCCTTCCATTCTGCAGTGTCATTGTTCTTGTTGTATTGTTACATACCACCATCAATATAAATAAAGCAGCCATATATGAGTTATAGTTAATTGTGTTTCTATGCAATTTCCTTACAATTGATAGAAATGAAATAAATTGAGCAGATTTATTTGCTTGTTTGTTTATCAAATTTTACTAATAAATATACTGAGGCCAACCATCTCTCTTTCTAGCCTATATTGTCTTCTTGACCAATATCACTGGGATCAAGTCATTTAGAACCATTTTATCTCTGAGCATATTAAGAGAGAAACTCTTTCTTTTCTTTCTCACGGGCTTCCTGAGATCTGGCAGACGTTGGTTTCTTCACTGATAATGGAGGAGTTTGCAGCTGGCCGTTCACAGAAATGGTCTCCTGCATCTTTATCAGTTTGGGAACCAACCATTATAGTTTTATCTGCCATATGACAACTTCACTGCACTTTCAGTACATGGGCAGCATTATCAGAAGCACCTTGAATAGTCTCCCTTTTTGTCCACCTCATTATCTTTGCATACCACTGCTGAGGTATGTATGGTGGGAGGTAAAAATTTGAATGACTCAAATTAACTTGTTGTTGGCCTTTGGACCATAGTACACAGACAGATCTGTGATATAGCGGTGACTAGACAGCTGTCCCTTGAGCAGGCATACCATGCCTGGTGCACAAAAGCCCATGGCAGAAAAGAGTCACTGTTTTTGTTCCTCCATAAAAAAAATTCCTATGGATTTCTTCAGCCCAGACATAGTATGCTTACTTTTGAGGCATTTTCAAATATTATTCTTCGAAACTATTTCTACTATGACTAAAGCCTTCAGTATCTCAAGGACATATGGGAGCCATTAATGGGGCTGGGTCTAGCACAATAGTCCCCATAAGCTTGTGTAACATTAACTATTGTTACAATTCCCTCCTTCTCCTTCCTCCTCCTCCTCCTCCTCCTCCTCTCTCAGCCAAAGAGTAATAGTAGTGTGTCCCCGAGTCAGTTGTGGCACTCCCACTGGTCTTTCCACAGACAGGAAACTTTGCAGAGAAAAGAAGAAGATGATGGATGAGCAGATTTGATTTCCAAACAAGTCAATCACATGGTATTTAACAGAGTTAACTATAAATAGCTAGAGATAAATAAAAACTCTTAGATTTTTTGCTTGAAATATTTCTGGCTATTTAATCTAGAGATACAATACATCTATCTCTTTAAAGGCATAACGGGAAAAACGGGGGCCTATTCGGTTGATATCAAAAACAAAATAACCATGTAACAGTGCCAATCAGAATAAAAATGGCCTTTTTCTTTATGCACAAAGGCCCTTTATCCCAGCTGAGATTTCCTCTAAGAGGATTCTGCTGCAGTTGTTCACTTTTTTAAAAAAATGGGTGCCACCTGCTAAGTTAAATAGTGTGAAATTGCATCTCTTCCTCCCCATATGCAACTAAATGTATCATTTACATGCATTCAGAACCAGGCAAAAGATAGGGTGATTACAAGCTTAACACTGGGGTGGGCAGCATTAGAGAGCTTTTGAGTAACATTTACTCTGTCAGTGGTTGCAACCCCACCCATGAATGGCAGAAATGCATACTTAATTGACTAGTGCCCTGCTGTTCATCTTATGTACCTGAGTTTATGGCTTCTTTTGGATATAATATCTTACACTAAAGATCCCTCTTGTGCTTCGAGGAAGCACAACCTGTGAGTCTAATTCTTGTTGACTCAGGTTTAATAAAAGTAAGCAGCCTTCTCCGCTTTTTTTTTTTTTGATAGCTTCAGTTACAGTTTCTTATAGGCAGTAAAAAAATGGGAAAGCACAGAGAACATTCTCTGCAGCATAAGTCACTGGCACTCACCTAATTTTAGAAGTTCCATCCGTAGACTTCCTTTTAACCAGTTCATCATTTGCTCTTCATAGAGCTATAAATAGGCCCATCAAGGTAGGAACAATGGTTTTAAAGATAAGCATTTTTAGTTTCCACTTCAGAAAGAGTGTCAGCATTGGTTTAATTTTCAGCTTGATCCATAACAGCCTTTCCAATTGCTCTCACATATACTACTGCTAAAGCAGAGTGCCTGTCAAAGAAATGAACAGGAATTTTGGAATGTATTATTTTGTACTCTATTCGTATTAGATGCATGCTTACTGATTTCTCTGTTTTAAAGAAAGGCACCCATTCACTAAAGGGATGGTAGGCTTCATTCCTTGCCCTTCATCAGTCTGCTAAGCTGCATTGAATCCCATGGTTACATTCTCAGAATGATAGACACATACGATAAGTAATGAAAACAAGGCAATTCTTATTTAGAGATAGCAACAAGACTTTTGCTAAGATTGGCAACTTTTATCTAAAATATTAATCCTCATAAATAAATCTGTAGGGAAACAATTTGAGTGGTTTCCCTCCCAATTCTTAGGACTGATCTTAAAATAAATTAATCATCCATCCATCCATCCATCAACCACATATTATTCTATTTTCAAAGAAATGCAATGAATGGCAATTGCCAAAACAGCAGACACTGCCTTGGAATTTCATATAAGTATTTGGAGGGATTTGGGAGCTAAAGTACTAACAAGGCAAGTGAATAAGCTTCAGCGGACACAGCAGAAAGATTGTATTCCCAAAACCTTTTCCAAAGCCAAGAACCTGGTTTCATCTTTGGGGACACTAATGATACTGATAGAATGACGGCAGCAAGAGACTTCACCTACTTCACCCATCTTTTTCATCTGCAGAAAGTCAAAAGGGTGAAAAGGAGATGGTGTAAGTCTTTGCTACTCCCCAAGGACCTTTGGGCATTATTATATTTTGATTTCATTTCTCTGTAGAATTGAAAAACAACTAACATTGTGTTGAAGAAGGATTGGAGTAGCATTTGATGTAGTTTTCCTAGAAAATATCCGCCCAGAGTCCCTCCTTGAGGGGGAGATGGGCGGTGATAAAAATTTGATCAATCAATCAATAAAAAATAAATAAAAATCAGGGTGAGTGGGGAATCTGGTTTACATTCCTTTCTTCTAACATGTTATGAGAACTAAGGAAACAAGCATCTTCATACAATTTTTAATTAAAATGTCCCATTACTGATCTGTCCTACCCTTTAAGGAATATTTACTCAACTTTTTTTTTTTACATTTTCTACTAACATTTTGCTTTGTTACCAGTAGTTACCAGTAAAGTTATCTTATCCTGATTGTTTCAAAACTCTCCCTGTGTGGCACCTTCCTCCCACATCCAGTTGTACGCAATCTAAACTGGAAAGATGAAGTGTTGCTTTATTTTTCTGAAGGAAAAGATGGTGACAGTGAAAATTAGGCTTTAGAAGAGGGAAAATAAGGTTTGCTTGTTTATTTTTCTGGGAAAGGTCAGGAATAGAGGTGAAATTTCTTCCTCCATGCTGTGGGGACAAATCAGTGATGTTTGCCCTTATTCCCCCTTTCATTTTCCACTACAACATATCAGGAGATAAATATGCACATGGTAAAAGGTTCCCCCAGCACATTTGTGCAGTCGTGTCCAACTCTAGGGGCCGGTGCTCATCTCTGTTTCTTAGCCGAAGAGCCAGCGTTGTCCGAAGACGCTTCCACGGTCATGTGGCCGGCATGACGCATGCGGAGCACTGTTACCTACCCACCGAAGTGGTACCTATTCATCTACTTGCATTTGCATGCTTTCGAATTGCTAGGTTGGCAAGAGCTGGAGCTAGTGCGGGAGCTCACTCCGCACGCAGGGCTAGGGATTCGAACCTCCGAACTTGCGATCTTCCGATCGACAAGCCTGGCGTCTTACCCGCTGAGCCACCACGCCCCTGTTCCAACTTTCATCATTATCTTTGCTAAATACAGTTACCATATTAAAAACAATCTATACCCAGAACATTCAGAAATGCTATTCATCCACAATGAGATGGCTTTTGATTTTTGTTCATCTTTTTTTTTTTTTTTTTTTAGTATACTCATGTTATTTTCCATGTCCCTCACCTTTTATGGTTACTTTTATCTTATAACGTGTTTCTTAGGCACCTAAAGCTTGCCCTAAACGAAGTAAGCAAATAAATAAATAAATTCTCCCTTGATGACTTAGGGAGACTATTTTAGCCTAACTTATTTAGCCTGACTGATGTTGGGATAAGAATGGAGGAAGAGTGTTACCTATTCCATGTTGATCCCTAAGAGGAAATATATCTTTTAAATCTAACAGATCAATAAATGTAATTGGATTGAAACCTAAATTGGTAGTATCTTGTATGACCTGCAGGAATTCAAGAAGACTATGCAAAATCATGTAATGGGCTCATTTTCTTTCAAATAGTGGATCACCTAAAACTTGTATAGACAAGTTACTGATTGCTCCAGAGAAACAGCAGGGGATTATACTTTATTTTTAGTTGTCTGAAGATTGTCTGCTCTTTCTCCGTCAATCTATTTTGGGGGTAGAAAAAAACTATTTCCTAAGTATATTAATGACAGGTGTTTCAATCTCTCCTTTTCATTAGATTTGATTGATTGCTAATCATATATGTATACATTTCCTCTTGAGTAAACTAATGGCTTTATATGCCCATCACTCAAATAAAAAGAGATTGTTTTAGTCCTAGAAATTGTGCTTGTTATTAAAATGCAGTGTTGGTTGCTATATAAAGACACATTTGCATCTCTTCTGACTTATCTGTTATTCTAGCTTCCATTGTTCTCACTGAAAACAATATATCAATTCCAGCAGATTTTTTTTTTAAAAAAAATCCTACCTGCATGACTCACTTGTCATTATGAGAATTACTGCAATAGGGAAATAATATATTGCAAATTAAATGGAAGATTTTTTTTGTTTCTCTGATATGTTGGTCCAGACCACATTGTGTATTGCGCAACATGGCTGAATGCTGCAACCAGTTTTTTTTATAAGTCTTGGATGGCCCTTGAGACACCAAGATAGTGAGAAGATGTTAATGTGGCACTTATCTCCAGACCACCAACTACAACCGACATGCATATTGGGCTGAAACAAAAATGGCAAAATGCTTCTATACGCTGCAGCTTCTCCTTGCTCAGTTTCCCCAGTCTCAAAAGCCCCAAAGAGGTGTCCAATCTCTTTAAAAATGTATAATGAAAACTAAAGGCAAACCCATGTTACCTCTTACCCTCCCTTCACCAGCATATGCTTTTCACCTTTCCCATTTTCTGAGCTGAGATATGAAGACTTTTCAAAGCAACTCAGCAGTAATATATCAGATGTAAGTCTTTGCATCCCTAGCACACTATAGCTGAGTTGAAGATGAATCCCTTCCATGGTGTTAGATCTTCACCCTTGTCTTGCCACTCAAATGAAAATCATAACATTCATCCTACTCAGTCTCTACCAGATGTCTAGCATCCAAACAGTAAATTAAATACATCCCTTTCTACTGTATATATGTATATATCTATTTTTCCCTTTCCTTATTGTAATGGTTTGATTCAGAAGGAAGAACAAACACCATTATTGGTCTCTACTGTATTTAAAGTACAGGTAGTTAAAATCTCAGCCTATTCCCTTGTGAACCTCAAGATCTGATCTCATACTGATACTGATTACCAGATCAAGGAGGTGTCAGTCATTTTCTTGGTGATCTTCATTCCATCCCTGTGCTTCCTCTAACCTTATTCTAATCTTGATGCTCACTTTTTCCTTTTCCTACCTGACAAAGTAGGGATGGATTTATGTACCTATCCTTCAATGAAAGGACTAGTCCTTGAAAAGCAAAATCTGTGGCAGGACTTGCAAGAGATGCCCCACTGTGGATCCCTTGGAAGAGTCTTCTACTGACTGAGGTTCAGAAACATAACCATCCTAAGGGTGCTCAAGGAAGTGCAAACATTTGACCATTCAAAAGCCCAACTGAATAGTATTGTTCCTGTGGGTGAAGGCAGAAGATGGGGCACATTTAATGGGTTACGTAGATCCCCCACTTGATTTGGAGAATAGCTCATCCATTCAAAGATTATGTTTAGTGGATTGAAAGCCTACCTGAACTTGGATCAAGACCAGTAAAATCTTTGTCAACTAAATACTTTTGCCAAATCCCTTCCAGATAGTTGAGCTTGGAATACAGTTCTCTGAAAGGCATTTTCAGAGAACTGTATTCTCTGCCCTTCGGAATATCTTGCCCCCGGAGGTGAGGTTAGCCCCATTGCTCCAGACCTTCAGGAAGAACTTGAAAACCTGGCTCTGCCACCTTGCTTGGGGCCGGGAGGGGAATAGTCACTCTTGGGGATGGCTAGTGCCTTAGATTGCTCCTCACATACTTGGATGGAATCAGATCTTTTTATCACATCTGCCACTTGGACTCTATTCTTATCTTTTTAACTATTTAATAATTGTATCTTATTTTATATATTGTATTTGTATTTTATGTTTTTGCTTTAATAGATCATCTTGCTGTAAACCGCCCAGAGTCCCTCCTGACGAGGGAGATGGGCAGTGATAGAAATTTGATGGATGGATGGATGGATGGATGGATGGATGGATGGATGGATGGATGGATGGATGGATGGATGGATAAATAAATAAATAAATAAATAAATAAATAAATAAATAAATTTATTTCTAGGCACCTTTACAGTGCTGTGCAGGTTGGGATAGTTAAGCCGAAACAGTGGAAAAGATTTAAATAACATAAACTTGAGCAGTATAATGAAGGCATTTTCCCAAGCAAGTAGACCTCAAATACTTTGAAAGATTAATGCTTTTTTTTAATGATGTGTGCACAGTAATGTTTTTAAATTTAATTCCTGAAATAGATGCACATACCCTAAAGGTTAGATGTAAATGCCAGAGTCCCAAATCTCCAGGTGATAGCCCTGGTAATTAGCCGTTGGTCCAAACAGAGCAGATGAAAATGTGATACAGAAGCTGTAATGTCTTCGCTGAATCTTAATACACGCACTGAATTTTCTCTTTCTTTTTTAGAAACTGGCAATCACCAAGGCTCCAGTCATAAGGTTGTTTAAACCCCATTGATTTCATGCGTAACTTGGTGCAGGATCTCATTCTCAAGTCACTGTGATTTTTTTCTTGCATTGTCTTTCCATAATACTGTAATGCAAATACCTGAAATACAAAAGAAACTTCAGTGTAGTATTTTTGTACTTCTTGTTTACAAATACTCATAATATATATTTTTTAAAAAAAATGCCTTTGGAATAGCAAAAGTATTTTAATTAATTACTGAGAATAAAAGTGCAGCTACTGAAAGAGAGCTGCATTTTGGTTCAGTGGTGCAGGTAGTTATGGGTGCAGCTTGTTACACCTACGTGACATTGCTACTCCATGAGTTGCACTAGCCCCAAGTAGCTTTTCAGGTTCAAGTCAACGTATTGGTTATCACTTCTAAAGTCCTACATGGCATAGGATCAGGTTACTCATGGACTATTTGCTGCCGAGAACATCTGCCTGCCCCATGCAGTCCCATAGGGAGGACATGCTCCAGGTTCCTCTCTTAAGTGTTGCTGTCTCATGGATCTAGCAGGCAGGCATGCTCAATGGGTGTCCCTGCCCTTTGGAATGATCTTCCCCTGGATATACAACAGGCCGTAACCCTGCTGGCCTTCAGAAAGGCAGTTAAGACCTGGGTTTTCCCCCAGGTGTTTGGTTCTAGTTAAGTGGAATTCCCTATTGGTTGTTTTAATCTATTTCGTCACTTCACCATTTTGAACATTTGGATTTTCTTCTTTTTCTTTTTTGTTATAGGCATGTTTCAGTTGGGTAGCCGTATAAATGCTTGTAATCAATCTTTTTTTCCCCAAACTCAGCCAGCAAATGAGAAATGACCCAGCAGAACTGAAAAGTGAGGTTCACCAATAGGTCAATGGTGTTTTCATTCAAACATTGTGTGTGTGTGTGTGTGTGTGTGTCTTTGTTGAAATCTGTACACGAGGTGTACAGGTCTACAACATGCAAGAACCAGAATATTATGGTGCTGGGTTCCTATTGTATCTGATAACAGTAATGCTGATTATTAGGGACATTAAATTGTCTTTAATTGATTTGAATTAATGTCTTGTTGATACGTTTGGATTTTTTAATGTTAGTGTTGCTAGTTGCCAAGAAAGTTCACAGAGAAAGACCTAATATCCATGAACAATGCATCTGAAGTGGAAGAGTTGTCCTAAGGAAGAAGAAAGATGGATCTGCCATGTAGCAGGTTCTCAGCAGCAAACTCTGAATACTGCTGCCAAGGGTTAAACTGTTTGCGCCTGAATTTCGTCCTGGGGTGGGGGTGGGGGAATCTACATCCAACAGTGTGATAATTCTTCCCTAACACAATGACCCTGCCTTTTAAGCATGATTCTCTACTTCCTCTTGCTAGTTGCATTATTCTAGTGTTGATGCCACTTTCAGGCATTTTATGATTGCAAGTTGTTCTCCTCTTGTGAGATTCAGTTTATTTTTATGAGAAGTACTGAAGCTCCCAATTTAGTTGCAAAGGTCGCTTATTCGTATAGCCTGTAAAACGATTATGCCCAGAAACAGGAAGAAATTGGTGCAGCTGGTACAGTTGTAAATGTCAACCAAGCTGCTTTGGGGGATAAAAAAGGATCATTGTAATCGAACGTCCCTGCACAGTACTATAAGTAAGCAATTAGAATATATTTAAATACTTTCACCAAGAAAAAGCATAAACTGCATCTGTAGTATGCTACTGTAGCCAATAACCCAGATGTACAATGACACTGGCTTTCCAAATCTTCCATTGATATTTTTACACAAACACACACAGAGAGACAATAGCTTCTGTTGTCTGTGTGTTCTTGTTGTTCCCAATATATGGATGTTTGGGATCAGATTGTTTCCACCAACTGAGAAGAACAAAGGTGCAATTTGGAAGGAAGAACAGCGGGATGATCACATTGCTTGACTCTTCCTTACTTACTGCTGGCTTTCCTGTTCCTGAATTATGTCGGGCTCTAACTTGCAAATCCAGCTAGTGAGAAGGAGCTTAGATAGAAGGCCATTCCAAGAGAGCAGCAGCTGGAAAGAAAGAGTTCAATCCATTTTGGCATCTTCTTGCCTCCAAGGTCTATTCCTTCTCCCCAGCCAAGCTGGGTTCCAAGACATGAATCTCCCCTGAAGGTCCTGTGTAGCCCTATATAAATATTTTACATGCAAAGTAGGGCATCCTTGTTCAAATGAAAATAAACCATTATTTTAAGGAAACGTATTAGGGCAAATGTATTAGGGGCGTGGTGGCTCAGTGGGTAAGACGCCAGGCTTGTCGATCGGAAGATTGCAAGTTCGGAGGTTCGAATCCCTAGCCCTGCGTGCGGAGTGAGCTCCCGCACTAGCTCCAGCTCTTGCCAACCTAGCAATTCGAAAGCATGCAAATGCAAGTAGATTAATAGGTACCACTTCGGTGGGTAGGTAACAGCGTTCTGCGCGTGTCATGCGGCCACATGACCGTGGAAGCGTCTTCGGACAACGCTGGCTCCTCGGCTAACAAACGGAGATGAGCACTGGCCCCTAGAGTCGGACACAACTGCACAAATGTGCGGGGGGTACCTTTACCTTTTTTATTAGGGCAATAGCAACATTTTGCAGCAGTAGCACCTTAAAGACTAACCCAATGATTATGATGTATATCTCTGAGGAGTTTGCCTGAGCTGTACAGCTGATGAAGTGTACCACTGAGGCCACTGCAGATGAGAGTGTTTAACCTGAAACAGGAATCTCTCTCTTTTTGCTGAGCGGGTTCGCTGAGCGATCCCTCTGCAAATGGTATGTGAAAATGGTGTCCACATGGATTTTTGACTCCACTGTAATGGGTTAAATGGAAGTGGACTACTTTTCTGTGCAAGGACTTTTAACCACTTTCACATTTGTTGTTTGACTGTCCTTGCTTACGATTTCACCACATGAGATCATCACATACTAATGTTACTGGATTATTGCAGTTGTAGCTATTGGCTCAAAAGGCAGCATCTATGGATGTGTCTCCTCACAGGTTGGGCTGAGAGAGAGAGAGAGGTACACGTCATGTAATGAGCTTCATGCTTGAAGATGGACTTTAGTCTCTCCAGTCTAAGTCCTTGACCACTATACTGTATACTACCAATGTCCATAATCCATAATCCATAATCCATAATCCATAATCCATGCACTATTAATGGCATGCTTTTATTTTGCCTGTAATAGGTATTGTGGTCTGTACATTAGACAGCATATTTATTGGATCATGCTCTTCAGATGTAGCTCTTGAATGGATTACTTGGGTAGCCTTAGATGTCACTATGTCTCAGTCCTGGTTTTTCCATGTATACAATCAGGACATTATCTACCTATGGCTGATATGAAAGCACGTATCTTATCCTTTTCAAAATCTAAAAAAACAACAACTATACAATTAATTAACATTAATTGGGCATGGAAACTCTAATAGGCCTAAGAGTTGGGTGGCCTACAAAATTGATTTATACATTATAAACAAATAAATAAAACAAAGTGATTTAAATAATACATTATTTAAATAAATAATTCAGGTTTTTGGAGTAATGTGCCCAGTGAATATTTGAACTGATTTTAAAGCAGAGTTGAATGGACTATTTCTTTTATAACCAAGAAAAAAATATTTATCCGATCTTTCTTGCTGCTGTTGTTTTTGACCATAATTCTGCAGCCTAATCAAATCCAGCAGGCATTTTCCTGTTGACTTGAAATAAGAATTCTTTTATAGCCCGAAAAAGTCATTGATTCCATTTAATTATTTACACTGCACATTTTTGCAGGGAATGCTGGGAGAGTTGGCTTTCAATGCACTACAGCGCAGCATGGAAGGAATCACTGCTGTGTATAAAGCAGCGTTGTTTGGTGCAAAAAACCTCAATGGTATTTCGACCAAGCAACATTAACAGTTGAAAATCCTTAGAACTCAACACATGCCTTTAGAACTCAGCAGTTCAGAAAAAGCTATGAAGTAGGATTTATTGATACACACCCACAAACAGGCACACATGCACATGTGTTCAAAGTACTGTCCCATATGAGAACCTTGGGTAACAGGAAAAGATCCAACACCATTGACAGACAACTCATCCTGTTTGTTGACATCTGAGTCTGAAAGAATAGCAAAAGCATAATTATACATTATATAAATTGGATAAGGTACAACCAGCCAAAGTGAGATAGATGAAAGACAAAGCCCAGTGTGAAAACAATAATAAACAAACTGAAGGACATATCTTTGTCAAGGGATAAATGCAACACAAAAAGGAAGAGGATCATGTAGTGTTGGTGTTGGGGTTTGATATACCCAGGAATTTACAGCTAGATATAAATTATACAGAGAGGCTTGATATTTAGGTGAAAGGGGAAATACTCTGCAAAGTCACCCAATTAGCAGCCATTGTTGTAGTGATGATGTGTCAGTGTGTGACTCATACAACAGGTGCTTAGAGTTAAGTTGGGTGTGGTGAATAATGAGAGTGACCTATAAGGTGATTGGTCAGTTTATATATAAATACAGAGATGTCCTGTATCCGTTCTTCTCATTTATTCTCATTCTACCTCGTGTATGCTGTATCGTTGGTTTATCATTTGTTACCTGTGGAAGTGATCTGTAAATACGTATGTATATAAGTAAATAGGATATTTGATATAACTTCTGTTTGGAGTCTATTTACTGCATAGTACTTGGATCGCTGGTGCCTAGGAGAGAAGCAGGCCGCTCCATCCGCTCGCCCCGACAGTTGGTGACTTTGTACTTCATTTTTTAAATTTTATCTCTTCATCTTTTTCATTCCATTATTGTCTGCTTGCCTTTAATAGCTTGATTATTTTCCTCTGATTGCACAAGTGTTTGGGTATTAAAAGATTCCCAGCAAACTAAAAGCTGTTAGTAAAAAGGGAGTTGTATCCATGCACACAAAGGTTCCTGGGCAATATCTCAATCCCATTTCAGGTAATTTTCTCTTTGTCCTGAAAGCCCATGTGCCACAGCCATTACCGTTGAGCAAGAGAGATTGAGTAAACTCCGGGAGACAGTGGAGGACAGGAAGGCCTGGCGTGGAATGGTCCATGAGGTCACAAAGAGTCGGACACGACTAAACGACTGAACAACAACAACAAAGAGAGAGATCAGTTGTATGAGCAGGGCCATTTGGCAGCGAATATGTCAGGATGGTGGCTGCTACCACGTAATCTGACTTCTTGACTTTTTTTTTGACACACACACACACATGCACACACTGTATGAACTGTGCGAGCAGTTATGGGTGCCAGGAGATCGGCTCATGTAACACCTCTGCTTCGCCAGCTACATTGGTTACCAGTTTGCTTCCGAGTCCAATTCAAGGTGTTGGTGATTACCTTTAAAGCCCTAAATGGCATAGGGCCAGGATACCTGAGGAACCGTCTCGTCCCGATAACGTCGACCCGCTCCACCCGTGCATGCAGGGAGGGCATGCTCTGGACCCCCTCAACAAGAGAATTCCATCTAGCGGGGTCCAGGAGGCGTGCCTTCTCTGTGATAGCGCCCGCCTTATGGAATATCTTGCCCCCGGAGGTGAGACTGGCCCCCTCCCTCCTGGCCTTTCGGAAGGCCCTTAAGACCTGGCTCTGCCACCAGGCCTGGGACAACAGCGGCGGTAGTGCCTCCTGGGGTTGGCTAGCCCCGTAGCAATACGACCTATGCTATGATTCGTATCCATCTTGAATTTTTATCTATTTATATTGTATTTTTTAGAGACTTTTATTGTATAGTTTTTAACCTTTGATTATTGTAACCCGCCCAGAGTCCCTTGTATGGGAGATGGGTGGGGAATAAATTGAAATAATAAATAAATAAATAATAAATAAACTGCTCGCACAGTTTCTGAAGAACTATTGAGGCAGAAACTGCATAGTGTGGAGAACTGAACGGAAGAGGAAAAATGGTTTACCATTTAAGAAAATGGTAAAAAAAATACACCCCTCTCTTTGCTAATTACACACATTCCCATTAAAATGAATAAAAAGTAATTCAGAGAAACTGAGCATAATACCCTTATGCTATCCCTGTTCATTACAACATGGCACAGAATAACTGGTGGATTATGTTGATAGTTACGAGTCACCAATGAAGGACCTGCAAAGATTTTATTTTTGTTTTTTTAATCGAGACAATATAAATATGTCTTTACCAAGAAAAATATTATCCCATATTCTCAAGGCATGAGTACAATATAATAAGTAAATCATGACCTGAATGCATTTAACCTACATTATTTAATTCAGTTCATCCTAATGAAATATATGCAATCCAGCTTCTTATAAAAACATTTAAATAACTGGTCATTACTGGGGGAATCTTTATATGCCAAACTCAAGGAGTTTTAAATAGGTGTACACACAAGAAGTGTACAAACACACACCGCAAATCAATATTGTAAATTCAACTCATTTCACACAAGCTGATAGTTTTTGTTATAAATCTACTCAGGCAAAATCAAATATTTTTTATTAATTCTTAAATAAAACCTTTTAAAATTTAATCTTATTGCTTTTCTGCCAGAGATGTTTTGTCCAGTCCTATAATGCAGAGAGAGGGGAGAAGAGAAGACCTAGGAAGACAGAAATTCCTTCCACTGGGGAAAAGGGCTGCCTGTACGTTCTTGGAAACATTGCAAAATAAAATACCATCTTTGCTGCATTTATTTATTTATTTATTTATTTATTTATTTATTTTCTAGCCTGCCTTTATTATTTTTATAATTAACTCAAGGTGGTGAACATACCTATTACTCCTTCCTACTCCTATTTTCCCCACAACAACAACCCTGTGAGGTGAGTTGGGCTGAGAGAGAGGGACTGGCCCAAGGTCACCCCTGGGAATAAATTGGCCCAGCTCTCCAACATAGCTGACCTCATGGATGAGAATGATTCAGGGTTACTTTCAACCTGATGAAGGATCTTTGGATGGAAGATTCTTGGTGGTTTGACAGAGGCATTATTACCTCCTCCCATTTTAAGAGACTTGGGCAAAGATGCCTCACCACTATCTCAGCTGTCTTTTCCATGCCTTTATTTCAGGTACCCACATTGTTAACTCCTGATAACAACCTGCAGGGAAGAGAGGATAATTTTGTTAATGTCCTTGAGAAAAACAGCATTCAGTCATTGAGATGTTTGTAGACAGTCTTGGCCTTAACACAACTAATTCTGACCAATGCTAGAGATAGCCAAACATATTTTGCTCCATTTCTTGTTTTCCCAGCATTATGTTGGTTTTATCCTATTTCTACACAAGTTTACTGATGTCTGCATGCAAAAGCATGCATACATTAGGTATATGTCTTTTAGCATGCCAACTTCTTACAGGTACTCTTCCCCATTAATACAATGTATACACACCTTCTGTTTGAAAGTGCAATGTGTGAATGAAGTGCCAGTTAGTTTTGCAATGTGCGAATGAACTCTGGTTAATCTATTGGTCTGAGAAGTGCAGTTGGGGGGAAGTTTGTATAAAATAAGAATAAATTTTGCAGGGACTCTGTCATCACACACCCAGTCATCTGTATGAAAATATGATAGATTGATTTGAATGGCTGTTGAGAAGGTCCAGAGAGACCTAAATCATTGTACATATTATAATATGAGTGTGAGAACTTCTCCCTATGATGCAGATGATTCACGTAACTCCAGCATGGAATCCCTGCATGTGTGATTAGTGTGAAGGTGTGTATAATATGGTGACCTCTTGACCCTCCTGAAAGTAGCTTAAAATGTTTATTCCATGTCTCTTATTCAAAGTTATATTTCCCTTTCAGCTTCTGATTGTTCAGCATGATGAACTCAAAACAGAGGAAAAGAATCTGCATCTCTATCCATCCATCCATCCATCCATCCATCCATCCATCCATCCATCCATCCATCCATCGACTGACTGACTGACTGACTGACTGACTGACTGACTGTCTGTCTACCTACCTACCTACCTACCTACCTACCTACCTACCTACTATATAATCTATCATCTACTTCGATTTGCAGAACATAAACGTTAGCTAATGAAATGAAAACTGCTATAATTTATATTGAAATTCTATACATCTTATGATCATGGAGAAGAATGTGATCAGGAGGAAGGTCTGTTTCATCCAGCCCACCATGTTAGGACACCACTAACTGCTTTGAGGGTACAGGATTAATACAGCCATTACATATATTTGATTGATTGATATTATTAATTTGGAACTTTAAGGCAGATAACAGTTCATTCTGAACTGTGCTGTAAAGCGGATAACAATGAGGGAGTTCTTTAATATAATTATTATTATTATCATCACCGTTCTAAGCTAGAAGAGACGATGGTGGGAGTGAGATTATTTTTTTAAAAAAGGAACAGTAATCATGAATAAATATTTTTGTGTGTACAGTAATCTTCTGCATTCTGGATGCTTGAGCAGTTGTCAAAATGCTAAGGATTCATTAGTTGTTTGGTTCTGGAGAAACACTTCAGCTAACACGAATCCAAGGTGATATGAATAAAATTAATTAACATCTTAATTAATTATTGCATAATTGTCATACAAGTAAGATACAGAAGATCTTAATCTCATCAATTATAGGTGAAAATAGCAAACCGAGTGATTATATTGTACAGTTGTCAAATCCCAATGGCCTGTCTTCATATACAGCAAAACGAGGCAGGACACAATTTGTTTGCCCTTAGGAGTTGCGCAGTTAAAGTGGATCTCTTAAGTACAGAAACTATTGCCTTCTCGCGTTGATAGTGCATGTAACAGGAAATTATGGTACTAATTACAGCAGGGACAATTTTGAGATACTCTATTCTTAAAAAGTTAGGACTTCACAGGTCAAAATCAGAACTTTGAATACTGACAACGTACAAGACCCTGAGGCTGTTGCACAAATGTATTGTGTAAGCCACAAAGGGTTCTCCTGACTTGTCTCAGGTAGAAACAAAGATTCCTGGTTGAAATGCTGGAAAAGTTTTATACTCTGTAAAAGAAGTGATTCTGGGTTTACATGAGTCATCTGGGGGACAAACTTTGCTTTGGGACAAACATTATCCCACAACCACATCCACATCCCAGGGTCATTGTGGCAGGAACATTCTCCTCTCACACCCATAAGATGTAGCCTTGAACTCATAGAGAAAAGGTGAGATAAATGTTGTTGTTGTTGTTGTTGCTCTTATTATAACTTTGGGCACAAAAGTGTAAAACAGACCTTGCTTGGGACGAAGGAAGTAATAGTTCCTCCTGGGGGTGGTTAGCTTAGTAATATCCTCCTTTTAAGATCTCACCATCCTCTGGATTTTTTTATATTTATTATTGTATTGTATTTTAAAATGTATAGGTTTTAATTTTAATATTATTATTGTAAACCACCCAGACTCTACAGCTGTAGAGATGGGCGGTGATAAATTTGAAGAATGAATGAATGAATGAATGAATGAATGAATGAATGAATGAATGAATGAATTTCTCTGTGCAATAAAAGTACACACTCATACCAAATAAAGATCATTTTCTGGTTTCAGACCTTGCTGAGGCTCAATACATCAGGCCTGCTCAACCTTCGATTTTCCAAGAGAAAGGCAGCTGAACAGCTATAGCAATAAACTAGATTTACCTTGGACATCAGTAACATAAGACTATCTAATCCTTTGGTGGGCCGTCAAGTTGGTACGCAACGTTGTGCAACTCTGTACTGCAGCTACCTTTGCCAATACAAAGCTCTTTTGTAAATATTTACAAAATACAAAGCTCTTTTCAATTTTTTACCCTTCCTGACTCAGAAAAAAAAAAGAAGAGATTGGCTGGAAATGGACAGATCTATGCCAAAAGATGCACCTTTCAAAAGGTTCAGAAAGAAACAGAAAAGAGGACCCTTGCGATGGTGAGCACTGACATGTAGGAAGTGAATGAAAGGCAGACCAATTACTTCCTATTCCTTTGGGAACCATCTGCGCTGATTATCAAAGAGGAATCTCAGAATACAGGCCAAGAAATTTGTTTAAAAAGTAACTTTACCTCTTGCAGTTTACAAGGGAATGGCTGAAATCCAAGATGTTTTAGCTTCTGTAGCAGGAAAATCTATGTGGAAGCCCGTTCTGACAACACGATAGAATAAGAATAAAAATAAGAACAAAAACAAAAACAATAATTTGGAATTTGCTGGCCTTTCCCAATACTTCCTGATCTGCTTTCTTTGGAAGACCATTCAACCTACTTACTAAGAGGGCTATAATTCTCATTAGTGAATGAATGCATTTCAAATCCTATTTAACTTCTGTCTTCCTAAACTTGGAGCTGGTGGAACACTAGTTATATAAAAATGTGCCACTACAAGGAGAATGTGCCTTCGGCACACCCAAGAGAGGTGTTAGAACAGTAACTCTAGTCATTAAGCAAGGAAAGGGGTTACTTCTCTGGGAGAATATTGCAAATTACAACCCCGGATGCAGAAGAAATACTCACAGATTTGGAGCCAATTAACAGTCCATTACTCTGTGCAAGGCTTCAGACATGACTCATTAATATGACAGTGATGCAATGTAATGCTTCAGCACAGAGCTTCTGCAATAAGAACTGTCAACATTTGACTGGTAGTTTCCAAGCATGACATCTGCTTAGAAACAGGAGGAGTTGTAATGCTCAAGTGATGGTTGATTAAAACAGTGCAGAGATGCCGTGCAAAAGCTTGGGTTCCTAATGTCTCCCTGGAAGAGGACCCGGAAGAATGTGAATTGATAGTCAGTGGCAAGATCGTGTCCTACAATGACTTGAGTGCAGATTGATGGTTTATGTATCCATTTCAGATCAAGTCTGAAACCTACTTACTTTGAAATAAGTCCTGTTGGAAATGTCTGAGTTGGGATGAACATTTCTATCTACAACTAAACGCTGGGCAGAAGTCTGAACAGAGACATTTCACAAGATGCAAAAGAACAAACTCTTCCCAGGTTAGGAAACAGGGTGACTTCCCTGTCCCTAGCCAAGTCCAGCAAAGAACAAATGAAAAATAATTTAAGAAAGATGCTTTTACTTTGTTACTCTGCTACTTCTGGGTTACTCAATGTAGGAGTGAATTTTTAAGAGTGGAAAAATGCTCCTTATTCTAGTGGGAAAAGCTGAAGGTCCAGCTAAACTGTACACTTCATCTGGTTTAACAGCCTCTTTCACATCTACGTCCCCAAATCAATTATTTTAGTTTAAATAGCCCCTACTGACAAAAACAGTCTTCTTAATACCAAAAAAGTGATTGCTTGACTTTATGTATTATTTATTTATAAAATATATGTATATATATCTTTTTTTTTACTGGAGTAGGACTGCTTTTAACTTCATAACTATGAGCTACAAGTTCCTGACCACTGTAGTCAGGTCAGAGTTGATCAGTGAACATTATTTTTTTAAAAAAGTCCCCTTTAACTCATAAAAAGGCTTATGAAACTCACCACTCACTTCCTACAAAATGTTGACCTAACCCTAACCCTAACCCTAAGTTACAGCTGTGCAAAGCATTTGAAAGGCAAAGTTCACAAAGTGTGTTGGAACACTTGAACTTCCCTCCTCCAAGCGTTACAGCAGATATGTCCTTTGGAAAGTGCCTGCTTCAAAGGCTGTCTCAGTGTCCCAGCCACACAGCGACTTTCCTTCTCAGGTAGGATGTTCTCCAAGCAAAGGCACAGGTTGTGTGTGTTTGTGTGTACATGGGGAGGACAGAAGAGAATTAAACAAAGTATTCTTAGAACTGGGGCAATTCTGCTATCAAACCTCACAAGCTCAGAACTCAGAGGATAATTTAGCAAGAAAAAGAGGGGTGAGTCCATATTGTGATGTTTCCAAATGTTTTGAACATTATTAGACTGAGAGGGAATATATTGACACTGAGGTTCTGGTTAATTCTTTGCCCAATAGGTGGTGGTAAAAAAAGTCAACATAGTCTTTGTTACTTTCTTAAACCACAACACCAATAAAATATCAGCATCTGTACAGAAAGAGGGAGAGGGAGAAGGAATCCGTATATGGAACATTAGGGGATATGATCGCTTTACAAAACATGTCAGACTCAGAAGGGCTCAGAGAAGCAGTGAGTTTTTGAACAACAGAGTTATTCAAAGTTAGCATTCATTTTCAAGTAAAAATGAGAGGATATATTGGTGGAATAATGACAGAATAATAATGCTAAGGTAAGACTGATGAGCCAACATGCTAATCTGAGACCAGAAACTTTCTAAGTCTTTGGAAAGAATAAGAGATGTTCTTTAGAGCCATTTTATGTGAAGTCACAGACATAAGGTAAAGGTAAAGGTTCCCCCCGCTCATTTGTGCAGTCATGTCTGACTCTAGGGGCCGGTGCTCATCTCCATTTGTTAGCCGAAGAGCCAGCATTGTCCGAAGATGCTTCCACGGTCATGTGGCTGCATGACGCGGGCAGAACGCTGTTACCTACCCACAGAAGTGGTACCTATTCATCTACTTGCATTTGCATGCTTTCAAATTGCTAGGCTGGCAAGAGCTGGGGCGAGTGCGGGAGCTGACTCCGTCATGCGGGCTAGGGATTCGAACCTCCGAACTTGCGATCTTCTGATCGACAAGCCTGGCATCTTACCCGCCGAGCCACCACGCCCCTCAGAATTCACAGACATGCATTCATGGAAATGCAGGGTGCAAATGAAGAGGCAATCCAGTGCCCCATTTGCCTTGGAAATAAATTGACTTGAACCACATCCCTTCCATTTCTGAATAAAGATGCACGACCTGGCTGTAAACAGTGTGTTTTTGCTTTTCACATCCTGGATCTCAGAAACTTCAGCACCATGGAATTGACACTTTGGGAACTAACAGCAGTGGAAAGGAAGCAAAGGGGAAGAAAATGGTTGGAAGATTTATAGAAAAAGAAATATATATATTTTAATTTTCCTTCCCAATTTCAGTCCTATGGCTAATCTCTCTTACACCCCTATGAACTATTTTAAATAAATATTTACAAAAAAAAACCCTCCCAAACCTGCAACAGCAAGTAATACATTTAGCAATTACAACTTGTTAGAGCTTGACTTCTAAGATAAGAACCAACCAAGAGTGGGCAAAGCAGAAGTACTACTCATTCATTTCCTGTAAACTTTGGACACAGGTTTAGAATATCTATCTATCTATCTATCTATCTATCTATCTGTCTGTCTGTCTGTCTGTCTGTCTGTCTGTCTGTCTGTCTGTCTACCTACCTACCTACCTACCTACCTACCTACCTATCAGCTATCATCACATTTATATTGTCTCCCAACTGAACTGAAATGAGTCTGGGTGGCTTATAGAAACTTCAGCAGAGTCTGAAAAAAATACAAAACCACAATACCTAAACTAATAAACAATCATAAGATAATAAAACCGTGATCTAAACATAAATAACAACATTATAAGTTGCTTATTGCAACGTGAAAGCAAAGATGAACAAAATGGACAGAAAACATGGTGTCTGTCTGTCTGTCTATCCATCATCTATCCATCCATCCCATTTGTTTCTCTTTCTCTCACATCAACTTTATAAATACCCCCCCCCCCCAATGTTGTCTAAGCATATATGTGAAGAGAATAGAAATGCTGGATAATAGCTGCTGGCATCTAAACTGGTCTCAGATGGTGGCAGCATCCACCATCTTAACAGGCATAGAAAGCTTAGCAGCGTGAGCCATGGTCAGTATTTTTGGTGGAGGACTATCTGAGGGGTCCAGGGCTGCAGAATGGGCTGTAGAGATAGACCAAAAGAAGGCAAAGTCAAATCCCTTCTGTATCATGGCAAGAAAACCGCCACGCTCAACTCGATGGCGATCATTTTTTTTAATGAATTTCCTACACCACTCCAAATAAACTACTGTGAAGGTTTAACAGATACCCAAAGGGAAAGCAGAAATGTGAGCGACTGAACAAAGGCTAAAAAAAATATGGAATACTTTCATTGGCAGTGAAACTTACCAAATATATTGGAACAAAATTGGCATGTTTGTAGATAACTGGAAACTTTTTCAAGTTTCTGGAACTGGGCATGTAGCCAAAATGGCCTTATGGATATATTAATTCTTTGATGTTATTCCCCCCTCCCCCTAGCTCTAATAAACAAAATGAACATTTGTCTAATATTTCGTTCTTGTATCTTTTCCACTTCCATTAGGGCAGAGCTTTCCAAACTTTTCATGTTGGTGACACACTTTTTAGACATGCATCATTTTGCGACACACTCTTACAGCAGTGCACAAGGCAGGCACTAGGACCTGCGCAGAAACACAGCAGGTTTGGAGGCAGCGAGGCACAAGGCAGGCACTAGGACCTGCGTGGAATCCTGGCAGGGCTCGGAGGCAGCAGCAGCCGCAACACACCCAGACACTGCAGCCGACACACTAACGTGTCCCAACACACAGTTTGGAAAGCTCTCCATTAGGTCTTGTTATTGCCATGAAAAATTAAGCAGAAGTATATTTTAAAAACAATAGTACAGCTCCCTCCCTAAAAATAGTTCCTATTGGTAGAGATGCTCATCAAGAGGTGTTGCTTCCTCCAGGATTTCAATGAAGTGAAGGTAAAAAGAGGACCATCTTCGGAGGGGAATGCCTGGGTATGGAATCACCTTCAAAGCACTCAGTGAAATTCCAGTTAGAGGCTATTTATATATTAAGGTCAGATTTAACTTAAAGCATGGCCTTATCCTGAAGAATTATAGCTCTGAGTCCATGCCATTTTCTTATTAAACCTATACTAAATTGTATTTTAATTCTATAAGTAGCACCTGCAAAGAGTTGGTAATACACTGCTAGTTCTGTTCATAAATTTTGAAAGTTCAGTATACTAGCTAATATAATTCCTCATCAACTATCACCTTCTCTAGAGGTACTTTTTAGAATGATATAACAATAAATCATGGTCAGGATGATGAAGGAGCATTATCACTCTCTAATGCCCATTCACTCAACCTTAAAGAACTAGGCACCATTCTGTCACTATTAGTTGTGTGAATATTGTGTAACAAAATGAGATTTTGTTCTTAACGTAAATCATGGCCACCATTTGCTGAAGGGTTCACTAACCTTTTGGCAGATTCAGTTTATAATTGAAATTTAGGATACTATGTTATTCTGACTTCTGCCTTGTGAATGAAATTAAAAAGACTTTTCACTTTGTTTTCTGTTTTACTTTGTTAATATCTATAACAGACATATATAGTGTGAGGAGATTGAAAAATACATTTCACAGTTGTGCTGGGAATCATGTTCCAACCAAACAGGGCCAGGAAAAAAATAAAACAAACTAAATTCAACATGGGTTCATATTAAGTTAAACACAGTTAATACAAGTTACATGCAAAAGCTTAGGTACACCTGGTCAAACTGTAGGTTTTAATTATGGATGCCTGCAGAATCTTTTTCTAAAGGATATAAAAGAGATGAATGTATGTTGCAACATTGTAATACAAACTTCTTCCTCCTAGTTATTTGTGTGTAATGTAACAATACAAGTACAAAATGAAATGACATCTCATCATTTTGGCATTATGGTAGCTAGCTGCAAACAGCTGTGGCTTCAATTAATCCCAAAGTGAGCAGAAACTGCCATGATTTCTACATGCTACAAATATAAACACAACATTTTTCTGCAAGTTCGAAAGCATACTTCCTACTTTTATTCTTTTCTTTTTTTACAATTCGAAATAAGAGAATAATGAGTATGGTGAGTGCAAAAGCTTGGACACCATTCAAGAAGTTTCAGTGGTACTTTCCCCCCTTAAAACTCTACTATAAGATTAAAGTTTTTAGAATGGCCTTCACAGTCCCCAGAGTTGAATATTATTGAAAATCTGTAGGGAGAGCTCAAACATGCACTGTGTGTGAGGACACTTAAGAATATTTCTGAGCTAGGGAAGTTCTGCAAGGAAGAGTGGGGAAAATTTCAAAAGCTGCTTTTGTCTGGATACAGGAAACATTTAGAAGTTGTTACTTTTGCCCAAGGGCTAGTGGTACACAGTCCTAACTAAAACAGTACCCCACCTTTCTTCCTGTCATATTTGCTGTTTTCTTATTTTGAATCTGCAAACAAGAGCCCATAAAGAGTAAGCATGTATTCAAAGCTGCAGAAAGATGACATGTTTAATTTTGTACCATGCAAAGATTGTGCCAACTTCTTGTCACTTAGGGATTCATTGAGATATAAATTTGAGCAAGGGAACCTAATGTTTTGCATGCAGCTGTAGGAGGACTGTCATGTATTTAATAATTCTTGCCTTCTGACACCTAAAACAGTATAATTCAGTGGGTGGAAAGGGAGGCTTCTGGGTATTATGTAAAACTCTAAGTCTGTAAGTTGTGGGGCTTGCTTTACAGTTATAAAAATGTCATTTATGGTGGGTTATATTTGGTTGGAATGTTGATGGAGAAGATTAGCATATATCTGCAATCAGTATAGGTAGTAAATGAGAGTCCCTTGAAGCACACACATTTTTCAAATGTTGATATCTCTTTTAGTTCACAATATAATATGCATTGGAGGCTGCTTATAGCCATCTGGAAATATTAGGAAACTTATGCTGAAGAATTTCTCTGTGAGTAGAGGAAAACAAAATAAATTCCAAAGAGACATAGGCAAAGCTCTTGAATAACTAATTTAGAGTTCCCCAACTTCTTTGGGTAAATAGGTGTATTATGAATGTTTAAGGTGTATCATGGGTATTCCTACAAAAGGCACATTGGGGGACCATGCCATGTTCAAAATCACTGCCAGACAGAAACATCCTTGAACAGAAACTCGTAAAGACTTTATCCTGCTGAGATGGTTTTCATTTGGGGACAGTGAGTATGTTTCCAAAATTCTGGCCCACAACAGTCTATCATTTTTATTTTTTCTAAAAGAATGCTTCTGGAACCTAAAAGCATTCTCAAAAAAGACATGGGCTCATGCATCACATTGCAGCAGGCCACATTTATTCCCTGCTTTTAAAAAAATCCTTTCTCTTTTAGAAAAGTCAGGCAGGGAAAAAAACATGGTGGGAAGCACATACTGTAGGTGCAGGCGCAAACTCATTCCCAGGGTCAACACTCTAGCACCATAGAAACAGCCCTTTTAGTACTTGCTTTTTATGAGAAGTTATGATGATAAATGATACAACAGATGCACCAATTATTTTTCATATATAAGAGAATCAGGGCTAGGTAGTCTTGATTAATTTTGCCAAAAAAAAAGGAGGGGAATGTCATTTTCATTGGCGATCACTCGTAGCCGAGTAAGATTGTCTTCCAAAGGTAAAATTTTAACGGTGGATCCGTAAGTGGCTATAAAGGCCAATTCTGGATCCACACAACCTCCCACAATGAGGGCATAGGTTTCCGGGCGGGAGACGGTCATGATGAGGGTTTGCCTGACGTGCCTTCCTTTTAGCTCTTTTCTCCCTTTCGCCCTGTACTCGTGCTTCTTCAAAGTCCATAGCGCCATTAATAAAGGCTGACCTCCAATTGAAACGCTCATGAGTTAGGGCTTCCCAGTTCTCAATGCTGATATTACATTTTTTAAAATTAGCTTTGAGAGTGTCTTTGAATCTCTTTTGCTGTCCAATATTCCGTTTTCCATTCTTAAGTTGGGAGTAAAGTAGCTGCTTTGGAAGACGATGGTCAGGCATTCGAACAACATGGCCAGTCCAGCGAAGGGGAATGTAGGCATACACTGGGAAAAGCTATAGTGTTTTCAAACCACTTGAAAAAAAAATTACTTTCAAATCTGCGTAAAAGGAATGCAGACTAATCTTGAAAAAAGGTCCATGTGGATTCTCAGGAACATCTTTGATCCAAAGAAAGGAAGACATTTTTGAGTTCATCCACAGTTTGGGGAGCAACACAATTGTATCAGACTAAAGCTAGAAATAAGACTTACACAATTTATCGTCCGTCCATCCTAATAAGATTTACTGGTTTTAAGCAAAAAGTAGTAAACTTATTTCAAGAGACAAACCAGTTTGTTCCCTGTTAGAACAAGGATCTAATGTTTGTTGGTTTGTTTTTGTGATGGGGGAGGGAAGCAGTGTTTAAAATGTCCCTTTTTGTGAGGATGGGATTCACTCAGCATTGGTCATATTGCTCTGCCAAGGGAACAGCAGGGATCAGAAGCTGCAGACCTCTGGTCTCTCCTCTGGATTTGCTCCGTGTTAAGAAAATTTCCTTCAAAGATCTTCAGCATCTTATGTGAAAGAAAGGAGCAAGTTTAAGGGCAGCACCGATTGGAAGGCAACTGTGAGCTTTTTCCATTTTGCTTTTGGTTACCAAGTATTAACTCTCAAGGGGGGGTGGGAAATCTGTGCTTTTTTATACATTTCAAACATAGAATTCTTGCATAATGCATACAGAAATGTATATGTTTTACCGCATAGGTTTCAAACCTATCATTCTTTTCCCGCTGCTGTCTCATCCACTGGCACATTTCTTTTTTAGCAGCGATCATGCAACCTCAACTGCACTTCTGCCATTCCTCCCACCACTGATGCCCTTCTGTCCTTTAGAATTAGCACATGGTGGAAGCAGAGCCTTCTAGTACGTGTTCTTCTCTTTGTGTCCCGTTCCCCTTGGTTACTGGACCACTAACAAGCTTTTGTTGTCAGCACATCACCTTGTAGTAACTCTCCAGCTTAAATGAATTATTATTTTGAGTTCTCTTCCACAGGGGAGAAATCCCACCATTAACTATCTGTTTAATATCTTACAGGCTTCTCAGGGGTAGCTTAAAAGCCTGAACTTGGAAGGATTGCCACAGCATTGCTAAACCTGTGACTGATCCATTGTCTGGCTGAATTTTCAGCCCAGGAAACAGCCCAGCCTACCCTTCTGTCAGTCCAGTGAGTGGTTCATCCAGAGTCACATCTATTCTGGAAAAGCAGGGAACCATTCCTCATTATCTTGCATGAGAAACAGCATCTACTGCTTTTTTGTTTTCACCAGATTGGCACATAATTTATATAGGAAGGTTAGAGTACTCTGCGGAGATGAACAATATCAATTCTTTAAAAATCCATTCATGAGTTTCCAAGTTATAAGCTGTTTTGACTGTAACAACTGATGCTCAGACGGCTTCCACAGCTGCCAGTGATCCTTTCCCAGAACAGCCTCCTGCTCTCCAACCTCAATTTCTCCAGTGAACCAGCCTAATACATTCAAATATCAGAGGGGGAATATTGCTTGCAAGAACAAAATACAAGAAGGATGTGGCTTATACAGCCCTGTATGGTCTCTCTGGCAGTCTTCTACACAAAAAGAAAATTAAAGGAGAAGCTGGTGAATGAATGATTTGTGGGAAGGAAAAAATGACTGAGAAAGAAGAACTAAGCGAAAACTAGCACAACTGACAAATTATTGCCATTAATGAAATGGAATATCTATCTATCTATCTATCTATCTATCTATCTATCTATCTATCATCTATCTATCTATCTATCTATCTATCTATCTATCTATCTATCTATCTATCTATCTATCATCTATCTATCGTCATCTCCCTTCTCCCCCCTATGGGTGGTGTGTGTCTTCCTCAACCTCGGGTCCTCTACCAGAGGCCTGGGAGTCTGAGGGTATCTTAGCTGTTCCTAGCACTGCACTCTTCTGGCCAGAGAGCTCTGATGTTGCTCCTGGGATCTGCTGGAGCCACTCTCCCAGCTTAGGAGTCACAGCCCCAAGTGCTCCTACCACCACTGGGACCACTTTGGCCTTCACTTTCCACATCCTCTACAGTTTCTCCTTCAGGCCCTGGTACTTCTCCAGCTTCTCATACTCCTTCTTCCTGATGTTGCTGTCACTTGGCACCACTACATCTATCACCACCGCTGTCTTCTGGTCCTTGTCTACTACCATGGTGTCTGGTTGATTGGCCAGTACCTCCCTGTCGGTCTGGATCTGGAAGTCTCACAGGATCTTAGCCCTGTTATTCTCCATGACCTTCTGTGGAATCTCCCATCTCGACTTGGCAGGGTCTAGCCCATACGCTGTGCAGATGTTCCTGTACGCAAGGCCAGCTACTTGGTTGTGCCGTTCAGTGTATGCTGTTCCTGCCTGCATCTTACACCCTGCCACTATGTGTTGGACTGTCTCTGAGGCCTCTCTGCACAGTCTGCACCCTGGGTCCTGTCTAGTGTGGTAGACCCCTGCTTCTATGGATCTGGTGCTTAAGGCCTGTCTTACATACATACAGCTGGTTGTTAAGCAGTGTGCAGTATGGCTCCCATATATTAGAAACATTCTGATGCAAGATGGTATGGGGAATGTATTTGATTTTTTTTCCTGATAGAGCATTCAAATTTAACAACCTAGTAAATTAGCACATGTGAAATATTTACTAACAGAATTAACCTTTAAAACAGACTCTTCTCCCTACCCCCAAATGTCAAGGTTTATAGTATCTATTATGATGACAAATTGTTTGTTGTTGTTGTTGTTGCTGCTGCTGCTGCTATATTCCTGTAGTTAGAGAAATGAGCTTATTCAACCTAAATGCTGGGCTCTCAGAAGATTTACAGTAATGAAGAATATCCTCTACTTGTCTCACCCTTGAAATTCTGCTAATTAAAATAACACACTTTGGCATACTCATCAGTTTTGGCCTCTTGTTTACTGTAGATCGTTCTTGTTTCTTGTTCCCTCAACATGTAAGCAATTGTGTTTGTGTGTTTTTCAGGTTTAATTAATAGTGCATTGTAATGATGATGTGGCATCCTTAGAGGATTTCCTTTCTTCTCTTTCTTCCTCAGCCTCATTGTATTGTCCTCTGTCTTGATTGGCAATTTTTATGCTTAGCCATCTGTCTTTTCTTACTGCCAAAGAGAGCTACCATGAAAAGTGATTTCAAAGATAAAGGGCTAATACCAGGAATTATGTTAAATACAAACTGTGAATTGCCTTGAATGTGTATTATTTGTTTCCATAGAGTATAACAATAATGGAAACATAACTAAGATGGATTTAGCAAATACTTTGTAATAATACACCTGAGACTTGGAGCTGAAATAGAATGTACTATATAAGCAGTCCAACCATTAAGGCAGGTTGCCACAAAAACAAACTCCATTAATTAGAATTGTCAGTAAACTTTACAAAACCTGGACATTGTTCCCCAAGGATTTTAGGAATTTTTACTCTATGGATCCATCTTGGATTAGGAACTAGCCCAAAATTACACAGAAAAGCATACAAGCAGAATATTCAAGGAACTGTTATATCGTGAGAGCCACAAACTCGCATAACATTCAGTCTGTCCCTTTATTTATTTATTGAAACCTTTGAGTTACTGTTGACTCCTAGTGACTATCTGGACTAGTCCCTGAAGTTTGGCAAGGTTTTTCACAAGTGGTTTGCCATTGCCTCCTTCCTAGGGCTGAGCAAGAGGGACTGGCCCAAGGTCTCCCAGTTTGCTTTGTGCCTAAGGCAGGACTAGAACTCACAGTCTCCCGGTTTCTAGCCTGGCGCTATAACCACTAGACCAAACTGGTTCTCCCTCATTCTATTAGGAATGAAATATAAAAGAGGGAAAGGACTGACTCAAAAGAATTTGATGGATTTAATAAAAAGATTTATTAAATGATAGAAATGGAATCACATTTGATTGGAAGAAGGAGATCTGCCTAATTGACAGCAGCTACATTGATGTAAAGTTGTGTTGATGGGTTGATAAAGTGGAAGGAATTTTATATGAGAGCCTCCTTTCCAAATGCTTTGGGCCAAAAAAGCAGCAACTCCATGCATTTGTTTCCTTACAAAATGGTGGGCAGTATACACAGCAGTTCTTGTAACTTGTGAATGGTTGACACAGTGATAAAATGGAAGATAGAGATGTTCTAAGGGTTACACAGGGGCAGGGACATCACCGAGTGACTTTAATCCAGTCACTCTTTCTCAGACCAACTTACCTTATTGACCTGCTGTTAGGAGAATAAAAGAACCCCCACCCTACCCAGGTTCTTAGGCCATGGTTTATTAAACCTAAGAATGGCAGAATTGATGGGAATGGGTGGTCTGGAGGGTGGAAATCTGAGCAGATAAGTTAATTGAATGGTGAAGGTATGATTTGGGTCTTTGTGCAGACCAGCTGATTATTCAGTTGGCTCTGTGGTAGGGGTTCTTCTTGCATTCTAAAAGAGTCCCCCTTTTGGGGGGAGATGGGCGGTGATAGAAGCTGGCTGGCTGGCTGGCTGGCTGGCTGGCTGGCTGGCTGGCTGGCTGGCTGGCTGGCTGGCTGGCTGGATAGATAGATAGATAGATAGATAGATAGATAGATAGATAGATGATAGATAGATGGATGGATGGATGGATGGATGGATGGATGGATGGATGGATGGATAAATAAATAAATAAATAAATAAATAAATAAATAAATAAATAAATAAATAAATAAATTTTCCCTGAATATCCTGAATATCCTAAATGAATCAGGTTATGATTTATGTGAATTTAGGCCAAACGATATACTTATTTTTAATTCTTGTCATTTGAAATGCAGAGACGTGTAGCAAAATGGAATCCTACAGCAGCTTACACATAAAGGCCAATGAATGTTAGAACAGAAAAATCCAGAGCCAAACTGGATGTGACCAGCAGCACATCTCTGTTAAAAGGTTGCCTATCTTACTGCTCTATAAGCATAATAATAGGAAGCATCACATGAAAAAGATGTTTTCTCTCAAATATCTTCTCTGCAAGGAAGTCTAGACATACTTTAACAGCTTGGATTGTTCCTAACAGGTAAAAGTGACTAGCCAAGTTAAATGGTGGCTGCTGTTGTTCCAGATACGTTGAATATGATTTCCTGTTCTTCCTTCTCTGAATAAACTTGACATTATACACATTATTCACTGACATTTGGCTACATTGTTTTTAAAGGGTATCTCTCTAGGATGTTCCATTAATTAAATTTTCAAAGATTGTTCAGTTGTTAAGATACCTGCTAGGGTATTTTCTTCCTCATTACTTTAGGAGTTTTCATACAGTTCTGTTCAGTCTAGTGTCCTCTGGGTTTTGGGAAATTAAAACCAAATATCTTGATAGCTTAAAATCTCTAGAGCTAGAGCAAAGTCAATAGTCTTTGGAGCTTCCTTTTCTGCTTAGGCATTCTTAATAAAATGGCATTGGGGTTTTTTGGGGGAAGCCTGCCATAAAAGGGATATTGAGTAGGTCGATGAAGGTTCTCAGTCATCCAGGTGGAACAGTCTGTAGCTTGAATCATGTCAACTGGATTTCTATTTTCTCAGTGGAAACGTTTCGCTCCTTATCCAAGGAGCTTCTTCAGAAGCTCCTTGGATAAGGAGCGAAACGTTTCCACTGAGAAAATAGAAACCCAGTTGACATGATTCAAGCTACAGATATTGAGTAGGCTTTCCATGGTCTAGAACAGAGAGCTCAACCCCTATTTCTCAGGAGCTCTTAAATTAATGTGGAGAACTTTCCAGGCCACCACCACCACCATCACCACCACTACCAGGAAGGTACCAGACATAAATTTCACAGGTCATCACTGGTTTGGCTATTACACTGTAGGAACTCTTACTTTAAAAGTAACCCAGACTCAAAATACCTTGGCTGTGGTTTCGAGGGAAGATACTAATTAAAAAAGTGCAAGTCAAAAGCTGCCTCAAAAAAGCATCACATTCTACTGCATATGGATTTATTTCCCTAATCTCAAAACAGCTACAAAGTTTGAAAAGTGCTAGTAGATGAAATTATTTTATGTCAGTCTGCAGAATATCTCTGTGTTCTGTTATTAATACAGAAGGTTATTTGCTGTTTTCTGAGAAGTTTATTTCTTCTACTGCACATTTTTAAATTGATATAAAGTTGTCTACACACAGTACAACAACAACAAACCCCCCTTCCATATTTTTATGGAGGAACACAGACTTGAGCAACAATTAAAAGTTAGGAGAATGACCTTTCCAGGACTTATTTTCTACTTGAACAGTTTTAATGCAGATGTGTACATTTTTTTCTGATTTGTTTTGATGCTTACACAGAGAAGTTCCTTAGAAAGTTGGGGAGTGACATTTTATTTTATTTCATTAATGATACAACCATACACTTCAGTTGAAAGATGGAGGAAGTGGCATCTGGCTTCCAGCTCACAATAACTCTGAGAAATTAAGTTTTAAGTGGAACAAATGAAAACAGGGAAGGAAAAGATAAGATGGGTTATGAGGAGAAGAAAAGACACAGGTGTATAAAGAGAAGGAACAATGAAGACAGCTGAAATATGTGAGGGAGAAGACAACACTTGAAGATATAATAGAAACACTTGAAGAATGATTGCTGTGGCATAAAAACTGACAACCCTTAATCCCATGATGATTTGAGGTTTCTAGTCTAAATCTTAAAACTAAGGATGAATTTGAACCTTAAAAAGTGTTGGAGCACTCTGAAGTCCAAAGGTACATGGGAACCCCCTAGCTTTCTTGGTTGAGACAGCCTTTCCATAGAAATGATGTTCTGATCAATCTGATGAAAATATTTCCTGCATTGTGGGAAGCCTCTGCTGACAGTGTCCCACCTATGAACTCCCCCCATTATAATGAAGTCCTGGACAAGACATGAGTGGTTTGCTAAATCCCACCTATCTCTCTTCTGCCTGGGACTTACCTGTAATTATTAAGTAAACCATAGCAATATGAGATGTGGTGGTAGTAATTGAGATGTGGTGGCAGTGATTCCAAATGAGGGGAAGAATATAGGACATTGTTGCATGTGGACACACTAATGTTCCAATGTCTGTAGGTTGAGTCATGGCAACTGGATTTCTTTCTTTTGTTTGAAACGTTTCGCTGCTTATCCAAGTAGCTTCTTCAGTCTGGGCAAAAGTTGGTGAGGGGACCCCATATATAACTTTTGCCCAGTCTGAAGAAGCTACTTGGATAAGCAGTGAAACGTTTCAACCAAAAGAAAGAAATCCAGTTGCCATGATTCAACCTACAGACAATTCCACCTGGATGACTGAGAATCTTCATCGACATACTAATGTTCCAAATGCATATCTTAATTTGTTAAAAATGCCATGGAGGAAAAGAAATAGAAAATAGGCATATGGATCTACCATAGCAAGTGCAATAGGACTTGATGACAGTGTGCAAATAATTGCATCATAGGTGTCACGGGTGTGATGAAACTTCATGCACATGATGTCATTTTCGTTGGTACCTGTCTTAGGTCTACTAGCATCTCACGTCAAGTTCATCAAGATAGGAAACCTTCACACAACCATCGATATTATACCTCTTACGCTCTGCAGCAGATTTGCACCATGTATCATTCCCTGGGGTTAGGGAGATGAGGAAGAGGAGAGCTGGCAACTCCGTCCAGCTGGAGAATGGGAAAACTGGGGCTTCTTCGGTCAGATCCCTGCCCCCGAGTCCTCATTATTTCCACATGGGTTTGATTTTGCATTGAAGGAGAAAAATAATTTTGCAGGGGAAACAGCAAAGATTTCCCTCTGACACTTCCTAAAGAACAGGAAAATGATTCTTCAGCTCAGCTTGTGATGACATCCACAAAACTCAGGGTAACTTGTGCATGGAGAGATGTGGTGGTAATTGTAGATTGGAGCAGCTTTGGGTGTAGAAGCAATGGCACCAACAGAGGGATCAAAATTCAGGATGGGAATCCAGCTGCTGCAGCCACCATCTTGACTTTTTTGACTCTCCCCTGAGGACACCATTGGGGGAGGGGAAAGCAGTGACCAGAACATGGGTCAGTCCTTATGAAAAGAAGAGAGAAAATCAAGCTTTGCATTTCTTAAGAAGACAATACTAAAAATGGAACAGAATCTAAAATGAGGGGAAATTGAGTTTTACTACGCTTTTGTTTTGATTGTTTGTTTTTAAATTTGTCCTTAATATAGAAAATGTGGTGGAAGATAGTAGGCCTGTCATCTTTCACTGTGTTTATACTTTTAAGTGTTTTTCTCTCTCAATTCACATTTTGCAGTAAATTTGTGCAAAGAGCCATCTATTATTGTCAATAAGAGATGATGAGCTCGACAAAAGAGAACAAAATTTACTCTGAGCTTTGCAGTTCAACTGGGAAAGAAAGGATTTTTACATTGTGACAAATATTGCATCTTTTTAGCATTTAAACAGTCTGCAACCTGTGAAGACTTTGGTGTTTTACCTATGAAAATTTTCAAATTGTAATTTTTAATTTGGCAGAATGGGGAAATTATTGAACATATGACTAAAGATAAGTTATATTACACTTAATTGCATTTAAGAATAAAGGAAATGAAAGCAGTCATAGCTTCGCTCCTGGCTTCTACTTTACAGGATTTGATTAAACCCTTCTCTGGTTTTTAGCTCAAAGCTATCCTTAATTTTAGGCTATTTACAACCCAAATCCAAACCCCAAATCAGGCTTTCTTCCCCCTTCAAAATCCATTCTTCCGCAACCATCTTCTGTTTAAAACATTAATTTGTAGAACAGCAGTAAAGAATAATATTCCTCTTAATTACAGGTGACCCTCCCCACTTCCAGGAACCTATTACAAAAAAGAAATTAACACTGATCCCAGGGGAACTCCCACTTCAAAATGAAAATTGTCCTCTTATTTGTATTATCTGTTTTTTTAGCAAGCACCAGTCCATAAAACGGACATGATTTCCTCTTACCCAGTAGCAATTCAGTTTTCTCAGTAGTTTTTGGTGGGGTAGACTTTGGCAAAGACATTTTGAAAATCCAGATTTTTGGGTCACCCTTGCATATATACCTTGCTTGAGACCCTCAAAAAAGTCCAGGCTCCAAAAGACTCGCCTTTATGGAAGCTGCGAGACTCATTTGTCCTTCTGCTTGCTTATTTTCTCTTTAGCAATTCTTTCACCCATTCTCCCTGGAACAGATGTTAAGCAACCTGGCTCTTAGCTCTCTTTATTGACCCTTCATCCCTTTTTTAAAAATTGGGGTCACCCTGGCCCTTTTCCATTCCTGGGGAACAGATGCCGATCTTCAAGAGAAGTTGCACAGATTTGTGAAAAGATCATCCATTTCATAGATAAGTTTTTAACTTTTGAGTGGAAACCATCTGGACCCAGGGATTGTGTTATTTTTAGCTTGTCATTTTGGCTTACGAAGACTAAGAGGGCTGAAAGAGTAGAAAGGAAGTAGGAGAAATTAGATGGTGGTGCTCTACAGGCTATGTCTTCATATTTTTATATGGAATATTTATGGTCTTAACCTAGGGTGAGCAACTGTAAACAGGAGAAGACTTCATCAGATGACAAGTAGGTGGCAGATCCACACATGTGTCATGTACACAACCCTTTCTCATCTCACCCTTTCAGTGACTTTTTCTGAATCTCAGCATTTTTGTTGCTAACAGTCAAACAGAGATCTATAACCAAGCGTGAAACTGGGAGGTGGGGGGGTGACGCTTCCCTCTCCCTCTCTTCCTTGCAGTAATCATGCTGTGTTTGGACACAGGACATCCTAGCAATCTGCCAACACGTTTCACATGGTTCTAAGAACTGCAGTTCCCTCAGTCTATCATGTTGTCCATCAGCCAACAGGTCACTGTGGTGCAGATGGCCGAGGGATGTTGACTGGGAAGTATGAAAAGCTTTAACACAGAAGATGGTGGAGAACAAATGCAACTTCCATGTTCTCAGCAAACACAAGAAGCAAAAGCTAAAAACAGGAGGTACAAATCTATAAAATTAAAAATCTGAAAGATCAGCTTCTGATAAAGCACCAGAATGATATTACAACAATATAATTTATTTATTTTTATTTTATCCTATTTATACCCCGCCTATCCCCTCCCTACTGGAGGACTCTAGGCGGCTTACAACATCAGTACATTTCAATTATACATCATATATCATATAAATTTACCGCGCGATAGGGAGGAGGACAGGGAACCGGCTCTTCAGCTGCAGGCATCGGACTACATGCCCCAGCATGCCTCGCTTCCGCGCCGGCTGCTGACGTCCAGGAAGCTGTTCTTTCTGGATCCGTTGTCCTCCGCCGTCATCACCGGGATTCCCTAGGTCTTCTTCAGAACGAGGATGACCCTCCGCTGGACGCCGGCAAATTGACCCACGAAGTGGTACCCATTTATCTACTTGCATATGCTTTCGATCCGCTGGGTGGGCGGAATAATAATAATAATATAATATAATATAATATAATATAATATAATATAATATAATTATAATATAATATAATATAATATAATATAATATAATAATAATACTATATAATACAATTTGTTGTTCAGTCGTTAAGTCGTGTCTGACTCTTTGTGACCCCATGGTCCATAGCACGCCAGGCCTTCCTGTCCTCCACTGTCTCCCGGATTTTACTCAAATTCATGTTCATTACATCGGTGATGCTATCTAACCATCTCATCCTCTGCCGTCCCCTTCTCCTTTTGCCTTCAGTCTTTCCCAGCATCAGGGTCTTTTCTAGTGAATCCTCTCTTTGCATTAGGTGGCCAAAGTATTTGAGCTTCAGCTTCAGTATCTGTCCTTCCAATGAGCAGTCAGGGTTGATTTCCTTTAGGATTGACTGGTTTGACCTCCTTGCAGTCCAAGGGACTCTCAAGAGTCTTCTCCAGCACCACAGCTCAAAAGCATCAATTCTTCGGTGCTCAGCCGAAAAATATTAATATAATATAATAATATAATATAATAATAATATAAAATAATAATACAGTACAATACAATAATATGCTATTTTTTTTAAAAGAGAGAAATGCAAAATATGCAAACTGCAGTGTTGCTGTTCCACAACATACAGTATATCTCTGTATTGTGGACCTTTCTTTGGCCTGTTATTTACTGGGGTGATCTATGTGAATGAGAGAGGATGTGACATAGAAAAGGAATGTCTCCCGAGTCATAATTTCAGCTAAATGCAGTAGGACCTACTCCCAGGTAATTAAGTATAGAACTGCAGATCCAATGCTTTGAAATGGGTATGAATGGACCCTGTATTCCCTTGGAGAGCTGGACCGAGATAAGTGAATCAGATACAATACGAGAGAACCGGCACTATGGAAGAGAACCAAGAGTTCCTGCACTCGATTTTTCTTGGAGATCTGTTCCTTCCAGCATTAGTACCTTCATGATCCCTTTCACATGTCATTCCTCTTGGGAAGCTGAGTAGCTTAACTTTTGGTTTCACAAAAGAGAGTGCAAAGTTGGTTTTGAAAGATTTCTTCTGGAGCTACAGAGTGGGCAGTTTCCCATTCATGGAAACTCCCATTTTTAGCTAGCTGGGATGTCCCTCTTCTCTTCTGAAGGCAAGGCATCCTTGTATCTTGCCATCATTCCCTCATACTTTAGATGGGACTGGAGGAGTGACTTTACATGTCCCTCACATGGTCATCAGATGTGGTGCCGAAAAACCCCACTAGGAGACAATGAAGACAGGCAACAGAGTACGGTCTCAAGCCCAAATTTTTCCTCTTTGCCATTGGATACAGGCTACCTTTCTTATCCTCTCTAGTGAGCAGAAGTGAGAATGCTTGTATGATGATGATGATGCAAAATTGTTGCAGGCAATAAGGCCAGTGTGGAAGTCCCTATGACTATCGGAGGGTTCTGTTTCCCTGTAAATAACCCAAATATTACCAATAGGTCTAAGCCTTTTTTTATCTGACCACAAAGCAATCTATTAAGAAAAGACAACACAGCTGCACAAGGTCCTTTGGTTGTCTATCTGGCAGCAAATTTGAACATAAATTCTTGGTCTTCAAACAACAGGCTTGCCTTTTACACATTCAGCCATTCATAAATATTACACACATGCCACCTTTGCTGTAACTCTTGGGTTACCTCCCGTGTGTGTGTGTGTGTGTGTGTGTGTGTGTGTGTGTGTGAAAGTTCCTCTGTGCCAGCACCGAGTCATTACTGACCCTTTGGAGGGATGCCGCTTTCGTTGACGTTTTCCTGGCAGACTATAGAGCGGAGTGGTTTGCCATTGCCTTCCCTGGTCGTGATTCCCTTTCCCCCAGCAAGCCGGGTACTCATTTTACTGACCTCGGAAGGATGGAAGGCTGAGTCGACCTGAGCCGGCTACCTGAGAACCAGCTTCCGCTGGGATCGAACTCAGGTCGTGGGGAGAGTTTCGGTTGCAATACTGATGCCTACCACTCTGCGCCACACGCTACATATACATATACATATACATATACATATACATATACATATACATATACATATACATATACATATACATATACATATACATATACATATACATATACATATACATATACATATACATATACATATACATATACATTCTTAGTACTTGGTTTAAAAGGTCCTCTCTAATTTTCTCCTCTTTTCTTCCTTGTGCTTGGAATTTCTTGGAATGTGCTCTACAGTTTCGATGTGAAAATTCAATAAGATTTTGTTGTTGCTGTTGTCAATTTAAATGTGTGTTTAAGGAACACATGTTAGTTGGGAAACTGTCAAAATGGAAAGAACTTTTTCAGCAGCCCTTCAGAGTATTCATTTATTATGCATGCTAAGAATATATAACTGGGACCGAGCAGTAATAAGAAAGACAAAATTAAATTGTAGGGTTCCTATGTATACAGTATAGCTCCACTTACATTGATTATATGCACTTTTTATAGCAGACCTTGACATAACTCTTTAGGGAAGACAGAAATTAGTGGTCTGTGTTTCTCCCTGTCGTCCTATTTCTCTTCCCTTTGTACTTTAACTCTTGTGTACTGCAAATAGGAACACACACAACTCATTCCCTTTTGTTGTAATCTGTAAGCCTGTGAAGATTGCTATGTGTAGGGATAGCCAATACATGGAAGATATAATAGAATTTCAGTGCTGGTCCTACCATTCACCTTCAACCATTGATTAGTGCTTCTGCACAACATTTCTGGGGTGAATCCAGAGATAATTATATGTACGTCCAATTGTCATTCACTGATGATTAAAAGGTAAAGGTTCCCCCCACACATTTGTACAGTCGTGTCCGACTCTAGGGGCTGGTGCTCATCTCCGTTTGTTAGCTGAGGATCCAGCGTTGTCTGAAGATGCTTCCACGGTCATGTGGCTGGCATGACGCGTGCGGAACGCTGTTACCTACCCACCAAAGTGGTACCTATTAATCTACTTGCATTTGCATGCTTTCGAATTGCTAGGTTGGCAAGAGCTGGGGCAAGTGCGGGAGCTCACTCCGTCACACGGGACTAGGGATTCGAACCTCCGAACTTGCAATCTTCTGATCGACAAGCCTGGCATCTTACCCGCTGAGCCACCACACCCCTTCATTGATGATTAGTCATCCCTTAATCCCACTGAAATTTTTTTCACTTCTATGAATTTCCTACTTTCTTCTGCATTTCTGTGTACTTTAACCCTGCATCCTAACCAATCCCTCCTTACGTTCCACCCATTAATGTTTCCCATATTTATAATCTCCATGGGTCTAAATACACCAATACAAAAGATGATGTGACTGCAGGTAAATTCTTGGTCCTCAAAATATAAAAATGAAATTGTTGAAATGCACAATTGGAGTTTGTATACGAACAGAAGATTGAACATTTTTGATGAGCAGAATAACTCTTAAGGAAGGAATTTTTCCCCCTAAGTAGCAGCACTCATCTGACCTTGGTTGATCTCAAAAAACTTAAGTACGGCTGGTGTTGACTAGCATTACTGAGACCATCAGTAATGAGCTAGACTGGCAAGATATATACCCCAGAAGAAGACAAAACACAACTACTTTTGTGCTGTTGTCAAGAAAGTTATCTAGAGCCTAACTTAAAACTTATCAGTTTTAGGTAGGGAGACGTGGAATGGGGACAATTTCCCAAGGTCACATACATGGAGATGGCACTATCTGAAGTGTGGTCCAGTATTTAGAAAGATGGGATAGATTTTCTATTGAGACAGCGAAACTAGTGAAATTAAATATAATGCCAATAATAATTTCAGTAGTTTGGATTTTCCTATAAACGTCTCTGTGTGACGTCATTAATTTTAATGCCGCACCCCCAAAAGTACTTTGATATAGAATGCGGGGGAGGGGGCTTAAACAAACATTCTGCAACTGTATTGTGGAGAGCCACAGCAAAGACCTTGGAGAAGTTTCATAGAAAGTTACAAAAACATGTTTTAAACCCTGGAAGCAAAGGAAACATTAGAAGGAAACTTAATTGGAGTCCACCTTAACCTTAACACCCTGTGGTATAAGATGGAGGGAAGGGGAAATGCTGTCAGGCTTGGGATATTATACCCTCTAATGATAAGGGGGAGTTTCCTGGCATGGTCCACCTCAAAGGGCCGACAGTCCTCTGGTCTCAATGCCACTTTCTCAAAAAGCAGCTGGGTCTGCTTTTCTTCATCCTGTGCAAACATTTCTTTTGTTGCACAACACGTGTGCAGCTGTAGCACAGGGACAGGAGACATCAGAGAGCAGGCTAAAAAGAGAAGGAATTGCAAGTGTTTTCAAGCTTGGGTAATGGAAGGAGAAATGCCATTTTATTCCGCTGTTCTGACCAGCAGCAAAAAACTGAGCTATTTCCCTTTACAGCTAAGCACCAAATGCCTCCAGAAACAGAGGCAGGTTTATCAGCAAAAGGGCATCAAAATGTTATTTGAATTGTTAGTGTATTTTTACTGCCAGAGCTGGGGAAGTGAGGCTTAAAAAATGTCCAGTTCATCTACTGTTTTTAGATAATGTAATGAACCTTGCTTTGGATGTGTGACAGCCAACCCACTCGGGAGGTTTTACCTTTTTGCATCGGCCACAATTTCCACTTTAAACAATGTTTAAATGGATAAATGGTCTCAGGGAGAGTTCTGTCGCTAGTTAGTGCGTGGTAGTTCTGGAAGCTTTTGGAAGCATAGATAAGCATAACAAAAGGCAGGCAGAACGTCTCGGCTTTCTGCCAACTGTGCAATACAATTGGATAGTTTAAGGCTGCCTTTAATATAGAATAGAATGCAGGTAGTCCTCACTTAACAACCATTTGTTTAACGATGGTCTGAAGTTACAATGTCCTTGGAAAAAGTGCTTTACAACCTGTACTCGCACTTACAGCTGTCGCAAACCATGAACCACCCCCACGGTCACATGATTGCAATTCGGGCACTTGGCAGCCAGCTCGCGTTTATGACCAGTTGCAGCATCCTGTGGTCACGTGATCGAGATTTGCGATCCATTGCGGAAGCTGGATTCGCTTAATGACCTGTTATTTGCTTAACGACCATTGTAAAAAATGGTTGTAAAATCAGGTCCAGACCTATGGTGACTCACTTAATGACCACACTGCTTAACAACCAATTTTCCAGTCCCTATTGTAGTCGTCAAGTGAGGACTACCTGTAGTAGATCTAGAAGTGTACCTCAATGGAGTTTCCCATTGGAAACTTTGCCCCACAGGATTTAGGCAAGACCAAGAAGACCTGATCTGCGTTTAACAGGGTTGAAGATTTAAAAATCTATATTGATTCATGTTTACAGGGAAGTAGCTGTGTCCATCTTTCCCAACCAATGTCTTGTGGTGGAACCCTAAAGCCAAACCAATTTTATTTCAGCACACAGCTTCTGTTTCTCTCTGTCCAGTTCACCAACTGCATATTTCCAGTAAGGGCTCTGTCTAATAATTTCACATCTTCAAAAATCAGACTGAAAGAAGATGCCTGCCTGCCTTTTAGCAAGCTCCACTCTTTCTCAGAGTTACTGAGGGACCGCCTCATCCCCATAACATCGACCCACCCCACCCGGTCATGCAGAGAGGGCATGCTACAGACTCCGTTGTCAAGGGAATTTCATTTGGCGGGGTCCAGGAGGCGGGCCTTCTCTTCAGTAGCGCCTGCCCTTTGGAATATTCTGCCCCCAGAGGTGAGGCAGGCCCCTTCACTCCCAGCCTTCCAGAAGAGTCTGAAGACCTGGCTGTGCCACCTTGCTTGGGATGGGGGGGGTAACAGTTCCTCCTGGGGGTGGCTGGGGCCATAGAGCCCTCCCTACTGAATAAGATCTCACCATCTTTGGATTTTATATTTATTTATTTTTATTTACAGTGTTCGTTTGGTTGTAATTTTATCTCTCTATGGTTTTAATTGTTGATTTTACTGTAAACGTCCCCCTTTATTTAATATAAATAATAAATAAATAAATAATAAATAAATAAATAAATAAAATATTGGCTTTCACACTTTCCTACTTGTGTTTAACAGTGCAAACTTCGTATCATCAGCAGGGCATTTGCTGATGGGGCCCCAGACACAATTCTCTCATTATCTTTTCTTTGAGTCAGCTACATATCATTTAATTCCAAAGTTCGAACTTGCTGGTTCCATTAGCAAATCCTAATTGCAAAGTGCTTTCAACTTCAAGGTGCCCTTCATTTTCAAATCATTTTCTAGGCATTCTGTCCCTTTGAAAGCATAGCTAAGGATTCTCATGGGGAAGAAGAAAAAGTGTGGTGAGCACTAACACACATGATCTGTCTTCAATTGGGATTTGAGGCCCCCCAATATCACTGTGTTTGAGATTAAAGAGATCAAATTAAAGCTTGCAGAGGCCAACTCAGTTGGCCTAGAACCAAGGCACATTTTGGGAGATGCAAACTTTATGTAAAACATAGTAAATGTTTAATCAAATTAATGAAATTAAAACCATAGTAGGAAACATAAATTAGTAGATTATTCAGCTGCCACAGGAAGATATCATTAATAATGGAAACAATTACAGTCTTCTAATGGAAAGACATTCACTGTCATGGCTCCTAAAGTAGTAATTGGTAATCAATTAATATTAAAGTTTAGAAAATAAATCAATTTCTTTCTGATTACTTGCTAATCTCATCTCAAATTAATTTGAGAGAGATATAATAAACTTTATTTTATTTATGTTGCTCACTTTCTTTTGTGAAGGAGAATTAAAGTTATGATACTATAGCTTTATTTGCATAATGCTGAAGCTTAAATTTCCCACAATGTGGATGAGCCTCTGCAAACTGAAATAAAGTTAGGGATTCATGTTCATTTCCCCTCCCCAGACACACACTATTTTTTTCTTTTTCTGGGTCTGGGGGAATATCTTAATTGCTACTCAATTTCAATTTCCAGTGTCCAAAGGAATAACCAAAATCCCCAGGAACATTTTTTACAGTATATGCAACCATGAGGGACCAAGTTAAGGACAAGGATTGTCATGGAGAAAATCTATCTATGTGGTCACTAAGAGTTGACATTGGCTTGATGGCACATAATCAATCAATCAATCAATCAATCAATCAATTTGAATGCCACTTGCTTTCTGAACTCTGCACATAAGAACACAAGAACTCTATACCATAAGAACACAAGAACTCTACACATAGGAACACAAGAACTCTACATCATAAGAACACAATAACAATTAAACCAATTTGAAACAAAGAATATACTATATATGGAAACCCTCATACTGTGTTCTGCTTAAGTGGAACTCTCCTCACCAAAGGCCCCATGGTAGAGCTCAGTTTTACTTCTTACTAAATGTTAGCAGGGTGGAATCCATCTTAAGCCTGAAGGCAAGATGTTCCAGAGTTAGGGAATGCTGCAAAGATGCTCCTTTGCAGTTGGCCTAGATCCAAGGCACATTTTGGGAGATGCAAACTTTATGTAAAACATAGTAAATGTTTAATATTGGGCAGGCAGTTGGTAGTAACTCCCTCCTGACTAACAAATATTGGGCAGGCAGGTGTGACCTGGAGTAGGCACAGATAATGAGGATCTGAGCCACAGAGGTCCTTAAAAGTACTGGGCCCAGAAGTCTGCCAGCAGCCATGCTTCTCCCACTATTTAGATATTATTCTGTCAAATGGGGTTATCACCAGTCAACAATTGGGAACTTCATTTTGCATTAACTGTAGCTTCTAGGTCATCTTCAGAGGAAGTCTCACATAAAATTAATTGTAGTAAACTATCTAAGGAAGATAGATCCTTTTGAACTGTGGTGTTAGAGGAAAATTCTGAGAGTGCCTTGGACTGCAAGAAGATCAAACCAGTCCATACTCCAGGAAATAAAGCCAGACTGCTCACTTGAGGGAATGATATTAAAGGCAAAACTGAAGTGCTGTATACTCTCACCCTACCTATTCAACCTGTACGCAGAACACATCATGCAACGTGCTGGGCTTGAGGAATCCAAGGCTGGAGTTAAAATCGCTGGAAGAAACATTAACAATCTTAGATATGCAGATGATACCACTTTGATGGCTGAAAGCGAGGAGGAGTTGAGGAGCCTTATGACGAAGGTGAAAGAAGAAAGTGCAAAAGCTGGGTTGCAGTTAAACCTCAAAAAAACCAAGATTATGGCAACCAGCTTGATTGATAACTGGCAAATAGAGGGAGAAAAAGTGGAGGCAGTGACAGACTTTGTATTTCTAGGTGCAAAGATTACTGCAGATGCTGACTGCAGCCAGGAAATCAGAAGACGTCTACTTCTTGGGAGGAGAGCAATGGCAAATCTTGATAAAATAGTTAAGAGCAGAGACATCACACTGACAACAAAGGTCTGCATAGTTAAAGCAATGGTATTCCTTGTAGTAACCTATGGCTGTGAGAGCTGGACCATAAGGAAGGCTGAGCGAAGGAAGATAGATGCTTTTGAACTGTGGTGTTGGAGGAAAATTCTGAGAGTGCCTTGGACTGCAAGAAGATCAAACCAGTCCATACTCCAGGAAATAAAACCAGACTGCTCACTTGAGGGAATGATATTAAAGGCAAAACTGAAGTACTTTGGCGACATAATGAGAAGACAAGATACCCTGGAGAAGATGCTGATGCTAGGGAAAGTGGAAGGCCAAAGGAAGACGGGCCGACCAAGGGCAAGATGGATGGATGATATTCTGGAGGTGACGGACTCAACCGTGGGGGAGCTGGGGATGGTGATGGCCGACAGGAAGCTCTGGCGTGGGCTGGTCCATGAAGTCACGAAGAGTCGGAAGCGACTGAACGAATAAACAACAAAAGTAAACTATCTGGCAAATATCAAGGATGGGAATCACTGTCTTTGGTGCCTCGTGGTCCGGGTAAGTTCCCCAAAGGTCTCTTGGTCATGGCCTCCACCTGCTGGTTTAGTGGGACCAGCGAGTCTAGGAGAAACCCCAGATTATGCCTTTGTTCTTTCGAGGCAAGTGAATCCTGGCAAGAGCTGTAGATGTAACATACTTGGTATCTGAAGGCTGTAGGCTGATGACAGTACATTATGTGAATGCGGAGAAACCCAAGACCCGGCGCATCTGATGGTGTGTCGATTACTGCTGGAGCCTTGTACTGTTGATGACCTATAGCAAGCTAATGACAAAGCTGTGGCAGTGGCTACATTTTGGCAGAGTAAAGTTTGATCTGGACACAATAAATAAATAAATAAATAAATAAATAAATAAATAAATAAATAAATAAATAAATAAATCTGAAGGCCTTGGTTATGAACAATAACTCCATCTTGCTGGGATTCAATTTTTGTCTGCTCCTTTCCCTCCAGTCCCTGACAGCACTGGGCCAAGGCTCCCATCACATCTTTTGCTTTGCCTGGGATAAGTACAGTATGTATAACTGGGTATCATCAGCATACTGATGATGCCTCACCCAAAACTGACAGATGGCTTTATGTTGATGTTAAAAAAGATAGCAGGCAGGGCCATAACCTGGGACACCTTATACTCAGCCTCTTCTACCTCATTAATGGTGATCAGGAAGGAGCACAACACTCTTGATGGTCCAAAAGCATTCCATCATCACTGCTGAGAAGTCTAACAGGATAGTGGTTCAGAGATGGATGGATGGATGGATGGATGGATGGAGAGAAGGAAGATCTCAATACATTCATTAAAGTTATGTTGACCTAGGAAAAGCCCTTACTGTTTTTTTCCGTGTAAAATATTGGAGAATATGTGTCTCAATTCTTATTCTTACCTGACACAGTTTATTATATACAATATATATTTTTTCAACTAGGAAATAATGCAATAGTATCTCAATGCATTTTATCTTATACAAAATAAATCTGACACGGACTGATTTTTCTGAATTAGATTTTCTTACCCAAAAGTCATGTACAGCTTTGACGGCAGTACTAAGCTCCAAGAAGCTGGAAATAGACTAGGGATCCCAGACAGAGACAACACTTTGAAGTTGCAGAGCAAAAGCAGCGGGAGATTGTAAACGAATCCATCTTCTCATACACCAGTTCTAGCCTACACGTTGGGTGTCCTACTCCAAAGCTGAACAGAGGAATTGAGTTACCAGGCACGAATGAGGTGGGAAACAAAGGATGAATCACACCTCCACCAAATACTGTGACATCCAGTGCAAGGCGCTGCTTTTCATCTCTGAAAGGAACCGAGAATAACTCTTAGCCAGGGGAAGTCAGTTGATCACAACAGATAACCCCTATGGGGAGTGCAACAGAAAAACCTGTCAAGACTTTGGCTTCAGTCTTGTGAATATGTTCATTACAAATGCTACCATATATCCTTTTGCTTCAAGCTGACATTGGTCCCACCTCATTAGATGTTTATGAGCGTGTGGCCGGTGTGCTACGCTTGCTATTTCCAAGCAAAGCATTGAAGTGGACAGGAGAAAACAAAGTTAATTTATGGAGGTACTCTTATGTAGGAATTGTAATAGCTGCTGTGGTGGAAGCTAAGCAGCAGATAACAAGATTTTTGCAAAACAATGCCTCCATTCAAATCATAAGGGATGCATATTTTGAGAGGAGAAAATATTTCCAAATACATTAGGCGAATCTTAGTTTTGCATGGCTTTCTAGGAGGATGTTGCTGTAGGAGATTACCCTAGGGAACTGAATAAATTCAAGAGAGAGGAAGTAGGATTCAGAAAGATCCATATACTGTTTCTTAGATATATTCAGTGGTCTGCCACCGAAAAAACAATAATTTTGAAGAATATTCTGATTCTTTTCTGTTTAATATTTCATCATCACAGTAGCAGTATTATTAACTATGGAGAGAGGAGGGAAGAGAGACGCTTTTTAATGTAATGGTTAACAATGGACATTTCCCCCCAAACAAGCTGCATGACATTTAATTGGTCCCAATTGTCTTACTCTATAAGTAGGAGTGGTTAAAATAAGCAGGATGATATCAGACTAGAATGCATTAGGGTTATATTCATACCTACTTCCGTCTCAACTCTAATAAGCCAGAGGTGTAAGCCAAGGTTGGTGTTTGGATTATGGAGCAAATTTGGCTTATGGACCTTGGTTTGTTAGAGGAGGACTAAACCTGGGCTCAGGTTAAGGTGCACTTTTAAGCTTTCCTGCCCCAATAATTTCTTTCTTACTTTGGAACCCTCCATTGACAAAACAGTCAAGCAAATAATCAGAAAGGATGCAACAGCATCTTTACTCATGAACCAATCTGAAGAATGTATGTTTGTGTATATTAGCATAACCACTGAGTTTCAGCAGTGAAATTGGGCAGAAATAGAATAGAAATAGAATCACATCATTTAATAATGTTATTTTTTCTGACAACCTTGGTTCTGTTTACAAGAATCCAGCCATGGTGTTTACTTACCTATCTCTGAATTTTCACTCAGGTGGTTCAGAGGGACAAATTATCAAGTAGGCTTTAGAACATTCTCTCCTATGTCCTGAAGGGTCATGCAGATGCAGTCTAGAGAATCCATGGTACCATTAATTCCAGGGAGGGAGGGAGGGAGGGAGGGAAGAAATGTATTACATAAAGAAAAAAAAATCAGTCCTAGGGTATGCCCTTTTTTCCAATGAAATATTAGTGGGTGGGTGTCTTACTTTCAATTCTTCTTCTGACACAGATTATTTTAATTCACTCAGCTGGGAAGCAGTGCAGCTAAGTGTCAAGATTTATTTCATCTTATATATCTGGCACTAAAATTAATGTTCTGTTCAAAATGCATTGTCATGGATTGGTTTTTATAGACTGAGTATTTAGGGTCAGATTCTTCTACCCAAAAGTCAAATAACAGTTTGGGAGGGAGAGAGAAGGGTTTGAGCATGATGGGTGTCCAGCTCAATTTGTATTTAACCTCTCTCTCTCTCTCTCTCTCTCATCTCTCTCTCTCATCTCTCTCTCTCTCTCTCTCTCTATCTCTATCTCTATCTCTATCTCTATCTCTATCTCTATCTCTATCTCTTATATTATATATATATATTATATACATATACATATACATATACATATACATATACATATACATATACATATACATATATCATAGCTTTCCAAACTGTGTGTCACGACACTTTAGTGTGTTGCAACACACAGTTTAGTGTGTTGCGAAGTGGTGAAGCGGGGGCGCGCGCGGTGGTGGTGGTGTGCATGGCGGCGGCAGCAGCGATGATGGCAGCGGCACGCCATCAGCGCTTCCGTGTTTTAGCAAGGCCGCTGCCGCTACCACCGCCGTGCACACCACCACTGCCACGTGCCCCCCTGCGCTGCCACTGTGCACGTGCGCACCCCTGCCGCTGCCGCCGTTGGTGTGTCACCAATGGCGGCAGTTTGGAAAGCACTGATATATATAATTGTATTATATAGAGAATTGTAATATATATATATATATACACACACACACACACACACACACACACACACACACATACGGTATATATATACATACATACATACATACATACAGTATATATACACACACACATAAACACAGACATATTGTTTATTGTTGTAATGGCACACTATATTTTATATTTTATATTTTCTTTCTGTTGTTCCTTATTTTTAAGCATTTGCTATGTACTTTTTTTTAGAACAAATGTATCTTTGTGTATTTTTTTGTTTTTTCCCCTTTTTCTTTCACTATTTTAAAAAGCAATAAAAATAAAAAAATAAACGTAAAGGATGGGCTCATCCTGGGGGGTTATGGGTAGGTGGTTAGGCTCCAATTGCGTGTTTTGTTTTTGCTGTTTGGGGGGGTTGACTTGTTGCTTGCCTGAGTACTTTTACTCAACCTCTGCAATATCACTAGGCAACTAATTTTGTTGATCTGAGCTAATCATCTCATCCTTGCTCTGTGTGTGTGTGTGTGTGTGTGTGTGTGTGTGAGAGAGAGAGAGAGAGAGAGAGAGAGAGAGAGAGAATCCCAAAGTCCCAAACTTGTTTTCAAAAGAGACCCCCTGAAATCACCAATATCTGTCAACCAGCTGCCAATAAATGGAGACATAATTTCTCACAGATTTTCAGCGGGATGGTGATGATGATGATGATGATAGAATACACTTCACATTTCAAACCTTCTCCCCCAAATTCAAGAAAAACCCAGTTCCACCACTTGCACAAATATAATTACCCTAACAGTCATTTTTTTAAAACTCTGGCAAAAATATTAAAATATTAAACAACATAAATATTACAAATTTAGCTCTCATCCACAAAAAAATCATTTCTGATCCTTAATCCAATCCTTGAAAATCAGGATCAATCTCATAAACAAACAAAAAAGGTAGCTAGGGTCCTCAAATGCTTCATTGATTGGGAATGATCAACCAATTCCCTAGTGTATTGTTTGACATAACTGGCCGAGCTAATGCAATATTATGGGATATTTATGAAGAGTCCAGCATCTCAGGAAAATTTGGGGTAGCCGAGGTTACCAAGTGAACGGAGTAAGAAGTATGCTGGAAATCCCTACATAAGAAAGGAGTGGAGGAGAAAGAAAACATGCCATTCAAGATCATTCTATTGTCCTAAAATCAGTCTCATTCTCAGAAAAAACTTCTGTGAAATGTGGTGAGTGCAGACAGTTGAATTTTATGTATTGAACTTCAGGATGTGTAGGTTTTGGGGTGCCCTTGAAAATTAGGCAAAGACAAAGTATATGAATGGCCTAACTAACCAAATGTACATTTATCACAGATCTCTGCTTGGAAAAGGCATGGACCGTTTAACAAGTTATCTCCTCCCTTCCCTCCTTTAGGCATTTGTAAAAGGTAAAGCCTCCTTCAAGTTCTGGTGACTGCATGGAAACATCCATCTGAATTTCTTGGCATTCTTTTTTTATTTACCAGCTGTACCTACACCACTGACATTTTTGGTGTTCAATCATCTAAAACTAAATAGGTCTGACTTTGCTTAGGTTTCCGGGGACCAGCCAAGGTCAGGCAAGTTCAAGGTCATCACCCCTTCTCTGGAGTCTTGAGTAGCTGCCGCCATCTAGTGGGCTTAATCATCTGAAGGGTTCCCAAGTACAGGAATTTGGTGGTCCGTTGGATGCACTTTCTATGTTACCTACCTACTTTCATTGGGCTTTTAATTAATTTATTTATTTCCAGGAAGTATGATAAATCTGCCTGATATATTTCCTCACCTAAACCCTCTCAAAGAAAATAACTTACTGTTCAATGAAGAAACAAAGGAAGATCAGAGAGCAAGGAACAGCTACAATCTCTACCTACAGTACATCCCGCAAAAAGCTAAATATAATAAATTCTGTCTCCCATCAGTTTTATTCATTTCTCCCTGACCTACATTCTCTTATTCTACTTAATCAATTTACTCTTCATTTTAGGGCCCCATTTATCAGCATAATAATTAGGATTTGAATTGGCACATACAGTCACTGGTGTGACACGAAAATGCTTAGCCCTGAATTATGGGTATCTTAAAAAGTGTGAACTGTTTTAACTGGGCAAAAAGTAACAATATTTTTTTTTAAAAAAAATGTCTCTGAAATCCTAACACATCACAGAAAAGTGCAGTTTGTTGTGTTTGATTTGTGATGTCTCATTTCCTGCGGGCAGTAGTTACTTATGACAATCATCCAGAAAAGGACCTGCATTTTTTAATAAATTCTGACATCTGCAGAAAAAGAAGAATTGGGGACACATTTGCAGCTTGTCAGAAGAAAGACTAAGTCATCTTCTTAGCGAAGTATGTAGTAAAACACATGAACTTTTTAAGGGGGGGCTGGTTGAAGGAATTGACATTTATTTATTTATTTATTTATTTATTTATTTATTTATTTGGCATAAATTTACCTTTACATCTGCCTAATCAGCTATTTTTTACTTAGCTGTGAAATGTTTTCCTTTGTGGGCAAAAAACTGCTGTATAAGCTGTCTTTAAATTATTTTATATTGAGTTCCCAACTGAAACTCATTCGTTAGGAATTTTATAGTTATCAGCCCCAGTGCTAAAACTCCACCACTATACCATAAGGTGGAGGACGTTGTGATTTTTACGACTTGGCTACATTAATTAATTTATTAAATATTAATGATGGAAAAGCAATTCAAATGATGCTGTATTAACAGTCTCTGGAACACTAACATGTTATTACCCCATTCATCAGCCCTTGTGGTTGAAATGTACAGAGTACTATAACTGTTAGATGAGGTTTATTCAAACCGTATGTTGTTAATCTCGTTAATGGAATAACAAATATATAGCCGGGTGTATTATCTTGGAGACACACTTAGCCACACACATATCATCTGTTGCAGACTGGATGATTACAGTCTCTTTTTACATCAGGGAGAATGCCTGACATATCTTAATGCCCTCGATAGCCATAAATGTACTTGTAATTCCATTGCTGTCTATTCTGTAATCAATAGGAACACAGAGAATAACTGACAGTGAATTCTCCCTTCCACCTTATGATAAGACATGAACGATGTGTCCAGCTTCAGATCAGATCCCAAGGGGGTCAGACCCAAGAGCTCTAATGTTGTTCACTTAATGGGAAGGAGCCTTGGGATTCAAGGTCGCTTGCTGGTAAATCTTTCAGCAGGAGCCTGTTTTTTAAGGAAAGACAAAAAAAAAAATCTCATGCGAAAAGTTGGCAGAAATGAAGCAGGTAGAAAGGCTGGAAAGGGATAAGATAGGTAGGACAAGCAAGGCATAAAGTTGGAAATAGAGCTTTTTGAAGTGGTTGGAAACAACTTGCTTCAGCTGGAATCAGCCTGAGGCAAAATGTGATCGTTTGAAAAGTATTTTTAGTTCCCAATCTTCAGGGGAAATTGTCTGTGCTTGTGTGATCACTGTGCTTGTACACACAAACTTAACGGCAAATTTGAAGGAAGGTCAAGGTTTGTCGAAGTACAACATGGGCGGGGGTGTGTGTGTGAGGAGCCCTAAGGACAAAATCCATCCTGAAACAATCCAGTGAGAACTGAGTGTAGGAGGGTGTGTGTGAATCAGAAAGGGGGTAAAAGAACACGGGAGCTGGAGAAAGCTCAGAGGTCCAAGTGCAGAAATAGCTGATTATCAGGACAACCTATCCACATTTTCAGTATCCTCAGAAGCATCTGCCATCTGTAGATATCGGTACTGAAATCCAAAGTGTGACCTGGGAGAAGACATCATTGTTTCCACCTTCTCCAAAAAAGGTAGCAGCAAAGAGAATAAAGCTGTTCTTTATACCCTGTTCTTATTTAATGTGAAACATTTGAAAAACAACTTAGGGCCCTTCCAGCAGCTGCAAGTGAGAAGGATGAGTCAGGAATTAGACAGGAGGAATATCAAACCCCTGCTGGGGAAGGGGGGCTCCAGATACTGCTTTTATCACCCTATCTTATGTTGGATTAAGAGGGTGTAGAAAGCATCTCTGCAGTGTGAAGAAGTGCTGAAAGAATGGTTCAAACAGAGCCTGAAATGTAGTCCATTTTTAATACTCCAGGGAGGAATGAAGGCCGGCTAGGATTCCTAGTCAAAGTTTCACAAACCTCACCTGATGCTGTTGGAGATAACACTTCCAGAACCATTCATTTGGGTCATAGAAAGCTTTGTTCCTCTCTATCTTTGCTCCAATTTCCCTTGACTGGAAGACTGATACTCTTCATCTCTCCTTTCAGCTCACTTCCTATAGAAAAATCAAGGAACGTCTGCCCCACCATGAGGACAGAAAGCTCAGAGGTCCAGGTTTTGTATTTTTAAATAAAAATGTCATTCTGGAACTTATCAATCTGTCTTAATGGTTTTGTTCCACTCACACATGCATGCACTACTAAATTCAGACCCAAGTGAATGTACTGAAGCATTCCCACCAGGGTTTTCTCTACAAAAGGTTATAGGCCCATAGAATTAGAGAACCGCACCCATTATTTAATGAATTGTGAAAGAAATGAAGGAATATTCAGCCTGGAGATGAGAGGAAAAGTGAAAGGCAATTTGGGCTGTAGCCCTTTAAAATGGAGTTCCTTTTATAAGCCAAGAAATCAACAGTGTCTTGCAAACTCAGCAATTAGCAGAACCAGGAAAGTATCAAAAGGCTTGGGGTAGAGGGATTAAGAAATAAGATAAAAGCAAAAGAGAACTATATAAGATAAAGTCTGCATTTTCTGAAATGCACCTTGTTATGAGATTTTGTACTAACATTTTTGCAGAAACATTCACATTGACAACAAAGGTCCATGTTGTCAAGGTTATAGTGTTCCCAATTGTAACACAAGGGTGTGAAAGAGCTCACATATGTCAGATGGGCAGCTATATAAATTGAATGAATTAATAAATAAATAAATAAATAAATAAATAAATATGAGAAACGTTGAATGTATGCCTTTGAACTGGGGAAAATTGTTGAGAATACTTAGGGTCACAAGAAGAACAAATCATTCAGTGCTAGATGAAGTTAAACCAGATTGCTCTAAAGCTTAAGTATTTTGGACCCATCATGTGAAGACAAGAGCTATTGGAGAAGATTCTGATGCTTGGAAAATTCAAAGACAATTGAAAAAGAGGCCAGCAAAAGACAAGATGATATAAGCCCAAGATTACAAGAATTCAAAGAAACAGCTCCTGACAGATGATCATGGCGAAGTGACATTCCCATGTCAAAAAGAGTTCCCAAGGACTGAACAGAGACTAATAGTTGAAAGGAAGCACTTATCTATGTATGTTCATGAAATGCTACGAGGTCAAGTCAGTCATAAGTTCAAGGGGGTGCCCAGATCTGAAGTAGTATTAATTGGATAAATGTTTACCAGCTTCCCAAAATGTTTTGAATTTGCTTTGAAAGCTTAGAAATGAGGGAAGATACTGTAAAACCTGCCCTTTGTGATTAATTCTTTAAAAAACCTTAACCTCCACAGACATTCCATAAAGAAATCAGAAGGCTGTAAAGAAGTTGAATCTGAAACCAGACAGACGTAGAAGTTGTTACCTGTAGCAACTAAGGTAAAGTAAAGGTTTCCCTTGCACAGACGTGTCCAACTCTAGGGGGCAGTGCTCATCTCCGTTTCTTAGCCAAAGAGCCAGCGCTGTCCAAAGACGCTTCTGCGGTCATGTGGCCGGCATGACGCGCGTGGAACGCTGTTACCTTCCCACAGAAGTGGTACCTATTCATCTACTTGCATTTGCATGCTTTTGAATTGCTAGGTTGGCAAGAGCTGGGGCGAGTGCGGGAGCTCACTCCGTCACGCGGTGCTCGGGTCTCGAACCGCCGAACTTGCGACCTTCCGGTCGACAAGCCTGGCGTCTTACCCGCGGAGCCATTACGCCCCTTCCAGGGACAAGTGACTGCTGTCCAGAAATAAATCAAGACAGCTTTCAGAGGGGATGGCTCATAGAATGAAACTCAGCATAGTTTCCTTAAAGGTACATTCTGCCTCACTAACCTGTTAGGGTTTCAATGTATTGTCAAAGGCTTTCACGGCTGGAGTTTGATGGCTGTTGTGGGTCTTCCGGGCTGTGTGGCCGTGTTCTGGAAGTTGTGGTTCCTAACGTTTCGCCAGCATCTGTGGCCAGCATCTTCAGAGGGCAGGAGCACAGATAGAAGATTTTGCTTTTACAGAGATTTTGCTTCTATCTGTGCTCCTGCCCTCTGAAGATGCTGGCCACAGATGCTGGCAAAACGTTAGGAACCACAACTTCCAGAACACGGCCACACAGCCCGGAAGACCCACAACAGCCATCTGTTAGGGTTTCTTGAGATTGTCTCTGGGCATGTGCATGAAGATGTTCAGGTCAACATGGTATGCTTGGGTTAAGGAACAAAAATAGACAAAGTTCCTCATCAAAATCTCATGAATAAAAATAATCTTTATAAGACAAGATTATCCATTACTGAAGCAGAGCACATATATTTCAGGGAGAACCAGAGAATAAAGAAGGAAATAGCAGATTTTCTAGTATACCATTTGGGGGGGTGGGGAGGCCCAATTTTTGCAAACTCTGCTGCTTAAATCAAGGTCATTTCCCAAGAGTGTTTCAAAGTCAAATTGGCTCTCAAAGTAGGCAAAGCTATTTCTCTTTAAGAAGCAGTATGGTTCTCTTATAAGCCAAGCCTTTTCAGCTTATGGGCAACATATCACTTACTAGAAAATATAAATTATGCTCTGCAACACTTCAAAGGTAAGATTTGCTGCAACCAAGATTTGTGAGATGCCCTCGTCCAAAGCTACTTTGTGAAGTTACATGCCCCATGTCCCAGCTTCTAAAAGCAATGTGGAGTAGCCTAGAGTAGCATGAAGCATCCCACTGAGGGAATTATATCACCTCCTCACCACACAAAGAGCATCTGGCTGCCTTCTTGGTGCAAAGTGTTTCACAGAGGAGAAGCCAGGGTAATATTTCAGAGGATGTGGCTGCAGTGTGAGTGAAGCCTTCAGAGAACAGATAGGAGATGGACGTAGGTCATGCTCCTTGGGAATCTCTATGGACACATGCTAATTTGCGAAAACTTGGAAGGTATGGAGGGCTGAAATTCTGCTTCTGCATTCAGTGCAGTCCTTCAATTAATTAAATCCACTCCAAGCCTGGCTGGCAGCTCGACAAGTCAGTTTCTCAGAGCTCTGAGCTCTGAGACCTGGCTAACTTTCTATCTTGTTTGCAGGGGTCTACGGACCACTGAAGTTTCCCCCTGGAGAAGGGGGAACCAGAAGATTGCTCACAGAGCCATTGGAATTGCCCACTCCTGTTTTTCTTTGTTGTTTCCACCGCGGAGAAGAACGGGGGGTGCAATGAAATGGCCGAAAGAGGATTCTAGCTCTGCAGAGAACAGTAAGTCTCTTGGGAGACACAAGAGTGACAGCCAGCTTTTAGATCACCTTATATTAGTTTTCTTTTTAGATTAGTACATTTTTATTATTCTAAAATTTATCTTTGGACTTCGTTCAAAATGTTGGCTAGTTTTGTGTTTTCTTTGCTATAATTAATTTTGGTGGAAGTTTGATAGATTTTATTTTGGCAACATAGTGAACAAGTTTTGTATTTTTCTGCCTTTCTTTTGTATCAGAGAAATTGGGACTTAAGAGACTTTGTTGGTATTTCTCACTCGACAAACTTACTGACTTTTGAGAAATTGTTTGTTTGGGTTAAGCAGCTTGCAGCCTGAAGAATAAAGAAGAATAAAGAATAAAGTATAGAGAATGTGTGCCTCTCTACCTTTTTTTTTCTCCTTTTCTATTTTTTTTTAGAAAGGACTATTTTTCATTTGGAATATATTTTCATCTTTCCCTTTACAAACTGTTTGAAATACTGCTCTGTGGAATTTTTTCATCTCTTACTTTAAAAGCTTTTCTCACTTAAAGAAATAGACATTATTGATAAATAATAGAACAGCTGTTCCTTGCTCCCTGAGAAATTTTTTTGTTTTGTCTACGGCAGTTGATTACGCTTTGAATAATAAATAATGGCCTTTCTCACAGTACTTCAGGATTTTAAGGAAGAAACCAGCAACATTTTTTTGCAAATTAAGAAATCCATAGAACGTATATTAATAGTTTTGGTGGCTCAGGAACAGAAGGTACAAGGGACAGATTTAGAAACAGAGGAAAGATCTTTCGAACCAGTAGAGAATCAGGGAAAGAGGACTTTGAATGTATTGGTACAGAAGAAGATTATGATATCTTACAGGAAGTGGTCTATTAAATGTTTGGGCATAAATACATTGTGGCAGCTGAGACAGGAAGATTTTAATATGCAAATTGATAGATATGGCAAAATAAACATTTTGATATCCCACATGAGTTACAGAAATAAACAAGTTGCATATTGTGATATTGGCATAACCTAAACAGGAGATTTATTGATATTGATTTGGAATGCAAGGTGAATGAAAATGTGGATTTGGTATTGTACACAGAGTAAGCACAGATATGAGAAATTTACAGATGCATAAAAACATGATATTTTAAGTGTAAGATACAAGATTATAAATAAATATGTTGATATTATATATTACTCTTTCTGGAGACACATTTATGAGAAGACAATGAGATGATGAGATGGAATTAGAATGTAGGTTATTACAAGAATATGTTGTATGTATTAGGTTATATGTTATGTTAGGTTTTGTATTTTTGCTATATTATGTATTATGTTATGTAATATGTTAGATTATGTATTAATGGAATATATAGTCATAACATGAACAGAATATACTGTATTTTATTAGACGTAGATAAGGCCTTTATTTGTTATACTAATTGGACTTTATTGAAGATATAAATATAGATGTAAAAATGGAAAGAGCAAATGGAAAACATTTAATTGATGCAACAACGAACATTTGATTACTATTCTAAGGAGTAGAAACCAGAGATGGATTGTTGGAAGATATCAAGAAAGGCGAAACCTATATGAAGAACAGAAGATTGGATTATAGAAATCAAAGGGTATATGACAAAGAAAAGTTTCTGTGTATTGTATTAAGGACTAACATTTAAAGTTAATTGTTGTACTTAAAGTTCAAGGATAAATTGGAGGACATCTATTTTCTATATTTTTTCTTGTTTGTTATTTTTTGACTTCACTTTTTCTTTTCCCTTTTCTTACTTTGTATTTCTATTTCTTTTCTTTTGTATTAGCTTTTAATGTGTATTTTAAAATTAATAAAACTTATGGAAAAAAAAAATTAATTAAATCCCTAACATCATTCAGTAAGATTTTATTTTATTGATTAGCCCTGTCTCCTCCCTGAATTCTCTTCCCACCCACAGTCATTTTTCACCTTACAAGATATTACAAGATATCAGCTATGAATTGTCTCCTCCTGCTGTTCTGAAGTCAATGTAATTGATCGTCAATCTTCAGAGCATGGTTGAGTTGAATATCAGTTGTTAGAACCTGGAATCCAATTTTGTGTGATTCTTATGACTCTTATTGACTTAAATCTCAGGGGCAAAAATTACAGAGTTGTCTGCATGCTCATCTCTTATTCTGCAGTTCTTCAAACATCTGGCTTTAACTGCTTTTGTTCTTGCTCTATTTTCAATCTGCCCATAATGTTACAGATACATAACATGATATTGGTGGATTTGGTTTTTGGATAATTTTCCGTGACAGACCTCCTTGCCCGCCTTCCCATGACAGTTTCTCCCCCTCCTCAAAAAGAAAACAACAACAATACCCTACACAGATTGTTGATAAATGTAAGGAGCTGGGCATTTCCAGTTTCTTCACGGGTAAGGGAGAGTTTTGAAAGCCTTCCTTCCTTCCTTCCTTCCTTCCTTCCTTCCTTCCTTCCTTCCTTCCTTCCTTCCTTCCTTTTTCTTCCAAGCTATATTAGAACTATTTTTGGTTTCACCCCACAGCTTCCATGCCCCTCTTATTTTTTAAACAGCAAGAAACTATTTATTTAATTAATAATCAGCCATTTCAATAGCCAAAGGAAATTTAACTGGCATACAAAGAGAAAAGAACAATTTGAAACAGGTAAACCTAACCAACCATAAGGAAATCTAATACCTCCTCATTGGTGAAGTAACAATAGTAATAGCTGGATCACAGAACATTCTATCTGGGCCTTCTTGAAAAAGCCAGGTCTTGACAGAGGAAGGACAGAGGAAGTCACATAGAAGGTCCAGAGCATAGCATTGCTTCACTAATAAGCTCTAGTGCATGCCAATTCTGCCACCACTTTCCAAATGGGCAGAAACATTCAAGGAAAGACATTTGTGTAGGTTTCCAGGCCACAAGCAAAAAACTGTGCGGCCAGTTTTTGGCTGTCATAGCTGAAGGATGCTCCAAGAACAAGGCATCACTTCTGCTAGATGGGGGAACTCTGTCTCTTTATACAAATCCTAATTTGAATGTTGTTTCAAATTTAAAAAATGAAATTAAAAGAGAACAATGCAGATGAGCCTTAGGAAAAAAAATCACCACAATTGATAAACTTACTAGTAAATCTATTTTGGAAAGGATTAATAATGGAATGGCAGGCATACCTCTTATCATTTATGGATGCAGTGGGAAAAACAGACCAAGTCTGAAATGAATTCTGTGCCATATATAATATCAGAAGGGAGTTTGTTGGTTTGCCCAGTTTTTTGTTTACAGAATTTCCTTTTATGACACTTGGAATCAATCTTGCTATGTTTTCCCAGTACATGTGTATTCATTGCATCATTTGTCAACTATCTCATGTCCTAGAATTATAGCCTCTGGCAAGGTAAAACATTAACATCTGGCAGTCAGAAGAACAGATCAAATTTGGGAAATACTGGGTTATGTCCCAGTAAAAATATATATAATTTTAATTTGTTTATTTTTTAATACACGATACAGATATAGGGTCCTGGCAATGTTTAGAAAAACAATGGAATATCCCTAAAGGATTCCGCATTCCCCAAACTGAGCAGATTTTACTAAAACAGAACTTGCACCAGTTCACGCTCCAGTTCCCAGGGCTTTTCAGGTTGGCTTGTGATGGGGACGCCTGTCATCCCAGGACAAAGCGCAGCCCAAACACAAGGTAGAAAGAGTCTCTGCCCACAAACTCTCTCTGTCATTAATAAGAGAGAGATGAATTTTACAAACAAGTCTGTTGACACTGGCATTTCGGATTCAAGTGTAATTTCTCAGTGTCAGTGTTGATTTATTCCAGCGATCACTTCAGGATAACATTGTCCCAAAGAGTCTTAAAATCAATGCCAGCAAGGATCCTTCTGACAGGGAAGGTGTGATAATGTTTCTGGGACCAGTGGTACCCTATCTGGGATGCAGGAATCCAGATGATCAGCAGATGCTGTGAGAGAGTTCGTGCTTTTTGTATCACTTCGAGAGTTTTGCAGTCTAGACATAGTGTATCTCCTTAATGTCATTACCATTAGAAATCCCTGCTTACTTTCTGGATTTCTGGTCATGCTTCTGAATAATGGGATGGAATTAAACTCTCCTAATATACTTTGTTTTTTCAGTTATGTTGGTCATTCCCTGATTTCCTGGGCAAGCATAAATGGCAATCAATGTTGGTTTTACCTTTGAATTGGAGACTGCATACAAAATCAACATACGATAAAGCAAGCAAGAGAGGAAACGAAGTTCATAGACCAGGCTGCAAACTGGCTAACATTCTTTTGGATATAAAGACCATATGCATCAGAAGGAAGCTCTAATTTAATAACTACAAAATCTTCTCTCATAAATCCCTTCCTTCCTTCCTTCCTTCCTTCCTTCCTTCCTTCCTTCCTCCCTCCCTCCCTCCCTCCCTCCCCATCCCCAGCTCTCATCCAGTGTAATACAGTAGATCACAGCTTCTAAACATCACATTCAGAAGATCTGGGCTCATCTCTACTTAGTCAAGCAGTTCAAAGCAGCTATGTTCCCATGATGCAGCTGACCCAGTCTGCCACTCCCTGGAGATAAACATCTTCTTCTTGGAGAAAAAAACTGCTGACCCATTCCACCATTTTCTGGCCCTCCTTCACCTCTCTGTGTGGCAAGGGATAAAATATAAACAGTAAGGCATATGGAACTCCTACAGTGCCCTTGTTATATAAACAATTCTCTAACGTTGTTTCTGTCCTGGTGGTTAAGTTTAGGCTAGGTTAGTTAGATACTATGGTTGGCTACAAGAAGACAGTTTAACTCCAAACCACCACAGGTCTGCGTCTTTTGAAGGCAACAAATCCCTTCTCCTAATCCCAGGGCTGACTGGGTTCAACACGTTACCTTCTGCCCCACCCACCTTCACCCAGTAAAACATGGTGTACAAGAAAGGCTAATGTGTTATTGAGAAAAGTATAATGGGGAGGGACACATTATTTACCATTCCACGAGTTCTATAATTGAATAATTATTTAATTGGTGAGATTTAATTTAAACTTCTTAATTATAATCACTGTGTTACAGTGATGTAATGATTTTTTTAGGGATACTTCAAGGAGGTTCCTTACATGTTCCATCTATGGCATCACAAAACTTCTTTTCATCCTTCTGTGACCTTCCATGTAGAGAAATGGCCAAAGGTCATCCCTTTCACATGATGTCCAGTGATCATATAACAGATTTGGCTCACTCCCTGTCTTATATTTAGGTGTTAGTTACATGAGGCAGTGCTAAAAAGAACAAAATAGATGGGGAAATATGAATAGCATATGTCAGCATTTCTTCATGGTAAGGTACTCTTGATACCAATCATCGGATCTGCACAACCATAATTGTACTTGGAGAATTCCAAAAGAACATGATTGCTTCTTAAAGACTTAGGATGGATGAAAGGCAGAATGAAGATTGGGCACTATTTGTTCCTTCCAAGTTCTAAACTAAACTAAACTAAACTAAACTAAACTAAACTAAACTAAACTAAACTAAACTAAACTAAACTAAACTAAACTAAACTAAACTAAACTAAACTAAACTAAACTAACCACTATGTATTTGAGTAAAGGTAAAGGTTCCCCCCGCACATTTGTGCGGTCGTGTAGGACTCTAGGGGCCGGTGCTCATCTCCGTTTGTTAGCCGAAGAGCCAGCGTTGTCCGAAGACGCTTCCATGGTCATGTGGCCAGCATGACACACGTGGAATGCTGTTACCTACCCACCGAAGTGGTACCTATTAATCTACTTGCATTTGCATGCTTTCGAATTGCTAGGTTGGCAAGAGCTGGAGCTAGTGCAGGAGCTCACTCCGCACACAGGGCTAGGGATTCGAACCTCCGAACTTGCGATCTTCCGATTGACCAGCCTGGCGTCTTACCCGCTGAGCCACCACACCCTGGTTGTTACATGCGACTTTTAGTAAAATACTCACCCTCCTTTTTTTCTTTTTTGTTTTGGAGTGGGGAAACATGAAATATGTTGTTTTAATATAAGGATCCCAATAGGCCGTTCGTCTAATGTGTGGTCCTAGATACTGAACTCTCTCTTTCTTATACAATTGACATTAAATAAATAAAGCTTGTGGATTTTGTTTGATCTGCTGCTAAAAATCGTATTCATGTTTTAGAATCCCCAAATTTGTTTATATATATCCCAATATGTGCAAGCATTTTTTGTTCAGTTTTTTTTTTTTTTGTTAGTTGAGTTGGAACTTTATTTCGATAAATCGTTGAGATTTAAGTTATGTTAAATTTAAGGCCAGAATAAAAGGAATTATTTTTACTACAAATTTAATCATTTGTAAATTATTAAATTTATTAATCATTTAAGCAATTTAAGCAAACGTCAACTCCCTAATGGACTCGATGGATATTATTTTGCATTGAAGATCTTAGATTCTGTTGAAGAAATTTGTAGCCATGTGGAATATCTGATTTTTAATTGCTTTGAAATGAAATCATTGGCACCTTGATAAGAGCCTCTAGACACCTAATTTATAAAGAAACACGGAAGGCTAAACCTTTGAACAAAGAACACTAAAAGGTGTACATAGAGTACATAGAGTCAGTCAATTCATGCACATAATCAGAGAAGATCATAATTGTGCTAAGAAACGAACAGCCACCCTCAACCCCAAATTCTACTGAATATCATAATATAAGGTAAACGTTTCCCTTGCGCAGTCGTGTCCAACTCTAGGGGCCGGTGCTCATCTCCGTTTGTTAGCCGAAGAGCCAGCGCTGTCCGAAGATGCTTCCACGATCATGTGGCCGGCATGACGTGCGTGGAACACTGTTACCTTCCCACCGAAGTGGTACCTATTCATCTACTTGCATTTGCATGCTTTCGAATTGCTAGGTTGGCAAGAGCTGGAGCTAGTGCAGGAGCTCACTCCGCACGCAGGGCTAGGGATTCGAACCTCCGAACTTGCAATCTTCCGATCAACAAGCCTGGCGTCTTACCCGCTGAGCCACCACGCCCCTTATGTATTTTAGTACCTGCTTAGAATTTCTCATGAGAATTGTGACCTCTATAAGAAGAACCACAGCAAGATATCCATTCCCCTTTCAACTAAACTACACTTCTTGAATATCTGATCATAAAATATATGTAAAATATTTTTTCTCCTGTCAGTTGCATATTAGTACTGTATATCTGGAGCAGGAACAATTTTGTTTAAAAAAATATTATTTTACAGTGATGGTATTGGCATGTAATTGTCCAAAGGAAGGCATTCAAAAAGTTCTTCTCAAGATTGCTAATTGGATGAAGTATGTTGATTGACAATGGCAAGGAGAGGTAACTTGAAGGAGACACTGGAAGTTGAGATATATATTTGGAAAACGAGGTTGAATCTGCATTAATCAGCACTGAATTGTGCACTGGGAGTGAACTGGTTTAAAATTTTTTTTAGTACCTAATTTGGAAGTAGATTCCTTTTCAGTATAATCACTGATGAACTCTTTATGGGCTATTTCATGAGTAAAGAATGGAAGGGAAAGACAACAGGGAAAGAAGACAAAGCCATCCCTTGTAACGTTTGGACACTCGAGGCACAGTTAATGTCATATTGGAAAATGTCATGAAAGATCTCTGCATAACCAAAATATCCTAATGTATTTATGACTCTGAGAACAGACTTAAGATTTTTTTCCCCAAAAAATTAATTTAGAAAACAATTGCAAATGGAGGGGGGAGGGGAGGAGGAGGAATTTCCTTATCTCTAGAAGTGGAAGTCATAGATCCATTGGTGAGAAATTCACAGTGATATCAGGATATCTTTCTATGTTACTGAAAAGAAAGGAAGACTTCCAATAGACTTTAACTCCAGCATGTTCTGAGTTTCGCATAGATGATGACAATGTCTTGATATCTTCTTTCTTGAAAAACAAAAACAAAACTGGAGCGGTTGTAAATTTACACTGCTTCTGAGACTCAATATTTTTCATAGATCATATTGAAAAGTTCACACAGGAAGTCCATTTTAAAATCTGTGTGGGTTCTTTTATCCTTAATGGCAGAGCTATTGTTATGCCACATATTTTTCTGTTTTTTTTTTTTTAAGATTCTGACCTTTTATCTGAGTTCTTCTTTCAACACAGGACTGCCTTTCATGTTTCCACGCAGTCCTTTGCCACTATGGCTCCATCGCTAGATACATAAAGTGATGTAAAATACTCTTTCTATCACATTAATCTGTTTTATTATATTCTTAAAGATTATTTTATTCCAATCATAATTGGGTTTGGTTGAAAAAGTACATTTAGATCCCAGAATATCATGGATGTTGTCCTTTCCCATTATATCTGCTACCCCAAAATTTTCTCTCTTACCCTATCTATTATTCTTGTGCTTCTCCATCAGAAGAACTTTTAATTGCCAATTTTTAATTTATTTTCCGTTCTCCTAGTTATCATATTTCTTTTTGGTGGGTTCTTCCCCTTTCTAAACCTTTATGCTTTTTTGCAGCCTCATTATATTCATTTCTTGATGATGTTCTACTATTCTTTGACATTTGACCAATCTTTTCACATTTCTCCAATTTGTCTCTTAATATCTAGTTATATTCTTGTAGGGCTTCTTAGGTTTTTGTGTCTGCTATGACGGCATTTTGTTTTCATTTTTACTATTATCTTTCAACAAGATCAGTATCATTTTTCTTTTGATCTCATTCAATCATTGTTTCCCCACCCAGAATACACATGATAATACATTTTATTCTTCTTATTAATGGACTCCCACTCAGTAATATGGCTTGGTCTATTATGTAGAAAGACTTAGTTATCTACAAGCATTTGTTTGCATAATAATGTTTTTTGCAGCAACCAAGTTAATTTTTGCACACAGAGGTCAAGAATCTTTCATCTTTCTCATTTATATTCTTTAACTGTGCAAGCATAGACAAGACATTATGCTGCATTAATCTTAGGTTAATATGTATGAGCGTACAACCTGAGAAAGTTTGGATAATGTCATTATGACATTAGAAAGTTGAAGATCAAACATAATAGATGACTTTGGGTGGGTAATGAATTTCTGATGTGAAGCAATGTTGGAATCAAGAGACCATTCAACACTAAAGGACTCAAACTGAAGATAATGGAATTACTTTTTCTCACCTCATATTCTCTTTCTATATGGGTCTGCAATACTCAGATTTTCCAGCTGTTTTTGCAGGCTGAATTATGGACATTAGAATATCAAGAAAGAGCCTAGATTGGAGAAGGCTCTTCCAAATTCATGAATGGCCTAAATATACCTGAGAAAATAGTAAAACAAGAAAAGCCCATATCTTGTTAAAGGGATTTTGCCCTACCCTTCTACAAAGAACACAATGGCAGAGTTTGTTGTGTTGGAGAAGCCTGGCCTATTAGCACATCACTGGACTTAACTGAAAAAGCAAGATCTGGCCCAGTATGGACCTGGGATTTAAGAACGGCCTTAGTATGAACTGTCTTCTAGAATCTCAAAAAGCAACCAACATTGCAGTAGAATGAGGTTCAAAAGAAGAGAATTCCAGAACCTGGTGGGATGGGTTGGCCAAAATAAATGCTTAAGGCTGGTGTTCGTAAGGCATCCCACTGTTTTATTTCCTAGTTCATTTGGCTTTGAACAACCATACTTTGCTCCAAAACTGGCTTGAGGGAATAGACAAAGTTTTAATAATAAATTAAGAGCATTTCATTTTTTTTCAAAATGGCTGCTTGAGCATAGTGCAATATTTAATAAAACGTACTGTTAACACTGAAGCTTCAATATGCTATAAAATACACTTCTCGACATGTATTAAAATAAGCAATATGTCTGCAGCAATAAATACTAAGGGAATTTCATAAGTGCCAGTATATATGTGCATTCTTTATCTAATCTAGTCTAAGCAAAGTGATAATATTTGATGTCTTCCCTTATATAAACCTCTGCTGAGTAATTCTTTCACTTATATGATGCAATTTTCTTGCCATCCTATTTTTAAATATTTTACTGTTTATTGATTTTCTGACCTAGATGTAGGTTTTAATTTTTGTTGTCCAATTCCAGATATGTCAACACCCTACAATGGATACCCTCTAATGTCACTATCTATACCATACTATATAAATATTTATTCAACTTGAAGACTGACTTTTTTTACTATTTTCCTCTTTATTCAGGTGTAATATTAGCTTGGAAAACTCAGGTTTTGTTCACACCAAGAATAGACAAACTAGTTCATGAAAGTGCTTCCATCTCAACTTTTTTCTCACAGTACTTTAATAGTATGTTATTGAATGCACTCCCTAGAAACTGAAATTCAAGGATAGATTTTTTTTATTGTTGCATCTGTTAGCATAATGGCATCCCAGATCTCACATTAATCTTTCCCTGAAATTATGAATTTGTTGTTTACATGCAACTTTTATTTTCCAGCTTTGTAATACTTATCATGAGTACCATCCAACCATACTTTGGAGACCCAATACTTTCTTCTGGGAGTTAAGAATATGGTTAAATATCATAAATCAATTATACTTCCTATTGATGGATTCAGAGCCCATATTTTATGTCCCAGGGTCAACATGCATATCCGAATCATTGCTGCAAAATCTTCAGTTTGCATGCTTAGTTACTGTCTCAGTCTTGGCTCTACATCTGTAATATACAGGAAGGCATAATACTTTGCAGCATTGTTGGAAACTTCCTATTACTGAATCTGAGCCAAAATACAAAATGCCTCTTGAAAACATTGAGAAGGTCATGGCAAACCTCTTCCACTCTGTTGCAAAGGAGACGGTGTGATTGTGTCCAAGTGGTTATTTGGAGTTGAATTCCACTAGCATTTATACCTTCAGTATTTATTACCAGAAACATGCCAGTCTTTTATCTGTGTATTTTGTATATTTTGCACACAGGGAAAAAACACCCCTCTCCTCCAAGCCTTTCAATTCGATCTGAGTCTCCCACTCAGGGAATGATGGCTGATTCCCCCTTCCCACAAACAAGTATTATTTTTTCACTATAGGAACATAAACCAATCACTTGGATGGCCAACACATTTTTACAACGAGCACAAGATTCATAGTTTTATTTGTTTTCTGGACTCCATACAGGAACCACTGAAAACTGAGTCACTCTCCACCTTTTCTATCCATCCTTTAATCTCTTCTTCTTCACTCTGAGTTCAGATTCTGAGAACAAACTTTTTACTTATTATTCTTTATGCTTGAATCTATACTTTAAAAGCCACCAGGACAAAATATGGTAGCATAGTTGGTTATTTTTGTTGTTGATTCATTAAATTAATTACAGCCACAGGTTACTGGTATTTATAGATGTGAGCAGGGATGATGAGCCATTCTTGCCCAAATACATACCCCTACCAGGGGGTGTATATTTTCCCCCTAAGCTACCAAATTTCATGGGTGGTGGAATGGCTGATAATGTTTAAGTAGATTACAATTGGAGAATACATCTTTCTTCTCTCATCACTGTAATCCCCGTAATCAAATTTAGTCTAATTCATACAGAAGTAAACTAAAGCCCTACATGGCAGAGGACCTGGTTACTTGACAAACCACCTGTCTCCCATAGTATCTGCCTGACCACTTTGATCTTGCAGGGTTGGTATGCTCCAGGTTCCTTCAATTAAACCAGGCGTGTCCAACCCACAGCCCACGGGCCACATGCGGCCCTGAACAGCTAGTAATGCGGCCCAAAAAAATCGTAGACTTTTAACATTGTTTTGTGATTTTTTTGGTTGCCATTCTCTCTTTCTTCTGTTTTGCAGCCAGGCCCATGTAGACAATTCTGGTACCTTTGAGACAGTAACAAAGCTCAGGGTAGTTACATCACCTGTGTAGAGCATCCACTTCTCCTCTTGGCTTCTCACGCAGGCAGGCAGCGGCCTTCTGCTGGTTTGCAAGCAGCCGCCGAAGTCAGTTTTGCAACTTGACTCACAAGCCAAGCCGAGTCCACCTCTCTACCACTAATGTGTCTGTAGTTAGTAGGCGAAGATTGGCAGAGGCTGCCTCTCAGAGCAGAGCCGAGATGCCGAGCGGCAAGGGGAGGCCGCCAGCGGCTCCAACAGAAAAACGTGCCGTTAGCAGCAGTTGCCAATGGGTGATGGTTCTCCCAGGTAAAAGCTGACGAACACCTTGAGAACTCACTGAGAATTGCAACTACTTTCATCGAACCAGACATTGATGCATTAGTTTCACAAAAACAAGGTCAAATATCCCACTAATGTTATGTTGCCCTCTTTTTTAAAATTTTATAATAAAAAATATAAAAATATAAATGAAGTTTTATTACTTATATACATTAACTATATTACATATTTTATGTGTGGCCCAAGACAATTCCTCTTCACTCAATGTGGCCCAGGGAAGCCAGAAGGTTGGACACCCATGAATTAAACAATGTCATCTGTTGGAACCCTGGAAGTGCACCTTCTCTGTAGCAGCGTCTGCCCTCTAGAGCGATGTTCCCCCTGAGATCTGGATGGCTCCTACTCTGCTCTTGTTTAGAAGAGCTGTGAAGATCTGGCCCTTCACCCAGTCCTTTGGCAAGGGAGAGTGAGGCCCCTCAGTTCATCATGCTTGCCATCTTTTATCTTTTATTGATTTTATTGTAATTTATTTCTTTGACTGTTGCAAGCTGCCCAGAGTTGTTGGGAGTTGGGCATCATACAAGTTTAATAAATTATCATGATTATTCTTAGAAGTAGTAGTAGTTGTACTGAACGAGATAAATTGCCTCCTGAATCAAAAACTACATATCTTAAATACTAGCTCTAAACAACAACAACAACAATGGAAGAGGGCTATCACAACCTGATTGTGAAATTCTTGAAACCATCTGGTGGATCAGGGTGACCAGATAGGTCTTTTGCCTGATCCAGCCAGCTTATTCTTCTTGTCTTAAGTCTAAGCCACATGCTCCATATTAAACAGATGTGTTGTTTGGACTGATTGAGACAAATTCTGGCATATATGTGTATATCACTGCCACAAATCAGCTCTATCAATACAGATGCTGTATGCATTTCTATTAGCACTTCTATACAAATCAAAATATGTTTCCAACCTGCTTGTTGGGGCAGGAATGAATATGATAATACAGATTTCTCTGACACACAGGATGCCACTCACAGTTTGTTACTCCCAAACAGATGGAACTGGTGAAACTCCATGCAACTGTATTTGAAATTCTGTTTTCTCTCTGGTTTAGATGCAGTTTCATGTCCCTCTATCCAAATAACATTTCACTCTCTACTTTTGCAGTATTATTCCAATGTGTTTTCCTTCCGTCCTTCCAAAAGAGATAGAGAGTCGTGAATTGTGCTGACACAACCATCTGTAGAAGTATTGATGCTGGGTTAGGAAGTGGTAGATAGAACATTTGACAGAACTGAATGGTGGCATTTATTAATCCATCCATCTTCAAGTTAATCCAGGATGGACAACCCCTTCATTAGTCTTTGTACTTCACGGAGAAAAGACTTGGCTATAACCCTGCCATGTTCTGTTCACAGTAATTTGGCAAGGGTATGACATTATTAGAGTACACTCTTTGCAAAATGAGTAAAAAAGAAAAGCTTGGCAACAGCTCCAATTCCTCAAAGTATTATCTCTCTTTTCACGCCTGAAGTGGCTTGCTTAGATTTTGTGGCTATAAAGTATTAAGTGGGATGGAATAAAATGACAAAATTAGTAAACAATGAATAACAGTTCAATCCTAGACATACCTACTCAGAAGTGAATTCAGAAGAAAAATGAGAAGGGTTTAGGAGAATGTGAATCAGGTCAAATAGATTTCTAGTCTCTTAGATGTTGCTGATTTGTTTTAAGGCTCCTTTTGAATCCACATTTGTTTTCATTTGAAACTCTTTTAAATATGTGAGATTATATGTTAACTATATGAGATTGTATATTCCCTAATATATGGAATTTTGTAAATATTTCTTGCAACTACTTCAGATACTGTATATGGAGCTTTTAAATGCAATGTTGTCCAAATGTGGTGTTGTTTGTGTGAAATTTTGAACGGACCATGACAAATAACAGTAGATTCGACTAAGTGCTATAATAAGATTCAGTAATATTTTTTCCTCATTGAAGTCCATGGCAGGTTTCTTTTACATCCCTGATCACAGAAAAGGAACATTTATAGGCTGCTAAGAGCAAGTTGTAGAAGTTCCAACGTAATAGGTGTCATGACGGACTTGATCATCATCACAAATATCCCTTCATGAAAAGGCAAATTGATAAGGTTGCTCACCATCACTTCTTCTACCTCAACCAATCTTAACGGATCGCCATCACCACCCAGTAGTGAAAACTTTTCTTCTATTTTTATATTCAAGGATTTGGGTGGGGCTTGTATAGATTCATGTAAATAAAGAAGATGCTAGAAACATATTTTATTATTATTATTATTATTATTATTATTATTATTATTATTGATGGTGGGCACTAAGGAATGTATCTGCAGGGTATATGGATGTCTGCCTATATATGTCTACAGACTTATGTGACTAAAGACATAATTAATCTGTCCATACAATGGTTATTGGACTACCTGGTATGTCTTCACCACCCTTGGTGACTTCAAAAGTGCTGGAAATTGTAGGAGTTGTAATCCCAACACATTTTAGGACCACAGTTATCTGGCTTAAAACTCAGTACTGAATAGCCAACCAAGCTGATCAACATCAGTCTGAGCTATATCCACAGTAAGGTCTATCGTTTCTCACTGAAGAGATGTTCATATTTAGGGTACTGAGAATACTATCCCATTTTGCCTTGGTATAATTAACAGATGCTCAAACTGTTTGAAAATCTCTTGGAATTAGGTCACAGTCATCACATCTGCTTGAGAAGGACCATACTGAAATGTGTCCACACAAACATTTATTGCTTAGCTCGCCTACAAATCTGCTTCTTTCCAAAATTCAGGTCACTTTCTCATTTGTTCATTTGTGGTTAACAGTCCTATGCCAGCTTTCACTATGACTATTTCCAAAGAAGCTTATATAATAAAAATAAAATGAAACTATTTGAAGGTCTATTGACAGGATGATAATAACGCCAATAACAATAATAATAATCCATCAACTGGTTCTAGTTTATGGACTGGCTTTTTTATTCTTTAATTTCTCTGGACTTTGGCCATTAATTTAAAAACATAGAATTATAGGAAAATATAGTCATTAATCTCTGGCTGGGTAACCCGTTTGTCCAGCAATGCCAATTTCAAATTCCTCTAGGATGCTCAACATGTATTTTCCTTAAAGCGTACAATTTAGATGTAAAAACTTGCCTGCCATCCTGCTTTGATCTTCTGATATTTTATTATTTGAAAATCTAGCCATGACTATTTCTTAGAAACTGAACTTGATTATATTGCATTTGATCATACCCAGTAGGTGCCTACAAAATGCCTTGCTGAATTTAGTGTAATGCTCAATTGTCAGGGATCAGTTTTAAATCTAGACTTGTTTCTAGCTGACGTTGGTTGAAAATCTCCCCATATTTTTCTAAAGAGCATTCAGTCCCTGTGAAATTGATCTTTTCATTTTCATTTATTTTCTTTTGCATGTGCTTATGGGATGAACTCCGGTGAAATTTTCAGGAGTGAGTATTTGACATTAACTTTCACCTTTAATTTTACATTACTGGCACACTGGGTGTTTTCTTCCCTTGCTGCATACATGTGTCTAAAAGCCTGGATTCGGGCAGAATGTCAGAGACTCTTGTTAAAGCCCTTCATTCAGAATGAAACAACTATAAATAGCAAACTAAAATAACTTTCTGATATTATGGCATGTTCTGAACAGTAATACTTCCTAATGATAAATAGTTTTAAATGGCATGCCCTTCGTCCTTTGTGAGAACATTAATCTAAAAGTGAAAGGACGTTGAGCATCCATGCGACTATTCTTTTTTTTATGAATATATTATCATTCATCTTAAGTCCCATTTAATACTTCAGATGTCACTTCATATATAGCTGGAGATATTTGAAAATTTAAAAGCATCAAGCTCATTTTTTGAGATCTGCTTAGCTAACTATGCAACAGAAGAAAGGTTTTTGCTAAATCTCTGGGATGCTACAAATCATTGGTGGTCCCTTCCTATTTTCCCTGCTTTGGCTAATCCTGTTTTAAAAGCCATCAGGGCTACTGGTTATTGTCAATAATGAGTGCCATTTTTCTTAGGCCTCTTTCTAACTCTCTTATTATTATTATTTTTTCTCCTCCTCATATTAATAGGAATGAAAGGATTTCCAAAATTGTCAGTATCACTACTCTCCCACCATGCTCCTTAGGTAGGTACCATCTTCCATGGACATTCCACTGTATCCCTGATCCCATACATTCATCCTACCCATTGTCTTCCTCTCTACTTCTCTTTGCCTTGCCAAACCTTTTAATCCAGTCCTACCATAGCAGATGGTCAACCCATATTTACATACGTTTGTGAAAAAATGAAGATAATGACCCCATTTCCATGCTAATTAGTGAACTTTGGCAGGTAGAAAAGTGTTTCCTAATCTGATTTTTAAAATGGCTTCAAGTTAATAAAGACCTTTCACATCCAAAAAGCATTAAAAAGGAAAAAAAATAAGTCAAGTCCATGCATTGGATGATCCTTACAGCAAAAGCTAATTATCAGCAATCTATACTATCTTAAACACTGATTACCATTCTGGATGCAATTTCTTTGATTTGTTGTTTCGTGTCAGAAGCTTTTGCTTCTGTAGTGAAAGGATTTGCCGGTGACATCACCGTTGCCCGGGGGACGCCCAAGGAGGCTCCTTTCATGTCCCTGTGATTTTTCCCACCTAAGTGGTACCTAATTTATCTACTCGCATTTGCATGCTTTTGAACTGCTAGGTTGACAGAAGCTGGGACTGATTTTACTAATTGCCGGGAGCTTACTCCAGCGAGTTTTCAGCCTTAATGGCTTCTGACTCAGCATCTTAACCACTGAGACAGTGTGGTCCCTCTATTTCTTTGATATACTTAATGCTGAATTATAACTTGTTCGATTAGCCAGCTCAACTAATATTTATATACTCTCTTATTTCAAATAACTGAATATTTAGAACATGTTGTTGTTGTTGTTGTTGTTGTTGTTAGTATTATTATCCTGGAAGACATTTTAATGTGAAACATTCATTGAGATCAGAAGAGCTAAAGATAAAACTTTTGAGGACATGTAAGTTGGGTGGATTGAGTCTAGCTGGAGGAAGCAGTTCTCCATCTTGAGGCCAAGCTAGGATGGGCTTTATAGATAATATCCAGCACTTTGAATTGCACCTGGATAGGAACAGGAATAGGAATTACACCTGTAATAGGAAGCCAGGGCAGGCCCTGGAGCACAAGTGTAACAAGTTCACATGGATGAGTGCAGCCAATATCTGGGATGCTTTTATCATGAATGGGTGCCCAAAATGTCCTTTTGCTCAGCAGTGGCCACTTGAGTACAAAGACAAGCCCAACCAGCTCTTCGACCCATTTCCCCACTTGGTATTGCCAAGAGATTCACTGTCTTCCCCAAAATGCTTGGTGCAATCAAAGTTTGGGCTGCCCCAAAGAAGCCTGAATTGTGCATTTGCATTCAGCTGCGCTCTTAATTTTTTAGGCAGAGGGAGAAGCAGCAAGCATAAGTCCAAAGCTCGATAGGTTATAGCAGCTTGATGCAATTCTCTAACAGAGCTACACCCTATTTTGGTATAATGCAGCAAAATGTAGCAAAGGTGTTTGAGCAATTTTTAAAGTATAAAATTGAGTACTAAGGACTACTGGTGAATATTGTCCAGGGACCACCATTTCCAATTCAGAAAGCAGTTTTTGATGAGTCATCTCATTAGGGATCATCATTCTAAAGGACTTTTAGATGAGCTTTATGATGGGCAAGAATTTTCATTTGCTGCTCCTTGACCATTGCTAAGAATTGCTACCAAAATGTTGGGTTCTTCCAATTCCCCTGCAGCTCTCAGCTGGAAAGTTTAAGTTTAACTTTACGTAAATGTCTAATGCAAGAACAGCAGACGTAGAATTCTGCAGATCCTACTAATTTCCTAGTACCCCTCTCCACTAGTTATGTTAGAGGGTATCATTCAGCAACATCTGGAAACAAGTTCGCTTTCCCGCCTCACTTCTTTATGAATCAAGTTCAAAATAACTTTTAAGAATGAGGAGTGTTGGTGAACAAGAGTGATATTTAGTGGACCTAACCTTTCCATCAGAGCTTTCCAAACTGTGTGTCGCGACATGTTAGTGTGTCAGCTGCAGTGTCTGGGTGTGTCGCAGCTGCTGCTGCCTCTGAACCCTGCCAGGATTCCGTGCAGGTCCTTGTGCCTTGCTGCCTCCAAACCATGCAGGTCCTAGTGCCTGCCTTGTGCCCTGCTGTAAGAGTGTGTCACGAAATGATGTCGGGACACATTAGTGTGTCGGCTGCAGTGTCTGGGTGTGTAGCGGCTGCTGCTGCCTCCGAGCCCTGCCAGGATTCTGCGCAGGTCCTACTGCCTGCCTTGTGCCCTGCTGTAAGAGTGCGTCACAAAATGATGCCCTGCTGTAAGTGTGTCACCAACATGAAAAGTTTGGAAAGCTCTGACTTATATCCTTGAAATATAACTGAGATGGGGCTTGAGAATTTGGAGAACCAGACTGTGGCTGGTAGTATGAAAACATATTTGGAAGACCTGCCTAAATATATTGGGAGAGGAACAAGCGATCATGAACTTATGTTCATTTCTAAATTGCCTTTTCCTATTCTACAGCTTTGTTTCACCTAAAGTACTTGCATATCATTTTCTCAGTGAATTAAATTAAGCCAAGATGTTTGTTAATTACTCTGCCTCTGCCTATGTCTTCTACACTATATCTTATTGACCCAAATTGGAATTCTTTGTTGTGCCTTGCAAGCTTCAGGTCTGGCCAAGGAAGAGAGCAGTTAGAAGACCATTTTAGTGAGCTCAGGTGGCACTTTGCAGCGATCCTGGCTCGGTTGATTTAGCTGTGACTCAGCAGGAGGTAGGTTCATCTCTGTTTAAATCCCAAAATTAAAATTATACCTCTCTAGTTGTGGTATAAATACCAGCTGCCGGAAACCGTATGCTTACCATGTGTGAGTCTCTGCTCAGGATGGTACCGCATATACAATCTGCGGATCATGAAATCAACTGCTGCCAGAACTACTCATATCATTTCTTCCAGTCTGGCAGAAGGCATGCATAATTGTATTTGGTTTCTTGTATAATCCCAGCGGAATTGACAGGGCTGCGGAATGATGTGCTGTCAGGGTGAGGCGCATAAATCAAACAGGTAAGGAAAACGTAGATTTTACATGACCACCGTGGGGATTTTAAAAGGCGATTACCGAGATGTGCAATATTGAATGCCTCTTGAGGACTAGAAAACGAGCGTTGCATTGTTGTTCATCAAAACACATATGCATTTCAATGTGTGTGTGTGTGTGTGTGTGTGTGTGTGAGGAGAAAGCACATCTCCTCAGTGACAAGCTCAAATACTTTGGCCACCTAATGCAAAGAGAGGACTCACTGGAAAAGACCGTGATGCTGGGAAATACTGAAGGCAAAAGGAGAAGGGGACGGCAGAGGATGAGATGGTTAGATAGCATCACCGATGTAACGAACATGAAGTTGAGTAAACTCCGGGTGACAGTGGAGGACAGGAAGGCCTGGCGTGCTATGGTCCATGAGGTCATGAAGAGTCGGACATGACTAAACAACTGAACAACAACAGTTGATGGGAATTTGTGCAGGCTTGGCTAGTAAACCACTGGGAGAGATGCTTAAGCTTAGAACAAGCCCCACCACCCCCAAACCAGCGTATTTATCATCATCACTAAGAACTTGATCAGGCCAGTTTCTCTATTTTACTGTCCTCCATATTTTGGAAGGCAGAAAAAGAGCTTCTAGCTGCTATTTTAATGTCATCTTCTTCAACAACTCTTGGCAAATGTATTTGATTTATGGTCTCATCCATTTTCCTAAGCCCACGATTCCTTGCAAGGCAGGGTTAATTTAAAAAAGAGAGAGAGAGACCTTGTATTTCTGTTATTTCTAGGGCAGAATTCTCAGATTTAGGTGGGAGGCTTCTAATGCCCAGCAGCAGCAGCCAAGATGGAAATAGTGGCTAGGGATGATGTAAATTGTAATCCAACAAATCTGGAGGATCTCAGTTGGGGAAGGCAAATCAAGAATGTGAAAATCATAGATAAACTGGAATGAAATGTACAGGCAACATTTCCTCCAAGGCTGTAATTTTAATGAAAGGAGAATAAAGCACAGTGTGTCCTGAAACAAGAAGCTGGCAACATTCGAGAAGCAAAGATGTTGAGGCTAGCAAGTTAGGATGAATGAAAGCCACCCTTTGTAATGTCTTCTTCTTTCTCCACTGTGGTATGAGAACAAGTTAAAATTGGTTGTTTAATTCTGATGCGTTTTTGTTGTTAGAGGTGTATACATACTTATATATTTGCATTGTTATTAGCCACCCAGTTACGTGTGTAAAATAAATAAACAATGTTGTGGAGCCCCTGCCAATTCACTAATGAGGGTTCATGAGGATTCAGATTTATATCTGGTTTTCAGGCAAATGTTGTTTAATTCTGTTTTATTTGTGTGTGTGTGTGTGTGTGTGTGTGTATAGTGTTATATATATATATATATAACACTATATATATATATATATATATATATATATATATATATATCACTATATATATATATATATATATATATATATCACTATATATATATATATATATATATATATATATATATATCTCACTATATATATATATATATATATATATATATATATATATCTCACTATATATATATATATATATCACTATATATATATATATATATCTCACTATATATATATATATATATCACTATATATATATATATATATCACTATATATATATATATATATATATATATCACTATATATATATATATATATATATATATATATATCACTATATATATATATATATATATATCACTATATATATATATATATATATATATCACTATATATATATATATCACTATATATATATATATCTATATATATATATCACTATATATATATATATCACTATATATATATATATATATATATATATCACTATATATATATATATAGTGATATATATATATATATATATATATATATCACTATATATATATATATATATCACTATATATATATATATATATATATATATCACTATATATATATATATATCACTATATATATATATATATATATATATATATATATCACTATATATATATATATATATATATATATCACTATATATATATATATATCAATATATATATATATATATATATATATATATATCACTATATATATATATATATATCACTATATATATATATATATATATATATATATATATCACTATATATATATATATATATATATCACTATATATATATATATATATATATATATATATCACTATATATATATATATATATATATATATCACTATATATATATATATATATATATATATCACTATATATATATATATATATATCACTATATATATATATATATATATATATATCACTATATATATATATATATATATATATATATATATATATTGTTTGTGTATATAACCCACACACACACACACACAAACACACATGCACACAGACACAGAAACAGACACAGAAACAGAAACACACATTCGGATTGTTGTTAGCCACCCAGGGTTATATACAAAAAATGGGCAGCTTTGTACAGATTCTCTAAATAAATAAATAAATACTACAATTTTTGCAGTAATATATCTGAGCACTACCAATCCATAATGAAGCTTCATGAGGATTCAGATTCATTTCTGCTCATTTCAAAGGAGTCCCAATTTAAACTGGAAGTATATCAAATACTAAATCACTCAGTTCAGTTCTGGATTTTGGATCTGAATGATTCCAGTTCCTCCTCCTCCACCTCCTCCTCCTCCTCCCTATCTGTAGTTTGTAAAGGAAGAGTAGTGGGGGTACAAAAGTTCAGTCTACCTGTCTGAAAGTAGTCTTTGTTTTAGATGACTTTTCAATGGGAATTAGAAATTAATTAGAGATGCAGTGTAAGAAGAAGAGGCAAAAGATGTGATTTGTTTATGTATTATAGGAGTCAGGGGGTCCTAGCATTTATGTACAAGTTCTAGTCAGACCTTTTGGATGGGTTCCTGTTCCTCTCCTCCCTTCACACCCACTTGAAGATTATTCAGCTAGACAGGTGTCTTGGCTGCCAAAATATTCATCAGCACAGAATCCAAAACTCACAGCTGTATAACACCATATGGGTGGCTGTTGGCCAAGTGCAAGACACATGGATAAGCAGCAATTTCACATAGCTGTGCTAGAAAACAACATGTTTAATTTAACCTAATATGGTTACCCTGAACTTAATTCTTCACTGCTCTACCAAATCAGACGGGCTGCAGTCCAGTCTGTCTTTGCAGTTGTGCAAAACAAACAAACAAACAAAAGTAGAAGGTGATGAAAAGGATGCAATAAAATGTGAACATGTCCAACATCAGCCTTATTATTTCTGAATTTTCACTTCACATGGGCCACAAGGCCAAATGGAAAGATGAAATAGTATGAATGCCAATCTGCTTTAAGTCTCTTACTTTCCATTACCTCAAGACAGGGAAATTGAATGATAGGGGAGTACATCTTTTAAGAACAGACTAGCCAGATTCATCTATACACTACTAAAACTCTCATGTTGGTTAGTTTGTAGCCTTCAATTGGGCAAAACAGTGCATCATGGAGCAACATTTTTTGAATCAACGTACCTCAAATGGGCTAACTTAAAGAATGCATCCAAAATCTGGGACCCATGGAAATGTTGTGGCCACTTCAGCACCACTGTGCTGCCATGCCACCACACTACTGTGGTCAGCAAGTCAAGTCAATGGAGAAGCCAGCAGGAAGTGTGAACTCTTCTGAGGTGATGATGGCACCATACAGCATTGTGATAAAATAAATAATAAAAATAAAAATATAGAAAAATCATCAGCCTAATTATGTCACATGGAAAGAGAGGGGGGGACATCATGGTCAACAGATGACACCAAACATCATCAGGAAGTGGGAAGGAGGAGGACAGAACAAGGATCGGATGAGGTCAGGACCGCACGACTCCAGGATCAAACAGTCAGGACAAATAACATGAGAGGAGAGAGAGAGGAAGAAAGGCATGCAAGTCTCCAGAATGACTACAAGAGGCACAGAAGGAGAAGAGAGGAAGACACAAAGGAACAGAGAAATGAATCACAGACAAAGTACAAATAGCAAAAGAACGAACGGAGGATGAAAGGGATGAAAGGGCTGCACATCTCCAGAATGACAACGAAAGCCATGGAATGAGGACACAAGAAGAGGAGGAAAGGGAAGATCAACTCAAGAATATGTGGCAAACAGTAACTACTGCAAGAGTTCCTCAACATGACAATACCCACCTTCGGTGACAAGAACTCAACAGAGAAAGAGCAAGGGAAAATGCACAACTTGCATGGTGTAATGTTTCTGCTGATGTTGGTGCATTGGCCAAAGTCTGCCCTCACTATCATGCCTTCCTATTCCCTGGAGTAACTGCCAATTTCTGCTGTGTGAAGGGAAAGGGAAACCTATTGCAAATGAATCTAGGAAGGACATGAGACAATACAACTGCCTCTTCCAAGTGACATCCTTTGGTCCCATCCTTTGGTTGTCCTGCTACCCATCTTTCTTCTTTAATAAACTGATGTTTTCTTCTTTAATTTTCAAACGAAACAAATAGCAATCCGACCATGGTCATTCTGTTTCTCTGTTTAGGTAAGGAAATATTTCTGAAACGATGACCCAATGGGTCATGGGTTGTTCAGTTTAATTTAAAGTGCTTCTATTTTCCAAAGGGAAAAGAAAGCAACAGAGAACCTTTGCCTGATGAGTTCCTGCTTGTCATAGAGGAAACAGAATTACTGAATCCCCTTTCATGGGGGGGGGGAGGAGAAGGTGTATCAGAAATGGGATCTGGGGGGAGGTTAAATGACAGACAGGCCTCCTACGGTATCTTCTCCAGCGCGGTTCCTTCATAAGCTTCCAAAAAGCACACATTTTTATGATGATGATGATGATGATGATGATGATGATGACGACGATGATGATGATATCACCTCAGCGAAACTCAGACAAAATATAGTCCTGGAGGAAAAAAAAGTTTCTCTGCAACTGGCTGAGGAAATGTCAGCTGTCTAGGTCCTGAGACTATTCTTGTCAAAAATATTTCCACAACCAAATGATAAGTTGTCATGGGAACTAAAAATGAGGTGAGCTGATGACCACTTTTTCTACAGATTTTCCCTCTCTACTAAACAAATCTATCCTTTTTGGGAGAAAAGAAACCATACTTTTGAGTCTTGTCCTTTTAGGAAGGTCCACAAACTGCTGCTCTTTAAATAAAATAGAGAATTCAGCCACCAGCATCCAGGAGAAAGCATATTTTGCTAGGTTTGAAAGAACGGCCATTGCCAGTGAATGCCATTCTGACTTCAAAGTGTCCATGGCAATCTTAAAACCAACACAATAGTCCGACAGCTACTTGATAGTTGAAGGAGCACCTCTCTCCGGGTATTTATTTATTTATTTATTTATTTATTTATTTTATTTATATGATTTATATGATTTATATTTATATTATTTATATGGGTATACTTGCCTGAGCATTTCAGTGTCAAGTGGGGATCTGACTATTCACCTAAAATATTGGGTCTCAGTGGTTATAGTTCCATCTTTCTATTGATTGGGTTTTTCAGTTGTTCTACTGTTTTTATTGAGCCTAATTCATTCTGAGATCTTCCCCTACAAGGATGGTTGTAAACATTTATTAAATAAATGAATAACTCCAACTTCAGGCTTGCTTATTAGTTGAGTAATTATGGTTTATCTTTCACTCATTACTTCAGCTGAGCTTCTGTTTCCATTTTTTCCTTAGATCCTGATTCCTGGATTCTTGACCAGGGTCTCAAGCCCGCCGAGCAGACTTGACCTCAGAGCAGAGCAATGGAAAAGAATGGCAAGGACCTCTGTCCCCTGTGTCTCTGGTGTTTGGGCTTCAGAAGATGCTATAATTATTTCCATTTCTCAAAATGTACTTGTCGTCCTTTGGCAGCTTCCAAGCATATGTTCTGTCATGGAGTTGGGGAATTACTGATTTAAGCTTAGGGCATCCTCTAGCAGGTGATAAAATTAAAAGGGAACAACAGCCACTAGAAGATATGGCTGGTAGCAAGAACAGTAAATTGTGCCATAAGGGTGTGTTTGTTTTTCTTATCTTTTTTCTATTTAATTTTGCTGAAACTCACTACTGGATATATGGCAGGAGAGAGACTTGGTTTTTTTTTAAAAGAGATCTGAATGTGATATGACTCAAGAATTGCTGCTGATAAAAAAAGAAACACTGCTGGGGTGAACCAAAGGCTTATGTGCTCCAGCCTCTGTATTCCATAGTGACTCAATGGATTCTTAGTAGGACTGGAAAGCTTAGGTGTCTGCAGAAAGGGAACATGACAACACATGCATTGTGAGGTCACAGGACAAGCTCTGCCACTTATGTCTACCCAGTGATGTCACAGTGCAGCTACAAAAGGGCGGAGCTTGCATTGAGATTGTGATGCTTGTTTTGGCTTCTGAGCATCATTGTGATTATGAGTGGATGTCTGTATTGTGCAGGGCTTTCGAGTGTTCGGAGGCATGAACATTTCTCCTGTCTGCAATTCCTTCTTTCCCCAGCTTCATCCTGCAGATGTGGAGAGGATCAGCAGCTTCTCTAAACAGCTGACCTAATCAATAACTGCCAGCCTCCCCAGAATTTTCCCTAGTGAACTTCTGAAGACATTGATACCAGTGGTGATCAGCAGATTTTTGGGCAATTGTTTCCAAAAGGTCCACCTTGCCCACACACACACTTTGCTTCTCTGAGATTAAGCAGGTTTGGTAGGTTTCTGAAACACCATCAATCTTGTTTACCAGAAACAGAAGTGGAATGAATGTTACTAGGTGGACATCACACTCATTCTGAGCATGGGCAAGGTGGTGCTTTTGGAAACAATTGCCCAAAACCCTGCTGATCACCACTGGGATCTGACCTCTGAAGAAAAAACATAAATGCTTTCTGTCTAAATTTGTAATGTAGCTGGTGGAATCGACTCGCATAGCCACAGACAGTCCTGCTTCCTCTAAGGCAGTGTTTCTCAACCTTGGCAACTTTAAGATGTGCGGACTTCAATTCCCAGGATTCTGGAAGTTGAAGTCCACACATCTTAAAGTTGCCAAGGTTGAGAAACGCTGCTCTAAGGATTGAGCAACAAGAGTTTATATTTTAGTTTTGCATTTATATACTTTTTTTAAGGGGACGGTTGTTCCAGGTGGTTCCATGAACACCTAGATAAATTTACTGGGTTACCTCATTTATGAAGGAAGAAACTGAAGCTCCTTTCTGGTACAAGAAGATTTGCCATTTACGAAAAAGAAAACAGTTGGAAGTTTGATTAACACTATGCAACTGCCTGGCATCGGATATAGGATATGAAGCTGAGAAAATAGGCTAATGAATTTGCTTCTTTGAGTTCCTTCTTCTTTTTAGGACTGCATAGGCAGCAAGCCTTGGAGCATACAAGGACCTGTATACATAAAAGGAAAATAACCAATTTGACAAATTATGGTATGACTCTTGTGTGTTTAAACTAAGAATTGTTGAACTGAATCCCCTTGAGCGCAGTAGTAATTATGGCTCAGGACTAAACTCATTGCAATTTCAATATCTGCATAAAACCAAGCTTAGAGAATCTAACAAAGTACTACAAAGATTAAACAGAACTCTGGTAGTGTCACTGTGTTTTCTTTGTATCTTATAAATTCAGTGATGGTGGTTCAGATTTGTCTCTGCATTCAACTCAATCGGGCATTGTGTGATGCTGAGAAGATACTGAGTTCTGTTTTCCTCGACATGGTAAGGCTTTGCAGCACTTTGGAGGAAAAGGGCGGAGGGTTAATATGTTTAAACCAAATGCATCCTTGCTCACAATTGTGTATGGAGATAAGCATCAGTCATGTTCCTTACATTAAATGGAACAAGGGCTGCCCACAATGGCATCAACTATCTGCACAAACGTTGGACAGTTCCACAAGCTTTTTAGCTAGTCTTGGTTTGAGCCAAGTCATCTGGGTAATGTCCAAAGAAATATACAGTATTATCACATCTGAGCATCTCTGCAGTAAGAGCACCAGGTCAGGGAAAATGGGATTAGAGAATATTGAAGTAGATGGACTAGTGAGCCGATGCTGTGTTCGCCAGCTGTACGCATTCCTCTACAGGCATTTAGATTTTTGGTGCCCCATAAAAATCCCATTAAACGTTCTCAAATGACCTATGTTAGCAATGTACAGGACAGATAATTATCTGATTTTTACAAGGCTTGTTCAGCTAGTTAATACAAGAGCAAGTATGGTGCCAAATTTCAAATTATTTGACGGCTTAAAAATTCAATATTTTTTTCTTGCTGGTACTATTACAAAATACGCACACAGGGAGATAGACACACACAAAGCCAGCTATTTGCCTGGAACTTCATGGCTTGCTGCCAACAATGTTTGTTTATTTCTTGCTTTAACATCCAATTCCCTGCTCTTTTTCAGCCCCTGCCCCCAGAAAGACTGCTTCTTTGTTTGCTTTCCTTTTCCTTCTTGCGTGGTTTCCTCTTATCCCATTTAAATCATTCTAAACGTCACTCAAGAGAGTTATAGCAACAACTGTTTTCACGCATTCAAACATTCATTGGCGTAGAAACAAACACTTGGAGAACCGAACAGGGCCATCTTTGATCCTGTGGGTTCATTTCTGGGTTTTCAAATGCATATAGAATGAATGTTATATTTATGATCAGCAAAATTACAAAACTGAAGTTGTGGGTTTCAATTCGGTAACTGTATATACTGTATGATCTGAGATGGTGCAAGAGGACTCTAGAGTAGAGGGAGCATGAATCACATTTCTGCAGGCAGAAAAGGTTTGAGTCAGGCCCTCCCCTTCTGTTCTCCCGGGCAAGAACAGGCATTATCTTATCTCTGATTAGCTGCAGTTTAGGCTGATGGGTACTTTTGACCTGCTGGGTTGACAAATTTGGCTAGCCTATTGTTGCATATCACTTTTCTGTTTCTCCCTCTTCAACGACAGGAATGCTATTGTTTAAAACTTGTAATATATAGTAATGTTATTGGGAGGTGGAAAGTTAGCTTGCTGTCTAAACCACTGATTTATTTCACAATCATCATAGACCACATTATTTTCTGCATGAAGAAGGAAGGAAGGAAGGAAGGAAGGAAGGAAGGAAGGAAGGAAGGAAGGAAGGAAGGAAGGAAGGAAGGAAGGAATCTAGCTATATGTATTCAAAGAACAGGAAGGAAGGAAGGAAGGAAGGGAGGGAGGGAGGTAGGTAGGTAGGTCTGCCTGGCCAGCTCCAACTGGGCAGATGGGGACACTTTAAGATGAAGATGGCTTGTGGTTTCATTAGAGGGAAAAGAGCCATCACTGAGTAACACTTGGGGAGGATTGTAAGTGCCATCACTCTACCAATGATATTGCAGCTTTTGCCAAAGGTCATGAGAGGCCTTGGACAGCAATAACAACAATCAGAAAAGAAGGGTATAACAACGGCTTCTGTCTATGCTCTGTTCCTTAGTCTCATGATGAGGATATAGCTACCTTGGAAGAAGCATTCTCACTGGAGAAATGACATGTTCCATAATTTACGACAGGACTCTGTAGATATCAGCAGTGGCATCATGACCTGGCACGATACAGTGAGCATTTCAGCTATGGAGAATTTAGGTTAAAATGACCCAACTGAGGTGAAGCCACTGAAACTATAAAACTTAAGGCCAAGTTAAATTCAGTTGTTTTCGTTTGGACAAAGGATACTGGGAGAAAGGGTCACTTAGTTCAACGGGACTTAATACATATAGACTGCGTAGTTTGTCTTAACCAACTTAAGCTAAATTGGACCAAGTGCGGAATGGAAACTGTTATTTTGTTGATATGAGGGCTGTATTGTGAGAAGCCAGCCACTACAAGAAAGGAATGCAAACTATAGTTGCTAGCTCTCTCTGAGTTGGACCCCTTATCTAGAAAAGGGAGAGGTAGAAGAGCCATATCACACATTTTAATGTTACCAGGCTGCTTTGAATGAAACAGCACTATGGTAGTTACCAAATCATAGGAAAACACACACACACACAGAGATGTATTACCCCCACCCTCCTTTACACATTCCATGTGGAATGCAGGTCCCTGTTGTCAAAGTATCAGACCAGAACACTACTGTGTATCCCAATCTCCCACGAGCTGAGAGGACATCTAAGATCATTTTTTCCTGAGGGTGGAATTGTCTATATTCATACCCAGAGGCACTAGGGGACCATCCTACAAAACCCCTTCTACCAGAGTGTGGCAGAAGAAGGAAGGAACAAAGGATACCATCAAGAAGCTGGATCCACCAGGTTTTAACCTGTGTCCTGTGGAGACCAACCTTTGAACTGTAGAAGGGATGGAGACATCAGCATTAGGACAAGAGTAATATTTCCTTTCTTGTCTCACCTTCTCACTTTAGGAATTCTTAGGAATCCTCTTTTATTTATTGGCATATAGACTGTACAGGGAATGTTTTGGGCTAAGTGAATAAATACCTTTGAAGGCAGCAGGGAGACAGACTCATTTGCCCAATGCATCCAATCCATCACCAGTACAATTATTCACATGTTCATTTAGTACCTTTTTATATACTGTGTCATCACAATTCCGAGTGGTTTAAATAAAAAATGAAAATGATTCAAATACAATGATAGAACACAATAAATTTCTACACTAGAAAAACATATATATATATTACAAAGGGAACAGGAGAAACAAAAACAGTCCCACATAATATTCTCCTAGACACAGACGCATGGGTGTAAGACTTGGTGAAATAAACAGCAATACTGTTATATATTTATAAATATTTATGAAGCCAAACTCATAGACAGAGAAAATTTGGAACTTCTGCTTCAGATAAAACATTGGTATCCATATACGTACAAAAAAAAGGGTTTTTCCAGCGATAGTTTATAAAGCAATATAAATCCAAAAATTTCAGAGAGGATACTGATATATAAAAGCCTTTGTTTCTTCCAAGAAGGAAAATAATAAAAGCAGAAAAAATCAAAGACAAGTTTAATTTCCCTTATTTGGTGATTCGCTTATATTCAATGAATTGTTCACACTGTATCACTTCAGTTTATTGAGTTAAGGAGCAAAGGATATTTTTAACTGCAGTCCTGTGAGGTCAGAAATGGGAAAGGTTACTTTATAAAATATTCAACAGTAAATAAGAACATTGCATTTTAAGTAAATGTTTTTAGATATTGCACTTTAGAAGCAGAAGAACTCTAGACCTAATTTTGGTATCAGTTGTGGTATCAATTAATACATAGGAAGAGGGATGTTCCTTATATTCTACTTGTTCACTGTAGATCAGAAACCCAAACCTGGTGGAGCTTTCATGCCCACAACCTAAAAAACTGAATTACTAGTTAATTTCTCACAGCAGTACCAATATTGATCCATTCCAACTAGTTCTTCCTCACTGTGAACAACAGTTTAAATGGAATGGAAAGAGACTTGGTCTCTGTGGATCTTGAGAAAGAGGATAAAAGAGAAATCTCTGAAATTTAATACCATCTTGTTTAATTGTGCTCAGTCCTTAATGGCTTCTATGGACACTTTATGTCCTTGTTCTAGAGAAGAATAAGATTTGAACCAGGTAACAGGCTTAATAAAGGTGATTCCCCCACCCCTCAATACACATTAAGAACATGACTTTAATCCAAATCAAAAAGTCTCAAAATATGTATAGTAGTGGCACTGTCCCCTAAGTCAGAACCCACCAACAGCAGCAGAAGTGAAAAAATAATTGAGGAAAAATAATTATTGGAATAAAAGCATATACAGTACTGTATGTCTATAATACTGACCCGGACATTCAGGAGCAGTTCATTAGATCAAGTCAGGTTGGTTCTGAAAAGTGTATTTAGAGAAGTTGAGCTTTTCAAGGATTAAGAGTGTATTGGCCTTGAGAACTGTTGACAGTCACTTGTCAGCCAGTGGATTATGATGGACAAGTCGCTAAAGTGAGTGGGCATCATGACCGTAGCAGCATTTTTCAGGCCAACATTAAAAACAATGAACTTGGATTCAACATGAAGGTACCTGTATCACAGTCACACCCAAGGCAGGTCTGTAACTCATAAATTAAGATCACCACAAAAGTCACACCAACTTTTACCTAAAAATGTTCCATCAAATCAGAAATGCTAGGATATTGATTTTATGATATGTGGGAGTATACTTAAAGAAGCATTTTCTTTTCACTATAAATCCTTGGGTAATATTTCTTCCTTCCACACCTGCACTCTAGTTCCCATAAATACATATGAATATGTCAAAACGTCCAGTTGGATATTTTAAGAGGTTTCCGATTTCAACAGCAAACTCCCTACAAACATTAACCAGGACAACTTAATTTCTCTAATTAAGGACAACTTAATTGCTCCCTGGAATTATTTTTACTTTGGGGTACCTTGAAAGAAACAGACTTCCCCTGTACTATGGATTTTCTTTTAGTTTTAATATACATTTTGTTATATGGTTCACTTCTATCTTATTGCCAGACATTTATTGTCAACTGAAGGGCATTACTACAAAATTGGCACTATTATAAGATGTCAAAATCTTCAGAAAACACAGGATAAATGATTTTCATTGCACAAAAGCAGTTTGCCAATTTTTTTTCCAGTGAGGCTACTGCTCCATTTCCATTGCAATAGCAAAGTGGGCCATTTTATGTGAAATAGTTATCACATTAATTTAACAAGACCTTTCCTTTCCCCACCACCAGTTCACTTATCTTTGAAAAAATCTACCATTAGGGTTACTAAATGATTTCCCTGGGTTTTACATAGATAGAATGGTGTGGAGCCTAATGAAAGAAAGAAACCCTCAATTCCTGGTAAGATATAATAAAAGCCATCAATCTATTATTAATTGGGAAAGCCTGATTGGAAAGTTCAAGGCCATCAAGGCATTTTCCAGTTTTCAGAACCTTAAATCATAAAAAGAACTTTCAAGGCTATGAGCCTTTTTTGATCATCACTGATAACAATGAAGACCTGGAACAATTTGATAGCATGCTGAGCTTAAAAAATGCAAGGAAAGAAAGGGAAAATTATATTTTTAAAAAATCTCCTTGAATTTCATTTGTAGTGTCTAGATCTACACATCTCATTTTTGAAGCTACTAGTTTGTTAAAATTATCTTTTCGAAACATTTCATTGGACTGGTGCTTTTCAAATATTTTAATATTCATGTAATATAATTTTAATGGCAATGGGATATAATTATCTAGAATTATCTCTTAAAATGTATGCCAATCCCATCTATTTTTGGACACCTCCCCTCTGCTCTATGAAACCATAGAAAGTTTGGTCAATAGAATTCTGCAGGTTATCTTAAGAGATAGAACTTTATTCAGTGGCACATCCATTTCTGATATCTTGTTTCCTTACAAAAATGTGACCCTGCCTGATTCATGTTCAGATCCCCTTTTTGACAAAGTCCTTGAGAAGTAAAAAGCAGGTGTATGGAATCTGAGAAACCAATGCTGTGTAACATTTGTAGATAAATTTGATTACATTTTTTTCCCTCCTGGGGATTTTTTATGTGGGTTGGTGGCAAATAGTAGTCAGCATGTACTTCACCTCCTTTTGTGGCTTTGAAGTAAAAAATGAAGAAGCATACTGGCTTGTTTTGCTTCATACACCAGAACACTCAAGAATATTGTTACATATATAACATGGAACATTTCTGAGTTCTAAGCTTTGTTGCATCAAGACATAGCTGATCGATTTCGAGGTGGGTCTATTTCATCCTAGCTCAAAACAAAAGACACTTTCCAATTCATGTACAGTATATTTCTAGTGTGGATCAGATGTGCTCTTCATTTAACGACCACTTGTTCAGTGACTGTTCGAACTTATGATGGTGCTGAATGAGTGGTAGTTATGACCAGACCTCATAGTTATGGCCATCACAGCATCCCACAATCACGGGATCACAGTTTGCGACCTTCCCTGCTGGCTTCCCACAAACAAAGTCAATTGGGAAGCCAGAAGGAAGTTGGAAGTCACAATCACATGAGGTCCTCACTTAATGACTGTGCAGTCCTTGTTTAATGATGGCAATTGGTACTGCTGGAACTGCCATCACTAAGTGGTGCAGTCATGTGGCTTTTCAACTTACAACCACATTGCTTAACTACAAAGTTTCTTGTCCCAATTAGCGTTGTTAAACAAGGACTACCTGTATTAGAAATCCCCAAGGGCCCCATCCAAAGCTTTCAGGCATCAGATGCAGCCCTTGGGGACACATGTATTTCACTCCTGGTATTTTTCACCTTGAGCAAATAAAATGAAACTTGTTTATTCTCTAGACAAATTATTTATTCATTATAAACTTCTATACATTACGTTCGCTGAGATTAATGGCATTCAAAGATCTCTAAAATCTCTGTTGTGTCCAACCTAAAGAATTCGTATATTCCTTGAGAGGACTGATGTTCATTAAATTCCTTTCCTTTCCTATTGTTAGAATATAGGTCTGTTCACCTATTATCAGCAGAAAATATAAGAAACTGATAGTTACGTGTAGCCTGCGAAAGCTGGCATGCGCAGATTAGCTATTTTTAGTTATCCCAATGTCAGGGCATCTGAGAGGACTAAAACAGCTGTTCAATTTAAGCTTTATTTAAATCAATTCAACCCCTATCAAAATCATATTCAGTGCAACATATGGCACTTTACATCTTGTAAAGAATCTACTGTAGTACGCTTTCCAGATTCTCTTGAAATCTGTTGCTATTTTTCTTCTTAAGATTAATGAATTTTATTTTTCCCTCTCATTTTTCTGTGCCCATGATTTAAACACTATCCTGTATCATTTAATCGAGTTATAAACTCAGCACTATTGAGTTTACAAGCTACCAAAGCTGAAATGAGATTCAGAAAACTAGGCTTTATTCCTACCATCCTCCTGCATGGGAAAAGGTCAAATTATTGCTCCACCTCTCCTAGAACGCTAGAAGTAGGTTAACAATCCTATTCCAGCCAAGTAAAGATCAGTAACTCTTGAAAGTAAAAGTTCCTCAAAGTAGCTGACTCAGAATAAAGAATTAGGAAAAGTCATGGCAAAATCTAAAATTGATTTAATGTAATGCAATTTTAATTTAATTAAAATATTAACTAAAGTAAACATTATTACTCCCCATGTATTTGATAATTCCCATCCTTCTGTCATATTATTCTTCAAATGACCCAGATGCCACTAACACCTGGTTTTCCACTCCTGAGTTATGAGATTCATTTGCTGCTCAGAAGATACTATAGTCTACTTCAAATCAGGGAATGCCTTATTTTAAGGTTGGCTTTGAAGCTTCTTCTCTGCTAGCAGGTGAATGAATCCTCCTTTACCATTCCACTGGGAGAAATTGGACAGTGCCAGTTTCCCAACCTGGTGCCTCCAGATATTTTGGACTTCACCTTCTAGAATTTATCAGCAGGGTGCAGCAAAAAACTATATTTGTAACCTAGACATACATTTGTAATTTTCCTGTCTATATTTTATATTTATTATTTATTATGCTCTATGTTTTTTATGTTTTTTATGTTTTTTATGTTTTTTGTGGCAAGTTCTTGGTGGTATGGGGATACCAAGTCATCTTGTCTGCCTCCTGAGGAATCTGTATAACGGCCAAGTAGCAACGGTAAGAACAGAGCACGGAACAACGGACTGGTTTAAGATTGGGAAAGGAGTGCGGCAGGGCTGTATACTCTCACCCTACCTATTCAACCTGTATGCAGAACACATCATGCGACGTGCTGGGCTTGAGGAATCTAAGGCTGGAGTTAAAATCGCTGGAAGAAACATTAACAATCTCAGATATGCAGATGATACCACTTTGATGGCTGAAAGTGAGGAGGAGTTGAGGAGCCTCATGACGAAGGTGAAAGAAGAAAGTGCAAAAGCTGGGTTGCAGTTAAACCTCAAAAAAAACCAAGATTATGGCAACGAGCTTGATTGATGACTGGCAAATAGAGGGAGAAAAAGTGGAGGCAGTGACAGACTTTGTATTTCTAGGCGCAAAGATTACTGCAGACGCTGACTGCAGCCAGGAAATCAGAAGACGTCTACTTCTTGGGAGGAGAGCAATGGCAAATCTTGATAAAATAGTTAAGAGCAGAGTCGACTGAACGAATAAACAACAAAAATGTTTTTTATTGTAACGCGATGTGAATGTGCCATACGATAAATAAACAAATAAATAAATAGATTCTTGAGAAGCTCAATTCCTGGAAACTATGTAAACATATTGGTGCTGTTTTCCTGGGAATGATAGAGACGTGCATTCTCACTGATACGTTCTCAGTTGTTTTTCAATTTCCCGATGTAGCCTATAGCCCTAGATATCCATAATAGTCTTCCATCCAAGTTCCAATCAAAACTGACCATTCTGATTTGTTTGCTTGGTTTTGGGAATCAGCCAAAATCAGTGAGGTATTACTTTCTGCTATAGGTGGACCATTTAGGTGGCTGTGATAAACCGTTGGTTATGCTTGAGAACCAAGATGATGTCCTCTTAGTATATACTGCATCTCCAAGGAAGACTTTCAGAAGACATGTTGGGTGGATCATGAGGAATCTTCTGAAAGTGCCTTGTTTTCTGCCAAAGTTAGAAGATTTTACAAGAATACGCTAATATACATGAAGCAAAATTTCCCATTTGATACTGAAGCCAGCATTTATGTATACTCTTTTAGGTGAGAATTTTTCCAAGTATTAATTTACAGAAGCTCTTTCAGCTTAGTGTTACCAGAGATCAGACAAAGTTATCTTTCCTTAGAGTTCATGCAGAACCACAGAGCTATGTGCTACATGCCTTGATGAAGTAAAGACTGATCATTCCTGGCATCAGTTACCCAAACTTCAAGATCCAGTTATGAAATACAGTATATATAAATCTTTCCACGCAGTAATAATTTTTGTGAAGGATTTTCAGCCTGGATTTAAAAAACACGAGAACCAAGGATAGAAAAGACAGTAGAAATAGTCTCTGGGCAATATTGGCATCCAAAATCAATATTTTCAAGAATTACTGCTATACACTATGGTCACAACCCACTAATCTGTTTCACTGAGGAAAATATACTGCATTTAAAAATTAGCAAGATTATAAATGTCTGGGTGGACCAGTCAATGACACATTATTTTACAGCCTGAAGTCTCATTCATTATTTGGATGGTTTGGGTCTTAAGTGGAGCAAATTCTGCTTCAGTCCTAGTTACCACCTTTTAACTATGAAAGTGCAAAGTATTTATATTCATTAATAAGCAATACATTCGTGTTGCTAATTAATACCCACACATGAAACCACAATCTAGAGCACCCATAATCAGTCTTCATCTGTTTTGGATTGCCATTTCCATAATTCCAAACACAGGTCATTCTACTGGGGGGTTATGGGATGGATGCTGTAGTACAAAAAAATCTGTCAGTACTTTAGACATTTGTTAAGATGTCAATGCTATGTAACTCTGGAGCAAATCTCACTTTGATCCCAAATCCCTGCACAGGCAACTGTAATCTCCAACAAATACAGTTGACCGTTTACTTATAACTTACTAACGTGTTTGGATCTAGCAAACTGGAATGGTAAATTATTATTTTGGCATTAAGAATGTGCCTTCTTCTTCTTTGGCATTTTTTCTGCCAGAGCTGTAACACACAAGTGGAGATACAAGAAGCTCTTCTGGATTCTTTTCAAAATGGGTGCTAGCGGGACCACAACAGGACTGTGAAAGTCTTAAGATTTCATTCCAAAAGGTGATTTGGAAATCATAGTGGTGCAAACATAGCATCTGTCTGCAATCAAAAACAGCCACATCTGTTGCACGATCTCAGGAAAAGAGACTGTTGCTTTAAAGTAGTGCGTTGAGGGAGAGGTAATAGATTGACCCATCACAGAGAGATGCCTACTTCAGATAGCACATACTGCTAATTTGGGAACTGAAGCTGAAGATTAGCAGAGGCCTGATACAGAGAATGTGTTGTCATCCTGCCTCCACTAATTTGCAAGCAGGCTTCATTGCCCTCATCAGGGCTGTCCTTTCAGAGCTCCCACCCAAACAATTCATTCTTCTCAAGATGAGACAGTGAAAACTTTGTGCAATCTACTCTTCTAGCATAGAGATACACAACTTCTGACAGTTAGTGGGCATCCTTAACATTCTGAGAGCTTCTTATGAGTACTCTCACAAAATGACAGCCCTGGGGAACATGGCCAATCACAACAAGTCCATTAACTGATGGATAGGCTGGGCCTTTTCTTTCAGAACAGCTGAGCACATTTTTAAGCAGAGCATTGGAGTCATCCCCAAATCACATTAAGTTTCTAAAATGCCATTGGGTTACACATGAGACCCAGATGTATTCTTAAAAGCTGGTGCTCAGCCTTTTTAGCATACTAGCTTCCAAATATTACATTATATCATCATCATCATCATCATCATCATCATCAGTCTGGGGACCAAATTCTATTGTGCAGGAGCAACTTGTATCTCTAGGGTGAACAACCATTTGGTTTGGCAGACATCTTTAGACTTCTGAAAGTATGCCATTGGCACACAGATACCCCAGAGAGTCCCAATAACTCTCTCAATTAGAGAGAGAATGCCTATTGTGATAGGCTGGGCCAGTCCAAGAAACCTCCCATTTCTCAGAATCCAAACAGTTAAAACTGTTGCCCGACACCTGAACAAGAGTGCACATTGCCCGACAAAGCCCTGAATGCCCCCACTTGGCATTTTTACTTTCTAAAAGTGCTTGTCTGGTCAGAGGCATTCATCTGTCTGTCTTCTATCTATCATCTATCTATCTATCCTATCACATCCTCTCTAGCAAACACCCAGATGAGTGGGTGTTTTCCTGATAAACAACCAGGGAAGAAACCAAACAATACCCCAATGAAGGAACCAGGGCTAGGGATTCGAACCTCCAAACTTGTGATCTTCCGATCGACGAGCCTGGCATCTTACCCACTGAGCCACCATGCCAACGTAAAATAAGGCTGAAAATTTGTGGCAGAGAATGCCTGGAAGCTCTTCACTGCAAGAGCAAACTGGTTTCCATTGCCTTGTTCTAATTAGCTTTCTTACAAGCAGTGGGTTTCATATCCCACCAAGCTATGTGATTGTTCTGCTTTTGATTCAGAGCAATGCATGAACCAGGTATTGTAGATTACTGGCAATGCTTTATGGCTTAATTCTCTACCAATCAGGTTACTATAGAGACTTCAACAAACCACATTTAAAAGAAGTGAAGGTTTAGCATGTTTATGAGTCCAGCTAGTCAATCTCAATAAGCCATGGTTTATGAAGCCCAGGGTAAATATCTGAATCCTTCTAATGAATCTATAGATCAAATATATGGTCCTGAAGATTAGAGCATTTATATTCAGTGAGGAGCAGAGTTTGGTTAAATCAGTTCCTTAGCTAATCTGTTTTGTGATCTAAATTGTAAAGCTGGGATCTTACAAAAGATAAATACTCTATAGCAACTTCTACTTTACAGTTATACTGGTCTTCACTCTAAATTATGCAGAAGAAGTAAATATAGTCAATCTTTTCTTTTAAAATATGCATAATTAATGGAGGTTGCAAAATTCTGTTTTCCTTTTCATTATTGATAATGCTATACGTATGTGTTATATAAATGCTTAGATCTTTCTAAGTAATCATACAACATAAATGAAAAATTCAAACAACTTATTTCAAACATTTATGAGTTCCAATATTATACTAAATTCAGAAAGTCAGAATTGTAAAAGGTATCTCCCTGGTGAATTAGAGGATACATCTCAAAGGAACTACCATGAGCAATTTTGTTTGTTTATTAATTGGTACTAAATGTTTAATAATTGTTACCTTTCATAAAATATTATTTCCTAAATCTTATTCAGCTGTTATTTATGATTTTTTTTCCTTTGCCTGAATTAGTTTCCATCACTTCAACCACTTGGGTTGGGTGGGGGGAGCACACCATCATGCTTGGGGTAATAATACCAGGTTGGTGCATCGACCTTTATAGTACAGAATTCTGCTTTTGTTTGGTTTTTTAAATAGAATAATCAGACCTAAATTGGGAAGATCCAAGTTTGAATCCTCAGTCAGCTTGCTAAGTGACTTAGAATCAGATTCTGCTCTGTGTAAAAACCACATAAGAATGTGTTGTGAAGTTACAAGATTAGGGATAGCCATGGATACCATCTCAAGATCTTTAGATGAAAGCTGGAAGATAAACGTAATAAATAAGACATAGAAACAGAGAGCTCTAATTTTGCAGTATCTAGATTCTCTGCCCTATTGCAACACATAGAGAAAATAAGCCTCATATGTATGTCAGCGTTAGCAACTACAGTACCTATTCTTAAATTATAGATTGTATTTCAAAAAGAATATTGCTTGTGGAATATCCTGTGCCTGGCTGACTTTCAAGCCTATTACTCACCATGTAGATTCAGCAGATACCGAGACAGGCAATATAATGAGCCAGGATATTCTTCCCTGCCATGAACTTGTAATTAGGATCTTGATCTCTGGCAGTTTTATGAAGCATAGCTTCTGGCTCCAAGATCAGGTTTTGAAGAGATAACTTTGTTGCACACTATTTAAGAGATATGTCTATGAAGGTTCTCATTTAAGAGATAGCAATTGCAAATTTGGGGAGAAATCTTGAGAGGTCTTCTGCCAATAGAAGGCTTTGTCGGTAGAAATAGGGAAAAGGTGCTACGGGGCAGAGAAGAAGACTTCATTGCTGATGCAAGAGCAATAGAATTATTGGTTTATTTTTCCATTGTTGCATTTCTCAGATCAGCTACAGTATGTGAAGGGGTTGTAAGGCAGACACCTAATTATCTGTAGTGTTCTAGTTTGATCAGTTTCAGGGGATGAGTACAACTTGCCATCATTTTTAATATTATTGTGACCTTTTAGAAGATTTACTACAACCATGGCAAAATCACAGATGCCTTCCATTCATTGATATCTCGGTTTAATATCCCAAAATTAAGCACAAAATACCTAATAATCATAACAGTTCTTTAAAATATATATATACTCTTATTTCTCTTCAGATCATATAAATGTTTTACCTTTTTTAAAGCTCTTTACGCATTACTCTCTTTTCATAAACCACATTTAGTTTCAGAACAAAAGAACACCGCAGTGCATGATAAGTCTATAAACAAGTCATCAGTATTTGAAGCATGCACGGTTTTCCTTTTTTACTTCTGAAGTGTCTTTTCTTCTTCTTTTTTTTAAAAGTAATAGTAGTGGTCAAATAGCTACTGTATATTCATTTATTTAAAGCTCAAAGTAGGAACTAGACATTTTCTTTCAGTCATACAGTATATTCCTGCCTTCTCAAGCAAATCTCCTATCTGGGGGATAGATGCATTCACATTCCTTCAAACACCAGAACAGCTGAAGGTCAACGTTTGTCCCTTGCTCAGTCCTCACTTTGAAGATCTCCACTTGCTCAGCTGAATCCAGAAGAGAGATAATAAGCCTACAAGTAACACTAACTACAAAGCAACCACAAAAGAAGACTTTTCTTGGATGTATTCTGCCCAGCTAACCATTTTGTAGATGCACACATACACAAATATTATACAAGTGAAGGAGAAATACCAGGTAAGCTGAATTTTTTTAGCAGACACCTTCAGGCAATGAAAAAAATTAATAACCTAAATCACCTATGTTAATATAATTCACGGAAATTTATGTAGCAGTAATACATATTGCATATTGACTGTGAAGTTCTGCAAAAGATAGACATCTAACACATTGGATGGACTAGGAAGCCTGCTTTATGTAGTTTCAGGCAAGTCTGTTCTCCCTCATATGAGAGCCATAGAACAACAGTCCAAGGACTGACCTGAGATTACAGAGTTGCATATTCATAAAATGTACCATTTTTCCTTCCCAGTGGATCCGGTGTCACTTCAATCAAAACATTGCCCCCGGCAGAAAAACAAGGCAGTAGTAAACTAGCAATCTCATTCATTCCATTTGATGCTTCCAAAAACTCCAGTCAGATGAATCCCTTTCCACTAAAGGCTTAAATTCTTTCTAATATTCAGTCATAAATGAATATAATCAAGATGAAGCTGATTTCTTAGCACATTTTTCTGTAAATAAAATCTGAGATGAATTTTCAGGGTCCTGTACAGAGAAAGATTATCTAAGAATTGATAAAAGACCCTTATTAACATCAGGAACGTTTGGGGTTTTCCCATATCTGTGGGTTACTATCTGGCTCTACTTAACATCAAATATACAAGAATTTTAGGGTACATTTGTGATAGAAAAGTAGCTTAACAAATAGAGTTATCACTGAGAATTAACTTCAGAAGTAGCAGAGGACTAGCAGGAAACCAGAGTCTTCAATAAGATTTTATATATGAGGATAATAATTTATATTTATTGCATTGCTGTTACGTTCCATCAAACTGTAGACAACTCCTGGTGATTCTTTCTCACGATATGCAATTCTTGTAGGCACATTCCTTTATATTTTCACCAAAGCAGAGAATACATTAATTGATTTGATCGATTTCTTGTGATTGCTGTCAAAATCATTACATATAGCATCCTTTGAGATAAAATTTATCAAACTCCATTCTTTTTTAAATTAATATTTAATTCTTACAGGAGATTCTGGACAAAACGTATCTAAGTACTTCGTTAATGTTCTGGATAATAAAGGTTAAACTACCTACTTTTGAAAACTAATAGCAATTCAAGGTTGGTAGAAAATATTACTAAATTTGCTTGGTTTTCATTTTTGGACACTAATGTTATTTCCTTCCCATTGTTTGCCATATGCAGCCTGTAAATTTCATGCCATTGTAGAACAACTTTCTTAGTAATAAAGAAGAAGAAAAATGAAACAAATGTTTCTTTTGTAATCCGGTCCTTCCCATTTAAAAGAGTAGCTTTATTCCTTTTCATATATCTACAAGAAACCAATATAGCAGGGCTTTCCAAAGTGCCGCCGCTGGCGACACACCCGCCGGCGGCGCCACGCACGTGCACGGCGGCGGCGCGGGGGGGCATGCAACGGTGTGCGCGCACGGCGGCAGTGCGGGGGGCGTGCCGCGGCGCGCGCACGGTGGCGGCGCGGGAGGGGCATACGGCGGCGCGGGGGGCGTGCAGCGGCGCACGCGTGCATGGCGGCCACCGTGCACGCGCGCGCCACCGCTTCCAGGTGGTGTGGCGACACACCACGCTGTGTGTGGCGACACACTTTTGTGTCGCGACACACAGTTTGGAAAGCTCTGCAATATAGAGTACCTACGACTTTTCAGCAACCTATGAAAAACTGTAATTTTATGTGTGTATGAGTATAGGGTCTTATATGTAATTGTCTTTTCACTAGCCTCTACAAATGCAAATAATGGGTAATAAAGCTCATATACAGTGATATAAATAAACATCTTAAGAGGTCTCCAAAGAGCAGAGCAGTTTTATAAGTTTCTGTTCTCTTAGAGCAATTACATTGTGACTTTTATAGGTATTTCCTCAATATGGGAGGGGGGGAAATGTTGATATGTTTATTGGTATTATTCCTAAAGCCTCACTCCCTCACAAATTTCTACAGAGTTTTGTTTTCCCTCCCTCCCCCAGTGGAAAGTTTGCAAGTCAGTAAAAACAGGAGTAAATATCCCCAAAGAGAAAAGAAGAACCATATCTCTGAGTTGCTTATGATAATGAAAGAAAGTTCCTGTTCCTTCTGTAATGGTTCTCAAATGCTGAAGAGACAAGCGTTCCACATGTTGAGTTGAGCCTTGTTTCTTTGACAATCATGATCCTTATGCAGATGTATGGTACATTCACAAATCATGCCTTAGAAGCATCCCTAAAGGTAATAGATTAGGGGAAGAAATCAATCTTTCTTGAGACAAGGAAACAGAAATCACAGAAAGGATAGTAACTTATTAAGAAATAATTATAATTTCGCCCGGTTGGGGGAGATGGGCGGTGATATAAATTTAAATAATAAATAATAAATAATACCAGTAAAAAGTTATTTTTTTCCCAGAAATCCATTGCATCAGCAGCTGTATAAGAGGAAGAAATGGAATAATCTCAGCATTCTAGATGTTATAGAGAATGGAACATCTTTTGATTTCTTCCCCTCTTATAACGTCTATTTAATAGGGCTTTGCACAAAATGGAAACCTATTTTCTTTTGAGAAATTGTTTCTTGGAACAGTTCATTTTATGGAAAAGAAAGACATGATTTTTAAAACTGGATTAAACATACCTGGAGATTTTGCTCATTAATTCCTTTGACTAGATTTTAAAAGTTCAAATTTAAATCTAGCTTTTGTCTAAGTCCCACCCATTTCCCCTTTCTGCCCCCTGCCCCCATTTTGGAATTGCACCGCTTGTCACACCTTCCTTATCAGGGGCAAAGGGCACCCTTGGCTTGGAAAAGTTGTGTCCTGGTGAATAATCAGAGAAATAATCAAATGTGTCATTGTAATCTGAGGGTTTCTATATCTATTCCACACTTCTCTTTCTGCTAGGGTAGGATATGAAGAAAAAGGCCTTGAATCATTTTGATTAGACAGCACTATGCATCAAGATCATCATCATCATCATCACCACCACCATCATCATCATCATCATCATCATCATCTTGTGGTATTAATCACTCATTCACATTATTTATGTAAAAGGGGCATTACACAATAAGCAAGAAATAGAATGTGCTTCTAACTCAATCTAAGCATGTGCAAGAATCTATTCTCAAACAGACCTGTGTTTGGGATCCAGTTGGGGGACCCAATTATATGGAAATCTGCAATGACCACCCTCATGGATGGTTGTTTAAAGGCAACCACAGAGCTAGGGAATGTTCACATTCCCCATTAGTTCTTTTATAAGAAATACACTGAATAGGGCCAGTTTGGTCTAGTGCTGGGCTGGAAACTAGGAGTCTGTGAGTTCTAGTCCTGTCTTAGGCACGAAAGCCGGCTGGGTGACCTTGGGCCAGTCCCTCTCTCTCAGTCCTAGGAAGGAGCCAATGGCAAACCAGGAGACTGAGAGTTCTAGTCCCGCCTTAGGCATGAAAGCTGGCTGGGTGACCTTGGGCCAGTCCCTCTCTCTCAGCCCTAGGAAGGAGCCAATGGCAAACCAGGAGACTGAGAGGTCTAGTCCCGCCTTGGGCACGAAAGCCGGCTGGGTGACCCTGGGCCTGTCAATATCTCTCAGCACAACTCACCTCACAGGGTGGTTGTTGTGGGGAAAATAGGAGGAGGAAGGAGTATTAGGTATGTTCACTGCCTTGAGTTATTTATAAAAATAATAAAGGTGGGATAAAAAAAAATCCCATATTTCTTTACTAGAGGTTACAGCAAAATAACCTAGAGGGACAGCTAACATTTTTGGCTGCATTTAATGTTGCATGTAATCTTTCACTAATGCATCTTAGCTGTACCAATGCTTTATTGAAAGAGTAGGCAAGAACTGACAAATACTGTAGGACATAGCAAGACCATAGGCCTTGTCCTAAAATGTTGAGAATTATGTGTTATAGGTAGATCAAAGAGTAACAGCTATACCATAAACCAGATTTTGAATTGTTGCCTGAAATTTAATCTATGGCAGCCTCTGTGTCCTGTCTTCCTACTTGTATATGCCCAGTAACAGATGCTGGATTATTGACTGTCTGGCAAATTATTGGCCACTGAGTAGTGCTAAAATTCATCTTTATTGCCCCCAGTCTTATCCTTTATTTTTAGTAGTACATTCAATGTTACAAAAATACAAAGACGTTACAATGCAATATAGCAAAAAGGAACCAATCAGTCCAGATTCTTGTTAAAAACAAAGATCATGACTAATGAGAAAGAGAAGGGGGAATACTGAAAGAGATAAAATGCTATCCTTCAAAAGGATTCCTAAAGAATTCAGGAACAAAGAATGTTCTGATCATAACAACAATCAGTCCTACTGGTATCTTGTTTGTTTGTTTGTTTATTACCATTGGACGAGCTGAAAGACCAGGTTGAAGATAGATCATCATGGAGAAAATCCATTTCATCACTAGGAATTGAAAATGACTTGATGAAACATAATCAATCAATCAATTTATTTTTATTTATTTATTGGAGTTATATGACTGCCCATCTCTGGGCATCTTACATTTAAAACAATACAGAATTATATTAATATAACATTATAATACAATACAGTATATAATATATAATATGTAATAACATCAAGCATGACAACATATGTAGCAGCCAGTGCTTGTAAAAATTTGAGATTAATGAAGCTGCTTAGGAAACAGGAAAGATGAGCATACAATGGGGAACCTCTTCAGCAAATGTAGAATATGGAGACTCACATAAAAATCCTCTCTGAGATCAGCAGGGGAGGCATTTCTTTTTTTTTTTTTTTTTAAAGAATTTTATTTAGTTTAAAGCAAAGATAAAAACTACAAAAAAGAAAAAAAACTACAAAAAGAAAAAAAGAAAACTAAAAAAATGAGAAACACAAGAAAAAAGAATTTTTTAAAGATAACACAGAAAGGTGACTTCCGACTTACAACAGGAAGAATATACAGACTTGTAGATATTTATCAAAATTTGACTAAGGATAAAAATCTTCCCTGAATTAGAAAACTGTTCCCCTGGGTCAGTGTTTCCCCACCTCAGCAACTTTAAGATGTGTGGACTTCAACACCCAGAATGTATTTTCTGACTCAGCGTGAATTCTGGAATTGGCAACCATTAAAAACAAATTTAGCTCAGCTTTTGGAGACATCATTTTTAATCAGTTTTCCAATGGCGTTGATTGCCATTCAGATCACATGAAATGTTGTTCCAAGTGGTCTGAAGTCTGGAACATATCCCCTTATGTGGCTCGCCTGCATGGCCATCGATAGCTTTAGAGAAGTTTTACCAACTCTTGTTAATATATTATTATTTATTTATTTATTTATTTATTTATTATTATTTGGATTTATCCCCGCCCATCTCCACCATGGTAGACTCTGGGCGGTTTACAACCACAATATAAAAAGTTAAAAATCTATACATCTAAAAACTACTATAAAACTACTATAAAACATGTAAAACTACTATAAAAAATAAATTAAAAAAATCCAAAAGATGGTGTGTTCTTAAAAGGAGGATATAACGAAGCTAACCACCCCCAGGAGGAACTAACGCCCTATTTAAATCTATACGACCGCCCATCTCCCCCAACCAGGGGACTCTGGGCGGATTACAATAAAAATTGCAATTAAAATACAAGTATAAAATTACAATAGTCAATATGGTATAATAAATAAGTATAAAATCCAATCTAGGCGAATCGATCTTAAACAGTAGGGAGGGCATTATGGTACTAGCCACCCCCAGGAGGAGCTATTGCCTTTCCCATTCCAAGCTAGGTGGCAGAACCAGGTTTTCAAATTTTTCCAGAATCTAACTGATTTGACCTGTTCTGTGATACTTTGTTCTTCTTTTCTTTGGAATGGAAATAAATATTTAACATACTGAAAATTAATATGTTACTCAGAGCAGTACAAAAAAGAATTCTGTGTTCTTGGAAGTTATTAGCAAAGAATGGCATGTCAAAGGTCTAGAACATGAAAAATTAACCTGATTAGAAATCTGAGTAGCATTAATAAAAAGGACATATTTGTAAAAATGTGGTCTCCTGTTATTGTTTTTATATTCATCATACAACAGAAGGTCTTCTGCGCAATCAATTATTTGCCTAGAGGACAGTCTTTGAAGTAACACCTACTTCTTATGAGACCAAACTTCCTTGTTAATTGTTTTGTTCTTTTTGATATTGTATTATTGATGTTATCTAAGTTTGACTCCAATGTCTATTTTCCTAAAATATAAATCCTTTTAAAGAGTGCAGACTGTAACCCATTTATTTATGCATTTATTACATTTTTATCCCACCTTTTTCCCAGATGCTCAAGACAATATGCTTCTTCTTCACCTCTGTTTTACCCTCACGATTTCACTCTCAATAGTGAAGTGGGTAGACAGTGCTTTGAATGGGAGAGCATAAGAAAATACCTGGGCTTGGAAAAAAAGAGAAAAAAAAAGTTGGAAAACTAGTCCAGAAGAATACAATGACAAACTTCTATGCTGTTATCAAGAAAACTGCATGAATGTCTTCATTAAATCATTAGGGGCCAAGCTTGATTTGAAAGGAAACTCTGTCTGTTTTGCATATACAGGTAGGTAACTGTTTGTTTGTTTGTTTGTTTGTTTATTAAACAAATTTATATGACTGCCCAATTCACACATGGTGAGTCTGGGTGGCTTACAGAATTAAAATCCAAAAAACCAAATTGTTTGTTGTTGTTCAGTTGCACGCCAGACCTTCCTGTCCTCCACTGTCTCCCGGAGTTTACTCAAATTCATGTTCGTTACATCGGTGATGCTATCTAACCATCTCATCCTCTGCCGTCCACTTCTCCTTTTGCCTTCAGTCTTTCCCAGTGTCAGGGTCTTTTGCAGGGAGTCCTCTCTTCGCATTAGGTGGCCAAAGTATTTGAGCTTCAGCTTCAGCATCTGTCCTTCCAATGAGCATCCACAATACAAAATCCACAATACAAAAACCCATCAACCCCCCACCTCATAGATGATCTATGGTCAAACCCTCTTAGGCCATGCAGTTTTCCATAGATCATAACCATAACAATCAAAAGAGTTTGAAAAGGGAGGCAGAGAAGATGAAATGGTGAGGGTATCAAAGAAATGCAACGTTATTAGACAATATTTGCTGCCTTACCCTCATAGCAGACTCTGGCTACATTATGGGTATTAGCGACCTTATGATCTGTTAGGAGGTAGGAGAGATGCCGATTATCATCTCTCCCTGGAAGTTGCTTTCTAAGAGGCCAGATTAATACACTGTACAGGTTTGAACAGAAATTACAATGCAACAGGACGTGCACACACATACATACTCATTAAGATGTTCTCTTTTTTTTTGGGGGGGGGGGTAGGCAACATTATGCAAAGTTCAAAAAAAGAATAAGAAGTGATAGGCAAAATAAATCAATAGGCAGGAGATAGTGTGGGGAGGGAAGAAACAAAATTTTGCAGATTCACAATTCTCCTGAAGGACTCACCTCTGTGTTCAATTGCAGTTAGATAACAATATGAATACTGAGGCTAACATAAGCATCCTAGCAGTGATAAAATCATGAGATATAAATACACATTTCCTTACTCCAGGGACAGATCTTTTTAATGAATCACAATCAGGTGTCACTGTGGATTCCTGGTGACCGCTTGGACAAGTCCCTGCAGTTTTCTTGGCAAGATTTCAGAAGTGGTTTGCCATTGTCTCTTTCCTAGGGCTGAGAGAAAGTGACTGGCCCACAGTCCCCCAGCTGGCTTTGTGCCTAAAGCGGGACTAGAACTCACGGCCTCCCTGTTTCTTGTCTGGCACCTTAAGCACTACACCAAACTAGCGCTCATATCATATGCATCTTAGCAGTGATAAAAACCATGAGATATAAATACCCATCACCTTAAGTCAGGGACAGGTCTTCAAGATGAGCTTTTTAATAAATCGCAATTCAGCAATTTCATGTATAAAAATGTTGATCACTGTTCAAGTCCAAAAAAAGCTCTTTTTTGCCCACTTTCAACCATCATAACTTGAAAAAGTTTCATTGAAAACAAGTTTCGGTTGATGGAAACAAACCCAACAGTCTGGTTGACAGAACGGTATATGGAAACGCTACGTTGAAAGATGTATGCATGTTAATTAAAGCTTTTATTCTGACTCTCTAATCTGCTGTTGAAAAATTTGGAGAACTAATAGTGCAATAAAACAAAAAGGAATAATTGAAATGATTTTATTACTGCCTTTGCTTTGCTTTTCCTCATTCTGAAAAGCTCTCGTTCAGATAATTTATTGGGAAAGAAAAGCATTCATATATTGAAGTGAGTTTATTATTTGGGTTGTTTTTTCCCCCTTTAAATGCAGCAGTGAAAAAGTAGCTACAGGCAGAGTCGTTTGGAAAATAGCTGATAGGCCTAATTGCATTAGGAGAAGTCCTGAAAGGTATTTCTCAGCTGGTCATGAAGACAACAAGGTGGAACAAATACAGAGCGAAAGAAAATCTTACAGGTTTATAAAGGTTTATATCCCAGTCCCTAAATTGGCTCCTAATAAGGTTTTATTTCCCCCAATGGAGCAGGTCCATGACCAGGAGAGACTTTGCGTTCTTCTTAGAGGCCCCCTTGCTATGGAATATCCTGACCCACAGGATACAGGAAGCCCCCACCATTTTGCAAAGCAGTTAAAACCACCTTGTTCCCCTGGGCCATTGGGACAGACTGTTGGCCTATCTTGCATTATAATCATCATTGTATTATGTTTCAATGTGTTTTTTTCCTCTACTGCATAAACAGCTTTGAATCATTTGAAGTGCAGAAATGTTTTAATAAAGAAACACATGAATAAGATGAAGGTGTTCTGCAACTAAAACTTTTAATATACTCCTAAAGTTTAATATTACCCAATGCATATGAGATGCAGGGAGAAATTTCATATGCTTCAAAATCTAAATCCTATACAAAAAGAATGTGTATTTTGTGATGCACATTGATTATGCAAATTAAATAAATTTCCATATCCCTTTTGCTGCACAACTGTTACAGTTCCTCATGGTTCCTTCTAGTTTTGACTCTCACCCAGTTTTGATGGGGTTGTACTTCCCATGAAAGAGTAGGTTACTCATCATCACTTCCTCACTGGTTTTGCAGGTGGCGGCTTTGCAGAGGAGTCCTCTGCACAGTTATTCAGCTACGACTCTCTAAACTGGTTGGGCATAGCAAGAGTTACGCATGCACTGGATGCATCCCGTTTTTCCAAAGGCTGGTGGAATAAGGCTGTTTTGGTTGCTCTTCAGAATGGCGTGAGGAAGGAGTCTGCACAGACCTCCAAGATTGAAAGCCATTACAGAAAAGGTTTCCACCCAAAATGTGTTCCCCTGTGCTGTATTCCAGTTGTGGATATTGGACAGGTGACTTCAATTATGCTAGGGGTCTTGAGTTCATAGCAGAGTAGAAAGGCAGAGGATTCATCAAATAAATAAGTCCTTCTTGTGGCTTTCAAAATAAGCGGTAGGTACCTTCAATCAGAAATACGGTAATCTTGCATAGTTTCGTACTCTTAGATTTAAACTAGTTAAAGGCTGGAGTTGGTAGATGGGCTTATAAACCTCCATAAACAGTCCCTATGTTTTATAGATACACTAGTGCATCTTTTCCTTGAATTTCAATCCCCTGGAAATCCCCGTTCTCCTCCTTCTCCATGAAATGAAACTCCTATTGAACTGCATTTTTTGCAGAATGAAAGAGATCCTTCAGTTCAGCTGAAGAAATCTGAAATGAGTCCTACCACCATAAGATGCAAAGAATCATCCAAAACCTGCTTCTGTATTACCATTACTCTAGAATTGTTCTGACACAAGACAGTTTCTCTTCAAAAGAAAATCTAACGCGATACAATTCTGGTACTTACAAATTAGTACAACTGCCATTTATGTGTTAGAATTAATAGGATTCACTGCAATGCTTTTAATCCAGATGTAGGAATATTTCTCTAGCACAGTGTAGTAATTCAACACTCCTTGTCACAATTAAATATGCAAAGAACTTAATTCTTTGCATAAAATGATCTCTAAACCAAGAAGGAAAGAACTTTTGAATACCTGTTGATTACTTTCAACAAGATTTTGAGGGAAGTACCTTTTTGAAGTCATTTGTTTTTAGTTAAGAAAAAGCTAAACGAAAATAATATAGAGTAACAAAAACAATATAGAGCAGAGAATAAATCTTGTATTTCTTCTGCTACCAGGAAACCCCATCCACAGGTGACAGATCTTTGCAGTCAACTAGTACAAAGCCCTTGGATGGATTTGGTCTGTGCTGAGGTTCATCTCTGAGAATGCTCCCTAAATTTGCATAATATACTATTTAAATTAACAATGATTGTAATGAACTCTTCTTCTTTCTTATTTGCTACCAGGAACATATAGTGTACTAGCCCTCGTGTCTAAATCAGCCAAATTCATCCCTGCCCCAGTAGCTAGCCTTGAACGCTGGTCAAAACACATCTAAGGAACAGATAATATACTTAAGCTGAATTGTTCCAGGAGGCAGAAAGCGGTGAACAGCTGGTGGGGAAGGAAGAAAATGAAGACTATAGCATCGCTTTTAAATCAGTCCTAAATTCTAAAAAGGAGTGTTATTTATTTGTTTGTTTGTCTGTTCAGTTTGTATGGCCGCCCATCTCAACAAGTGACTCTGGGTGGCGAACAATCTTTCATTAAAAACAATTCCAATCAGGGAATTGATTCACAAGGCACAGAGGTAGATGTGTGTGCACAATTAATCATCCATAATAAACACCTTCTTCATTTCTAATTACTGTAACACCCAACTAGACTCAATGTCAATATTCATTTGATCAAAAATCTAAACCAGATGATCCTTGCTTGTAAAAGGTACATCCAAGAACTGAAAATGTGTTCCTGAAAATGGCATGCAGATGGGGGTAGTTACATTTTTAAAAGAAATGCAGAAAGATAATATTTCGAAATGTTCATCAGAGAAGTCTTTATTAAGGGAAAGGGTTTTCCAGGAAATCTGTATTAATAACTATATACCTTAGAAAAAGTTTGTTTGTTTGTTTATTTATTTATTTATTCGATTTATCACCGCCCAACTCCCTCAAAGGGACTCTGGGCAGTTTACAATCTGACATAAGCTCTAATACCATATAAATAGAGTCTAATAAACGTTAAAATAAGCAATTTAAAAATACAATAAATATAATAAAATCAGGATGGTAGTATCTTTTTTTAAAACATTGGAAAGGGTAATTCAAGGGCCAACCTAATGTATTAGCCATCCCCAAGAGTGTATACTCTTCTTCCTGCCCCAGGCCTGCTGGCAGAGCCAAGTCTTGAGTTTTTTCCAGAAGTCCAGGAGTGAGGGGGACTGTTTTATCTCCGGGGGGAGAATGTTCACAGAGCAGGCGCTACTGCAGAGAAGGTACGCTTCGGTGACCCCGTTAGATGGAATTCTTTAACCGATGGGGTCCGAAGCATGCCCTCCCTGCATGACCGGATGGGACGGGACGATGTAATGGGGATAAGACGGTCCCTTAGGTAACCTGGCCCCATGCCATGAAGGGCTTTAAAGGTCATAACCAACACCTTGAATTGCACCCAGTCCAAAGTTGCATACAACTTTGCTGTACACTAGGAAAAATAGGGATATTTTTATTGATGGTGATTTAAGGACCAAAATATTGTCCTGAAGTAAGTTAAAAAAGAAAAGGTTTCTCATTGATCTGTATAGGCATGTCTAGGGCAAGGGGGGAAAAATCCACTCTGGCAAATTCATTTCTCCTAAAGAGCACTGAGGTAAAACAAACACAACACACCAACACACACACCACTTCTGAATAGACTGTCATGCTTTACTCAGCCATAGTTATCTGTTTGTCTTTAAAGTGTGGAGTTGCAGCGAGGGACTGTCCTGATGATGGCAAGGAAGCCAGCCTGTTTGTCCAGTTTGCATGTGCTAAATCAGGGCCATCCCCATTTTCATCCGTAGCCTATCTTTGTCCCAGGAAATTGTATGATGTTCAATCCTTCCCCATAACCCAGATCTGACATCAAATACACACTAACTCTAACATCAGGCATCATAGAAGGGAGCATCACTTTCAAAGGAAGAAAAACAAAATGTTAAGCTTCACTGATTTTAGTCATTCAAAAATAAAAATAAAGCATTGTTCAGCTTCTCATCCAATAACACCATAATTCAAATTTTAAATCCAGAGGTTGGTTGAAGTCTTGATTAATGTTGATAGAACTCTTTACTTCTCATACAGTTACCACGTTTTTTTCCCCCAGACAGCAGCTGGAATAGATTTTAGACAACAGGGATCAGAATTATGTGTTATCTGTCCATGAAACACAAATTGAAGGTGGCAGGCACAAGTTGATGAACAAGCCAGAATGCCCTTCGCAGCTTGTCCTGTAATATTGAGAGAAAGATATATGTTGCCTATTACCTGAGAGATCGGTTCTGAGGAATGAACTCTAATAGTGTCCAGCACAAGATAGAAGAAAAATTCCTGCCCAGGTTTGTCAGAGAAACAACGATCTTTTGAGCTTGTTCTTGCGGTACTCCTAATAGTGCTAATTGCATTGTCAAATCTTATAATGCCTTTTTCATTGTGAGAATTCATTTCCACTTTCTTCTCAGACCTAACTGATCTGTCATCCTGTTGTTTTGTTTTGTTTTTTCTGTCCAAAACCAACTGCATTTCTTTTAAATTCTCACTAGTTCTACATCTCCAGTTGTTTTCTCTCAAAACAAAGTTAGGGTCCTTGTTAATTTAAATTCAAATTATGGACATAATAACCAGGTGCTTCTGACCATCCTGATGGTTTAGTAGTCTAGGTTGTAGCCAAAGTTAAGCACTATTAAGATCTACTTCTTTCAAAGAGGGATGCAAATCCAGTTTGAAATAAGTAGCACTTCAATGTCCGTATCATGGACAGATTACATCCTCCTTTCTATGGGCTATTTGCTCAGCTAAACCAGGCTTGGTTCTCCAAACACATCATGTCATAAACCTGCATCATTTGGAACACTGTATCTCAAATATAAATTCTAGAATCAAATTTTGGTGGATCTTCCAGGAAAGGAAATTGGAGAAACTTGAGGGGGAGGTTAACAAGGACCCTAACAAGGGTCCTTGTTAATAGGCAACATATATCTTTCTCTAAAGGGGAAATGGGCGGTCATAGAAATTTAATAAATAATAATAAATAATAATAATAATAAACTTGGGAAGAAGAAAAACCCTCACCACATGTGTTTTATACTTCAGTTTGATATTTACATAGAGGGTGATGTCAGGAATATGAATGCACAAATATCCAAAGAATGGCCAGGAAAAAAGCAAGTTTTTATGCACTTTGCACAGGCTGAATCCTTGAAAAAAATGGAAGGTACTAACTGGATATCTGTCTCTCCCACAGACTGCCTAGTCACCCCTCTCAGCAAAGGACCAGGACAGAAATGAAGCAGGTGATCTTCCAGGTCTTCATCAAATGATATCTTCCCATTCATTGGGAATGGGTCCTTTGGTTTTCATACATTTATTTTTGTCAATTTGGGTGGGGGGGAGAGATTTTTTAGAATCTGTAGAAAATACGTTCACAATCCTTCTTTATATACAGAGCTTTCTCTGATGTACATTCTTCATTAAAATTCAAATTTTTGGTATGGAATTTTCCCAATCATGCAAAAATAAATGTTTTGGATGTAACATTCTCAAATATCCAAATAGAAGAGAGTATATGCACCTCAGGGTTGGCGGCTCTCTGAGCTTGGTTGTTTGCTTGCTATTGATCAGCCATCAATAGACACATAGAGATGAACTACATTTACACACCATTCAAAAGAGTCAATGAAAAAGCCAAGAAGGAAAGAAAAAGACCAGAACACATCCTTTCCAGCAGCCAACACCCAGATAAGCAGGGATTAACACCAGACAAACAATCAAGCAGACAACAATACCCTAATCAAGGCACTACCAAGGAGAAAACCACACCCCCACCAACACTGGCAGGGCAAGCTACTGTATACACTGCAAACAGGGAGCAAACCCCACACTTAGTCACACTGATGATGTTCCCTAGTTGGGTAATGAAACGTCTGCAAGCAAACAACTCAGAGAGCACCAAGGACTCCACATTCTCAAATACATGCTGTTCTTGAGAAATACCTTTCCAATGCATTTTGAGTACAGCATAATGGATATCAATGAACTGAGATCTTTGATGCTGGTCAGCACTGCCCTTTTGGTGAGTCTCTCCGTGGCACTCCAATAGAAATTTGAAATGGATTCCTTTTATATCTCTACTTCCCAGATCATGAGCAGAGAAATGGCACTATTCAAGAAAGCTCATATCTATGTTTTTATGAGCCTTTATTGTAGATGGTAGCTATTTCAGTTGCAAGGTGGTCTACATGTATTGGACTTTGTGTTTGCAAATAAAGTTTGAACTCTGCAAGCCAGCTCTTCTTGGCTGCTTACAAATCTAATGAAAATGTGCAGCCTGATTGCAAAGTAATGCCTTTTTATCTAATTCAAGTTAACCTGAATTGATGCAGTCTGTAATTAATAAAGATAGAGGAGAAATGAGTGAATTCTTAGAAGAGTTACATGGAATTTATTTTATAATGTTTGGCTAAATAAATAAAATGTTATTTTAGCTTTTTCCTAGTTTTGATGGATAGAAATTGGTGCATATACCAAACTAACATGTTTGTGTATTTGTAGTGGACCCTGAATATCTAGGATAGCTGAGGGAAAGATTTGCCAATTTTGAGCAATTGAAAAAGCAATGAATCTATATTATAAAAGGCAGATATCCCAGAGATCTGACTTGCTAAATTTTTTGTGGGGAAAATGCACTCTTCTAAAATTTGCTTAGAGAAATTGGCTTATAATGCTTTTAGGATATTTTATGGCTAATTGAATTCTGTCTGTGCTTTCTTTATGTTTTTCAATAGCTTTATCCACAGCAATTTGCTGGGTAACTCTGTTTTCTTCAGCCAGAAAACTACCAGAATATTAAACCACCAGTTAATTAATATTGATAGGTTTACCCTTTTTACGAATTTCAGGGTTCTACATCAGATTCCAAGAAGTTATGCTGAATACAGAAGCTTCATGGGTAGAACAGGAGCTGTGACCAGAGTCTCTTTAATTTTTCCTGCAAAGTCTCTATTTTTTTTCTACAAAAAGCCCACAGAGAAATTGTGTTCAATCCATTTCTAAAGTGTCTTATTTAAACATTTAAAAAAATCAGAATCTATTTAAAAACTAATATCTTACTAAATAGTCACTTCACTTGCTTTTCTTTGCTATTAGGCTTGTAGACATGGGTTAGGGTTAGACCAACATGGTTGGTTGGTCAGGCTCTTCTTGGGGAAAGTGACTCTTGCTTGTCACTTTCGTGTGCATAATAAACCACGTTAAATCTGCACAATAAGGATGCGCTAAGCAACATGCTGTGCCTCAGACAGGCGTTTTCTGACACGAAACAACATCGTCTATAACAGCACTGATTACAAGAGCCAAGGCAAAGTCAATCCGCTTCAAGCAGCCACATCACATTAGGAAAGAGTCCCCTTCGGGGGAGATGGGGTGGTGATAGAAATCAAATGAATAAATAAATTAAATAAATAAATAAATAAAAGTGGGGGCTGTGCAGGGACAACAGCTACTTTTCTCGAGAAAGTTGTCCACTGCTTAAGGAGGGGGTAACGTCTTCATCAGAGAATTTGGGGAAAGTATGTGGATCATACCTTCATTGAAGCAAAGCACCCCTTCAAATCTCTGCACAGGAATATTATAGTCATAGCAAGAACACTTTTTTAGAGCCACTTTTTCAGTAAATACACGTGAGCTTCTGTCTCTCCCTCCCTCTAAGCCAACCTGCCTAAACACCTTCTGGAGGAATAGTGAGAGACCCAGATCTAGGGCGGTACACTTCCAAGCACTCCAATAGGCAGGCTTGGTGAAGCGATGAAGTTTATTGGCTGGCTACTCATATCAATGTCAGAGAGATCGCGATAGTACTCAACTCACTCACTCCCTAGCTTTGTTCACATATGGAAGAAAAGCAGCAAGCGTGTTTGACATTCTGCAAACACAGAAAAAAGATCTCGCATCTTTAAATCTTTTCTGAGAGCATCTGATTCCACCCAATGCCTTCCATCGTGTCAAAGATTTGATTTGGAAATTCAGTTCAAAGAGTGAATTGATCAAATCCCCTTCAAATCAAACCATGTTTTTGAAGCTTCATGCAACGTTGATAGCTACTGTGAACATCCTTTTAACTTTTCATTCCCATTAATTTACTTTCTCTTCCTGTTTGATTCCTCTTTCCCCTTTATTCCACCTGCTACCAGAGCCCCCCATTATTTGCCTTCTCTGTCTGTATTGAATTTTATGTCAGTAGTATTTTTTTAGCTGTAAATCATGCTATTAGAAAGTTAAAAGGTTATGAGGGGTCTAAGACCAGTTTCCTGAACCATTTCAATATTTGAAATGGCACTGATTTATTATCCTGACTATTTTTCCATGGTTTTAAACTTTGCCTAGTTCTGTATATATGTTCTTGCTGCAGGAGGAATATATTTTAGGATAGTTTGTACTGAAACAAATATTAGCTTATGATTCTCTTGAGCTATTTCCAGCTCTCCTTTGAGATGCTAATAATGGGTTTTACGTTTCCAATCACAAATAATGACACGTTCTGAAGCACTGCATAAGCATGTAAAATGGTTGGAATAATTTGGTGGAAACTGTTATGTAGAAGGAAGAGGAATACATTTAAGTAAAATAGATCCCAGACTTTTGAATTTACATGAAGTAGGAATTTCCTGACCATGAGAGCTGTTAAGCAGCGGAAGATCCTGCCTCCTGGAATTGGGGGTGCTCCATCACTGGAGTTTTTCAAGCCAAGGTTGGGCAGCCATTTGTCTGCGATGGTCTTAGAGTTCCTGCTCTGGCTAGGGGGTTGGACCAGAAAACCTCCAAATCCCTCCCAGTTCTATGATTCTATGCCTCAGTAGAGGACAATGCTATGGTCACTTGCCCACTCCGCCACCAGAGAGGAACAAGAACCAGCTTGTTGTCATGCAGTCAGCTGTCTCTTTGGCCCCATCTGGTCTAAGGATTCCTGCTCTGGCCAGGCTGTTTGACCAGAAGACCTCCAAGGTCCTTCCAACCTACGATTCGATGATGCTCCTAAAGCATTGCATTCCAGCCAGTTAGGACATCATAAACTACCTGGAAGAAGGCAGAGGCCAGAAGACATGGAATGACACACCATTTCCTGCATTTAAATCACTTCTGAAATGTCCAATTAATTAGGGAAGAAAGGAGAATGCAGATGGATATATTGTACCTGGCCATCTTTGGTTCAGAAAAATCTTTTTGTTGTTGTTGTTAAAAAAAATGTGTTCAGAGAAGGATGATCATCCTTTCTCCCCTCCCATTCCCCATGATGGCTTTCACAGTGTTTAAAGAAAAGGTTTGGAAAATCATTTTTCTGGGTTTTGTCTTCTTAAATCTTCAGCCACACTGGGTATTTTCCTAAATCTATCTTCAAGAAGTTTCTCCCTCGATATTCTGGAAAGTACAACCCTGTACTTCCATTCTGCTACAATTCTTACTGATGTGCACATTTCTTAAAGTTTCCTGTTCTGAGTACATATGTACATTATTAATCTGTCCATCTCTATCCATCCTCCTCCTCCTCCTCCTCCTCATCATCATCATCATCATCTAGTTCAAATTGTAGAATTTTCCCTTGTCTGAGAATAAATGAACTCCTTTTTATGGCTACTCTTGCACCAAATGTGCAAAACAAGTTTATTTCACATTAGCCCAGAAACATGGCATTCACTTACCTACAAAGAGTGATGAGAAACCCTCTTTGGAAGTTTCATCACAGGAGGCATGATTGGATTTTATTTATTTATTTATTGCATTTCTTCACTGCCCATCTCGTACAAACGACTCTGGATGAAAACATGCAGGGGAAAATACCTATCTGGAAAGGTAGCTACAACACAGTACCTTAAAAAAAAAGATTAAAGGGGGAGATGGGCGGTCATAGAAATTTCATTAATAAATAAAATAAATAAAAAATAAAGGAATGTCTAGTTGGCCTTCAGACAAATATATTTGTGAAATCCACCTTTGAAGGTAGGTAACATAAGACCCATTACAAATAAATCTTTTCTTCCTCTCTGGATAATTCTACTGAAATCTTAGATCTGAGTTAATGCAAAATGCCAATATTCCAGTCATCTTGATCATTTTGATTTATGGCAGTGTTTCAAGGTTTCCTTTTACCCTTGCCACAAGAAAATAACCTGAGATCAAAAGGTGCAAACGGGTGTGTTGCTTCATTGTTAGATGACAGAAGACACATCAATGTCATTTGTCTGGGATATCTATTATAGCAGCATAGATGCCATTTCATTGATTCTGGGAGAGTAACACGATAGCCCGTTGTCATTCCAACTGGCTAGGGAAGTTACCAAGAAAGGAATCAAGGCTTGGAGCTCCAATGTGCTCAGAATTCCTTTCCTTTTCCAATGGAAGCATCCTTATTCACCTGCTCTTCTAACGTCCATCTCACCTGTTGTCTTTGTTTTCTCAAGAAATCAATATTCTTTAAAATCCACATCTTAGAAATAGGAAACACTTGGGAAAACTAACTCCCAACATGCAAACCCACAGTGCTGATATTTAAGCAGGCTGAAAGCACTTCCCTTGGGGGGATGTGAGCGCAGAGATTTCAGCTTCATCAAAGACTTTAGCTGAGTCTGTGAGTTTGCGGTGTGGTTATTAAAAGCAAGAAAACATTGCTTGTGTCTGTAGGAGAGACGTGTAACCATAGATGTTGAGAAGATAGAATGGGGAAAATACTGTACAGTGGGCCTCCTTTCTAGAATGGGCTATTGAGACATTTTCCCAATTTCAGCTCGTTCTGTGGCACTGAGCTGGTTACGCTCAGTGCATAATATTAAACTCAACTCTTGGTTGCACAGATCAGAGGTGACTCCACAATGAATATTGTCAGCAGCAGGCTTCACCTCTGCCTGGTTTCCCTCTTACTGTAACCTTATGCTTGGAAGCTCATTCCAGCTGCAGCCATTCAAGCATAGCTTTCTCCATTGGGTTTTTTTTCCTCCTGTATATTTTTTCTCCCTGTAGCTTATATTGAGGGTTAACACTGTGTTCGTTTTGATGTTCAGGTCAAATGCATTGAAGAATAAAAACAAAAAGGAAAGGCATTGACTACTTCCTCCTGTTTTTCAGCAAGGAATGTGGACTGTAGAACAGGGAAAAGAGAAAGAAGCACATTTGGTTTATTTATTTTAACACTGCTCTTCCTCCTAAACTGAACCAGGAATTTTTTTTTTGATAAAATTAAAGTTGCTCACACCATCCCATCTGTTTTGCCCATATTGATTGTTTTGTGTTATTTCCTCCAGCAATTAATTAATTAATTAATTTTATTTTATTTATCACATTTCTTCACTGCTCATCTTGACAAACGACTCTGGGCGGTGAAGAAATATGATTCTACCATCAAAATTGCCCAAGTCTAAATATAAAAAGGATGAAATCCTGTGCACTGTTATCCAGATGTATGACACACTTGAGAAAAAAAAATTACATGGTACATCTGGAATCATGAATCCTGGCAATATGCAAGTGCATCTTATTCTCCACAAGCGATTATCATGCACAACGTTTATGAATGGTGGGATGTTTGCCTTCATTTGCCTGTGACTCCCTGTTTATTTCTGAAACAGTTTGGAGATACTTCAATATTGATAGAGAGATCTGATTTGTACAGCCAGTTTGGTGTAATGATTAAAGGTGCTAGACTAGAATCTAGAAGACCTGAGTTTCAGTCCTGCCTTAGGCATGAAGCCAGATAGGTGACTTCGGGCCAGTTACTCTCTCTCAGCCTTAAGAAGAAGACGACAGTGGCAAACCCGTTCTGAAAATACTACCAAGAAAACTGCACTTGTCTGAACAGTCACCAGGAGTCAGGATTGAGTTGAAGGACCATAATGGAATGGCGGGAATCCGGCATTCAGATCTTTAGGAGTGTTTCAATTTACATGTATCCTGCATAAAGCTTATTCTGCATTTCAATGAATTGCATCGAGAAGTGTTTATTGGGGCATTGAAGTTGGAGTCATTACACATAACAACAACAGAGCAGTACACCTGTTGCTGTTTTCTAAATTCACTTATTGCTGCAACAGTCTTCAAACACTCACATTAATTTTAGTTCATTCTATGTAAGATAAAGTCTTCTTCAAGTTTTGCTCAGTCCCTGGTGGCTTCAGGGACGTATTCTCATTGCTGTTCTGGCAGCAACAGATCTGACTTGTCATTTCTTCCTCAAGGAGCCACAAGAGATTCTATGCTACCTGCATGCTCAGAATCATTTTTTCCCCCTTTGCATCCAGATTTCTGCAAAGTCCTAGAATACCTGGCCAGATTTCAACTAAATTAAAATCCTTTCCAGCAATGCCACCCTGTATAAATGGAAGTCGGGCCCTCCTACAGCCAACTGTGGACAGCAGCTTGTTTACAGTCTCTGCATTCATACACGTCAGATACTTTTCCTGTTGAGCACCACATAGCTGGCAAACCCAAGATGAGAGCCACATTGATTTCAAAAGGAACCTTTAGTCCTAGGCAGGGTAAAGCATAATCTTGAGAAGTATGAGAATAAATTCCCAGACAGATGTATAACAAGTCCATAAAGGTGGAGTCTCTTTGAAATGTTTCCTTCTCACAGCCTCTACGTCTGGGCTGAGCTGTCTCTTCTCACACCAACTCAATTCCTCCTCCCCTGATTGGTGACCCAAGTCTCTCACATCTCCCAAGTTAAGTCTCTATACTTCCCTCCCATCCAATACTGGTTAATTCTTCAATATGCTGCCATCTAGATAGGGTCCTAAGAAGAGGAGTTTATCAAAGGAGATCTATCTTCAACTAGAACAAATGCTTCTTCTTCTGTTGCTCCCTCTGTTGAAACTACTTGGTAAACGAAAAAGAAGGAACTTCTACTGCATGTCACTGTTCTTTCTCCTAAGCTTTTCTATCCCATTTGTTACATTTCCCTGCCACCCTTTTCCAAGAAACCCAAGGAGGCATCCATAATTCTCTCTTCTTTCAATTCATCATCACAAAAAATCTGTGCGGTAATTAGATCAAGAGGTCATGATTGTCCAAAGTTACTGTCAAACCTGGAAGCCAAAGACACACAAGCTAATACTACTTTTATTACAAGGTTATAATAACAGAATCTTGCAATTCTGAATGCCTTACCTGTCCTCATTCCCTTTATCTTCATGAGAACTACGGAGGGTCACATCTGAGATGCTTTCTCAGGTTACATTTCTGCCCTGGACTCAGGTTTCTTTTATCTGACGATTGTCTTGGTTGCGGATCTTCCGCCTGTTCCTCAAAGTTATTCCTTCTTCACATTACAGATAAACTAACTGAAGATCTGAGCATCCATCACTAAGCCTAATCTAGTAATAACTTACAAGACAAACTATAACATTTCTAACCAGCTACATTTCATTCGTATATCCAACTCTAATCAAATATATTCCAAATCTATGTTTAAAAGTAAGTATGATCCAATTTTTTAAAAAACGTGTTTAAAAGGTAAAGGATCCCCCCGTACATTTGTGCAGTCATGTCCGACCCTAGGGGCCGGTGCACATCTCCGTTTGTTAGCCAAAGAGCCAGCACTGTCTGAAGACGCTTCCACAGTCATGTGGCCGGCATGACGCACGTGGAACGCTGTTACCTATAAATAAAATACGTGTAAAATACGTGTTTGCCTTAGCGATATTTTTTTAAAAGATGCACTGACTTTTGGAAATGTTTCAAAATACTTTCTCAGAGGAGAAAAAAACCCACAAACCATTAGATTGCAAAATGAACTACTTAGAAAACTTAAAACCCAGAGCAAACGGACTCTGAATAACATACAGGCACATTTAGCAAATACAATCTCGCAATGTTTAGGTGTCAAGAGAATTTAATGAGCACCATCTAGAGGATCCTATAATCTTTCATTTAGCAATCAAGCAAGCATTTGAGTGTTTAGTCATACCTGATTAGTCTGTTATAGTAGTTCACCAGTAATGTGAACCACACTGAATTTTATAGTTATGAATAAAGTCACCAAGGAGTAACTTACTTGAAAAATATCGACATTATGCTAAAAGATTTATTGAGTATACATACATAGTACACAAATATAGCAAATATAGCTTAAGAAAATGGCTTTTAACCCATGCAAATTTATGAGTCTATTTATAGAACATTTCACATGTCCACAGTTTGAAACAGATAGGTGAAGGCTTACAAAGGTCAGAGGAAAAGAGAAAAGCCTAGGTTTAAATGAGCTTTATGAATAAGTTATTCAATTTTTACTTCCTGAAGAAAATATTTCTGTGCTGGGGCTTTTTATTGCTTGCAATGTTTATTTAAACACCATTGTAGTTATTTTCATTTAAGCTTATACTCCTTATCACTGTTTAATAGCATATCCTTTGGAAAAGATGAATTAACAAATCATAACTTGTTATTTCTCTCACCCTCTCTCTATTTTTTTTAAGGGTAGTGACTATGCAAACTTGAAACAAACCAAAGATTCCCGAATGAGACTCTCACTCCACGATCATTTTAGCCAAGAATAATCTATCTTGAATCAATCAAATGTTATTTTTTCATTACATTTATATTCCACCTTTCTTTCCAGAGCTCAAGATTTATTACCACTGAATATTTGTAGGCTATGTTAGATAAGAGAGGTAGCAATTGCACAAAATGAAAAAAAATGGGTTTCATATCCAAATAGGGATTTGTAGCCTACAATGTTAACCTCGTAGATCTTCCCAATTCTACTCCAAAATGACCAGAGCTCTGTGTAAAAGACTCAGAAAATGCTAGAATTGTTATAAACAAGGCTCCAAAAAGATCTGTTTTTCACTCTCAATTCATCACTTGAACAACTGAATATGTAACCTAAGTGTAATAAATAAAAGGATATTGCTTTTTGATTTATTGACCTATTTCAAGCAGCTCAGTATGTTTGCATAAAAGGGAAGAGCTAGTGTGGTGTAGTGGTTAAGTTGTTCGACTTGGATGTGGCAGGTGCAGGTTTGTTAGTTCGTTACTAGATTTCTAGGCTATTTGTTACCAGGAGCTCAAGGCAAATTATTTCTGGAATCTCTTTTCATTTTCTCCCGACAACAAGAACCTTGTGAGGGAAGTTAGGCTAAGACAGAGACAGAGAGGTCCAAGCCCAGCCATGAAGGCTCATTCTCTCGTTGTTTGTTGTTTATTCGTTCAGTCGCTTCCGACTCTTCATGACTTCATGGACCAGCCCACGCCAGAGCTTCCTGTCGGCCGTCACCATCCCCAGCTCCCCCGTGGTTGAGTCTGTCACCTCCAGAATATCATCCATCCATCTTGCTCTTGGTCGGCCCCTCTTCCTTTTGCCTTCCACTTTCCCTAGCATCAACTTCTTCTCCAGGGTATCCTGTCTTCTCATTATGTGGCCAAAGTACTTCAGTTTTGCCTTTAATATCATTCCCTCAAGTGAGCAGTCTGGCTTTATTTCCTGGAGTAGGGACTGGTTTGATCTTCTTGCAGTCCAAGGCACTCTCAGAATTTTCCTCCAACACCACAGTTCAAAAGCATCTATCTTCCTTCGCTCAGCCTTCCTTATGGTCCAGCTCTCACAGCCATAGGTTACTACAGGGAATACCATTGCTTTAACTATGAGGACCTTTGTTGTCAGTGTGATGTCTCTGCTCTTAACTATTTTATCAAGATTTGCCATTGCTCTCCTTCCAAGAAGTAGACGTCTTCTGATTTCCTGGCTGCAGTCAGCATCTGCAGTAATCTTTGCACCTAGAAATACAAAGTCTGTCACTGCCTCCACTTTTTCTCCCTCTATTTGCCAGTTATCAATCAAGCTCGTTGCCATAATCTTGGTTTTTTTGACACAATTTGTTATGATCCACACAGTCAAAGGCTTTAAAATAGTCAATAAAACAAAAATAGATGTTTTTCTGAAATTCCCTGGCTTTCTCCATTATCCAGCGGATATTGGCAATTTGGTCTCTAGTTCCTCTGCCTTTTCTAAGCCCAGCTTGTACATCTGGCAATTCTCGCTCCATGAATTGCTGGAGTCTACCTTGCAAGATCTTGAGCATTACCTTACTGGCATGTGAAATAAGTGTCACTGTTCAATAGTTTGAACATTCTTTAGTTCTTCCCTTTTTTGGTATGGGGATATAAGTTGATTTTTTCCAATCTGATGGCCATTCTTGTGTTTTCCAAATTTGCTGGCATATGGCATGCATCACCTTGACAGCATCATCTTGCAAGATTTTAAACAGTTCAGCTGGGATACCGTCGTCTCCTGCTGCCTTGTTATTAGCAATGCTTCTTAAGGCCCATTCAACCTCACTCTTCAGGATGTCTGGCTCTAACTCACTGACCACACCGTCAAAGCTATCTCCAATATTATTATCCTTCCTATACAGATCTTCCGTATATTCTTGCCACCTTTTCTTGATCTCTTCTGCTTCTGTTAGGTCCTTACCATCTTCGTTTTTGATCATACCCATTTTTCCCTGGAATTTACCTCCAATTTTTCTAATTTTCTGGAAGAGGTCTCTTGTCCTTCCTATTCTATTATCTTCTTCCACTTCCGCACATTGCTTGTTTAAAAATAATTCCTTATCTCTTCTGGCTAACCTCTGGAATTTTGCATTTAATTGGGCATATCTCCCCCTATCACTGTTGCCTTTTGCTTTCCTTCTTTCTTGGGCTACTTCCAGTGTCTCAACAGACAGCCATCTTGCCTTCTTGGTTTTCTTTTTCTTTGGGACGTTTTTTGTTGCCGCCTCCTGAACAATGTTGCGAACTTCTGTCCATAGTTCTTCCGGGACCCTATCTACTAAATCTAGTCCCTTAAATCTATTCTTCACCTGCACTGCATATTCCTTAGGAATATTAGTGAGCTCATATCTAACTGATCTGTGGGTCTTCCCTATTCTCTTTAGTCTAATTCTAAATTTTGCAATAAGAAGTTCGTGATCTGAACTACAGTCAGCTCCAGGTCTTGTTTTTACCGACTATATCGATGTCCGCCACCTTTGGCTGCAAAGGATGTTGTCAATCTGATTTCGGTGTCGACCATCTGGTGAAGTCCATGTATAAAGTCGTCTTTTAGGTTGTTGGAAGAGAGTGTTTGTTATGCACAGTGAGTTGTCTTGGCAAAATTCGATCAGCCTATGTCCTGCTTCATTTTGTTCTCCCAGACCATGCTTGCCTGTAATTCCAGGTGTCGTCTGACTACCCACCTTAGCATTCCAGTCTCCTGTAATGAAAATAACATCTCTTTTTGGTGTATTATCCAGTAGGTGCTGCAGATCCTCATAGAACTGAACTACTTCTGCTTCTTCAGCATCTGTGGTTGGGGCGTATATTTGGATCACTGTGATGTTAAATGGCTTACCCTGAATTCGAATTGAGATCATTCTATCGTTTTTTGGATTGTATCCAAGCACTGCTTTAGCCACTTTATTATTAATTATGAAGGCTACTCCATTTCTTCTGTGGTCCTCTTGTCCACAGTAGTAGATCTGGTGGTCATCTGATGTGAAGTAGCCCATTCCAGTCTATTTCAGTTCACTGACACCTAAAATGTCTATATTTAATCTTGACATCTCACCAATAACCACATCCAATTTGCCCTGGCTCATAGATCTTACATTCCAGGTTCCTACGGTGTGTTGATCTTTAGAACATCGGATTCGTCGTTCACCACCAGCACCGTCGGCCGCTAGCCGTCCTTTCGGCTTTGAGCTAGCTGCGTCATCACATCTGGGGCTAGTTGAACGTATCCTCTGTTCCTCCCCAGTAGCATTTTGACCATCTTCCGACCTGGGAGTCCCATCTTCCGATGGTATACTGACATATCTCTGGTTGTACTGATACATTTAGTTTTCACGGCAAGAATACTGGGGTGGGTTGCCATTACCTTCCCCAGGGATCGTATTTAGTCTGACCTCTCTGCCACGACCTTCCCGTCTTGGGTGTCCCTTCACGGCTTAGCTCATGGTTTCATTGAGGTGCTCAAGCTCCAGCACCACGACAAGGTAACGATCTCCTTTGCTGGAGCATTCTCTCTTAGGATTTATTTATTTATTTATTTATTTTCTATCCCACCTTCATTATTTTTATAAATAACTCAAGGCGGCGAACATACCTAATACTCCTTCCTCCTCCTCTTTTCCCCACAACAACAACCCTGTCAGGTGGGTTAGGCTGAGCGCTCGTGACTGGCCCAAGGTCACCCAGCCGGCTTTCATTCCTAAGGCGGGACTAGAACTCTCAGTCTCCTGGTTTGCCATTGGCTCCTTCCTAGGGCTGAGAGACAGGGACTGGCCCAAGGTCACCCAGCCAGCTTTCATGCCTAAGGCGGTACTAGAACTCTCAGTCTCCTGGTTTGCCATTGGCTCCTTCCTAGGGCTAAGAGACAGGGACTGGCCCAAGGTCACCCAGCCGGCTTTCATGCCTAAGGCGGGTCTGGAACTCTCAGTCTGCTGGTTTCTAGCCCGTTGCCTTAACCATTAGACCTCACCGAATGGAGGAAGAAGTGTTGTTAGGCTGTGTTTTGCTCATGGAGGAAAGGTAGGATATAACTCCCACAAAGAGGTAAATATTCTATTTCAAGAATTGTTACATTTATTTTTAATGCAGAGCTGAGCAATAGTTGTCAATGAGCTCCAGCATCCATTTCCCCCAAAGCCCCAAATCTCTGAATGCCTCTTGACTCCCATTAGAATATCTGAGGTATATTGATCATATTTCCATATGGATTTTTACAGAGGGCAGGGAATACTATGTGAACTACTCACTGGCCATTGCTTCTTAGAAAATCGTTTGAAAATCACGGAGGTGGGGAATAAACGGCTTCTCAACCCTGCAAAGCAGAGCATGATAGGACTCGAGTTCCCTTTCTGCCTGGCCATAATCAAAGTTCTGGAGAGAAAAGTGCCGTCCCTGCATATTCCTTGCATCTGGTATTCAAGACTTCTGCTTGAAATGTCAGCACTGAGCTGATATAATGAATGCCATTTCAGTGGTCTGGTAAGGATAGGAATGTCATGGATCCCTAAAACATACCATTTTTAGCAATAGCCTTGGGTTAATAAAATATTACATCTCTGTTTGTAATACCTTATGCTTAGTTGCTACTAATATAAATTTAGCAGGATAATTTTATAACCAGCAGATCTGTAAAAATCATGATATGTTCATTGTCCTTTCTAGTATTAATAAGAAAAGGTCATCATGAAACAAAACAACAGTTTCCCCTTATAGGAATCATTTATTAAGTTATATAATCCCAGGAATAATGGGATCTAAGATAATACACATATACATACTGCACATACATACATACATACATACATACATACATACACACACACACAAAATGATGCCATTTTAGATTAATTGCATTCCTTATTTATACATTTGGGTGCCAATGCAACTTGCGGTCATAGAGCTCATGCCTGGTTCCTTGTTTAACACCCCATGAGAATCACAGTCTTCAAATGAAGGAATCCAAAGTGAGTAACAGTCAAAACAATGTCACAATTCACAATGAAACCAATCACAGTGACGCAGAAAATTATAGAAAAGGCTGGGGGAAATAAATGTAAAATGAGATGCAGAGAGAAAACCTTGCATGGGAAGGAGATCACAACCCATGAAGTCTTTTTTCCAAGAAAAATGATCCATCCGACTCATGAAATGGGGGCCATTCAAAGGAGAGGGAATTGAATTCTTTATTATGGCCAAAGGCTGGCAACATAAAACATCCCAGAAGAACAAAGTTTCCAGTCAAGAACATAATACATAATAAAACAGACAGGAAGGTAAGAACACCAGGAGAGAGACTTGGGCTTCCCGTGTTGCATTGGCCTCTTGTTCTCTGTTGCTGCCCTCTGCATGGCGGCATGCAAAATTTTGCTGCAGGATAAGTAAAGAACAGCTGCCTGCCTGCCAAGAAATCGCCCAAGTGCTCTGGGAAGCTTGCTGAAAAGGACATAATAAGCTCCTGCATTGATCCCAATGAAATTTTCAGTATTACAAAGCAGGCCCAACTGATTCCACCGTCCCCGAGCCTCAAAGGCAGATATGCTCCTTAGAGGAGTCCTGGGAGGGAAGGGATATGAATTACTGGAAAAGAACAGGAACAAGAGCTCTGGCCTCACATCCTCCTCTGCACTGGACCCAATTCCAAGGCATGTGTTTGTGAAGCGTAGAGAAGAAAAAAGATGAGAGAGAGAGATATTGGTTCTGCCCCACCAACCTTAATTTTTTCTTCTTGTTGTTAAGCAAGCCCCGGAGGACATGATGACTACATGAGCAGGCACCAGCGCTATCAGATTGTCCAATCTTGTAGAGCATAGGAGCAACTTTAGGGTGAGTTACTGTTTCTGTTCAAATGTGGGATTGCCTTCAATTTTGTTCAGTTTCTCGGAACTTTAGATTCTTAGAATTAGAGAATTCTGGACTGGATTGTTAGCTACATATGAAAAAGCAGTTGAATAACCATGTAATATGTATCGTCCATCAATTTCCCTTTGAATGTGATATGTTTTCGATCAACTCTGATCCACTAAGAATTGTTAATTTGATCTGATTAGACCACTTGGTTTGTCAGTGTGATCCAATTATCCAAGTAAATTTGGAAAGCTAGGCTGATTAATTTGACTTAGATTCACCAAATAATTCAGAAACATCTCATTCAGTTTAATGATTCAGTTCAAATGATTAATCTAATTGATTTGATTTTCTGGCCGAAAGCCTCATGAAGTCTGAATACCTGTAGCTTGCCAAACACAGAAAAAATTTATTGGAGGTGTAAGAGATATTGTTGCTGGTTGTTTGGTAGAGATGACCATGTGGATGGGGCAGAACCACTACGACATATTGACTTACTTTATGATGATGTAATAAAGACAGGATATTAGGTAACTATTCTTATTCCTAGATATTCATCCTCCTCTCCATGTCTATTTCAAAGGCAGGGCCAATTCAGAGTCCTGTTCTTTTTCAACCTATTGCATGATAAGTCAATCCCCCACTCTCCTCGCCTTTCGGAAGGGACTTGAGACATGGCTGTGCCACCTCGCTTGGGGTGGGAGGGGGGATAGTTCTTTGTGGGGGTGGCTGGCACCGTGATGTGACCCCAGGCAATTTTAACAGGACTGTGATTCACCATCTTGGGTTTTAGATTTTATATCATATTTTAGAGCTTTTATTATATTGTATATTGTATATTTTAATGTATCTTTTTAATTGACATTTAATTTTTATTGTTTTAATTTGTTGTAAACCGCCCAGAGTCGTTACGAGATGGGCGGTGGAAAAATACGATAACTAAATAATAAATAAATAAATAATATAAATATGCAATAAACATAAGGAGACATGTGGATCTCATTCTGACTTTAGCATATCTGTACTCTTTATCATCTGTAATTGTTCTTTATGTTCTTTTTGTAATATGAAAAGTGGCAACACCAGGCCAAATTTATCTGAGCTTAGGAACCAGGAAGGTTGGGTCTGATTTCTGCCTGGATGAAATATCACCAGGAAGTCCAGGGAAGGAGGCCTGATAGGAAATTGAAAACAATAGCAAGCCATTTCCATATTGTTGCCAAGAATGCTGCATCAGCATATCCATGTCTACAAAGAAAGAGAAAGCCTTTTTAGATTTTACTACATCAAACACAACAATTGCAGCTTTGCCATAAATGGCATTTGAATTCGTTGAGTGTTTATCAGAAGCATCAGCATTTTATTCTTAGCATTCTAACTACATAAAGGAAGACTTTCTAGAAATTCACTGTGTGAAAGATCCTGCTAATAACTTTAAGAGGTGGTATATTACAAATGGATATATTTTATGATGATGCTATCCTTTCACATCATGCATTTTAAACCCAACCCGACATTTCTTCCTATTCTGGTCTGAATCAGATATGAAACCTAACTATTACCGCTCCCTACTGGGCCATTCTTTTGATGTGAGTTTTCTCAGTCCTTGTTAACAGACCTATTTTCCTTCAAACTACCAGCTCACTAGGTGAGTGAATTGCCCAGAAGAATGAGCTAACTATCTCCTTTGAACCATTGGGTTAATTTGGAGAAAAATTGGTGCTGAATTGTGCTATACTTCTTGCCCGAATGATCAGCAGGAAGAAAATTAACTTTTGATTGAAATAACTGTTAGTTAGGCAATAGTATGTCTAGAAAGTATGAGGACACTGATTTGCTGCATCTAAAATGCTTGCCATTTTAAATTGGACATTGGGAAGCCATTAATATTGTCTGGAATAACATGTCGCTGGGCTGTAATTCTCAAAGATAAGACATTTGCTATAAAGAAATGAGCTGAATTATCAAGGCGTTAGTGGCTTTCAACCAACATTTAAAAATGCTACTTTAATAGCTTTCTATCAATGCTTTATGGTATTGGTTAAAGACACTAATGCACTCAAAATGTTGATGACCTAGGCAAAATGACAAAAGAACGTTTCTCAATATATTCTAAATGGAAAAAAAATCACAAAGAAATCTATGAGGAATCAATCAAGGGGAAAGTATCGTCTGGCAATATCTCTTTGATGGTTGTTGTGGGTCTTCCGGGCTGTGTGGCAGTGTTCTGGAAGTTGTGGTTCCTAACATTTCGCCAACATCTGTGGCCAGCATCTTCAGAGGGCAGGAGCACAGACAGAAGCGAAATCTCTGTGCCAGGTAGAGTGGCAATATTTCTTTTCTACTTATAGAGCTAAGTTACTTCGACAATACAATATCTCTTTGCTTGCTTGGTCAGAAAATGAACATCTTTCCTGTCTTCCACGAGCAAACAGCATTATACTCAGTTAGGTTTACTGTTGTTCTGGTTTTGATGATTGGTGCATTTCAGAACAGTGGCCCTAAGAAATAAATGATCTAGAAAAAGGTATTTAAAATATTTCTTATGTGAGCTAAAAGCTGATAGTTTGCAACTGAGTGACATGGCAAGGTCTGGAGGTTTAATCAATCACACGGATATTTGATTTCTTGACCAAGCAGATAGCGACACTGTTCAGCTACATCTCTTTTTTGCTCATAAATCATTTAATCATAATCTGTTGAGAAACATTCTTTGCAGCCTTCTTTAGACCGGCCTTCAACACTAAATCCAGAGTGCGCTGCTGAGTTCCAGACATAAACCAAGGTTTTGTAGATAGAAATATTTATTAAGATATACCGGGTAAGAATTGAAGTTTATCTATGACCCTTTGCAAACTTCTTTTAACACTTTAAGGTTTAAAAAATGCTGCCATTTCTTATTCATAACTAAAGAAATGATGCACTGAAGTTTATCCTCCAACTTCTAGAAAGTTTCCTTTTCTTATTTAATTTTTTGTAAATCAAATGTATCGGCCATCCCACTCATGGAGGAGATTCTGGGTGCCATGCAGTTAAAAACAGTCCAAGCAAGAAGGAAGCAATAATTGGGGATTAAAATAACAATCACATTAATAATAATTCACAACAACAGGACAACCTTCCTAACATACCACCTCTGGAAACAGCCAAATCCTCAAGGCCCATTTGAAGGACAGTAGGTTGGGGGCACCGCCTACCACCTGACTGAGAAGGCAGAGTGCCTGAGTCCCATCAGATGAAGCTGTTTGAAAGATGGGTCCTGGAGCATGTCCACGTTGTCAGACCTTACCAGGTGGGCAGAAACTCAGAAGAAAGGGCCCACTGGAATCAGGTTGAAACCAGGTTTATTGCTTTTTAGAATTGTGTTCTTAGAATTGAAGCTTAGAGACTTTCACGAATGCCATTCTCTTCATTTTTTTAAAAAAAATAAACAATATATTTGCTTTTCTCCTCTTTAATGAGATGGATGCTTCAACATTCTGAAATTTGGAAGTGTTATATGGCAGGGGGAAGATTTTTTTTTTCTTTCATAAATCACAAAACTACTAATTCTTGAACATGATTACTGGAAGATTATTACTGGTAATACTATGAAGCTTTCCCATGCTAAATATGGACATTTCCAATAAAGCTTCCATTACTGGAGCCATTAAAGCTATTAAAGCCCTCTGCCTTTTTCAGTATCACAAGAGCATAATATTGGGCTTCCTTGTCAATACAAGCCACTTAGGGGCTGTGAACTGTTGTCAGTTATTAACTCATCTGGAATGCGGTGGTGATCAAACTGTGA